>OX451216.1:20730230-21072213 GCA_949628195.1 Phasia obesa | reverse complement strand
CGTCACGGATTTTTGTCCTTTTTTCGATTAGAGGCTTATTTACGAAGATACAGCAAAAATAAGATTTTCATATAAAAAATTGATTTTTTTGAAAAATATAGGTCGTCACGGATTTTTGTCCTTTTCTCGATTAGAGGCTTATTTACGAAGATACAGCAAAAATAAGATTTTCATATAAAAAATTGATTTTTTTGAAAAATATAGGTCGTCACGGATTTTTGTCCTTTTCTCGATTAGAGGCTTATTTACGAAGATACAGCAAAAATAAGATTTTCATATAAAAAATTGATTTTTTATGAAAAATATAGGTCGTCACGGATTTTTGTCCTTTTCTCGATTAGAGGCTTATTTACGAAGATACAGCAAAAATAAGATTTTCATATAAAAAAATTGATTTTTTATGAAAAATATAGGTCGTCACGGATTTTTGTCGTTTTTTCGATTAGAGGCTTATTTAACAAGATACAGCAAAAATAAGATTTTCATATAAAAAAATTGATTTTTTTGAAAAATATAGGTCGTAGAGGCTTATTTAACTATAGGTCGTCACGGATTTTTGTCCTTTTTTCGATTAGAGGCTTATTTACGAAGATACAGCAAAAATAAGATTTTCATATAAAAAAATTGATTTTTTATGAAAAATATAGGTCGTCACGGATTTTTGTTCTTTTTTCGATTAGACGCTTATTTAAGAAGATACAGCAAAAATAAGATTTTCATATAAAAAATTTATTTTTTTTTTTAAATATAGGTCGTAGAGGCTTATTTAACAATATAGGTCGTCACGGATTTTTGTCCTTTTTTCGATTAGAGGCTTATTTACGAAGATACAGCAAAAATAAGATTTTCATATAAAAAATTGATTTTTTTGAAAAATATAGGTCGTAGAGGCTTATTTAACAATATAGGTCGTCACGGATTTTTGTCCTTTTTTCGATTAGAGGCTTATTTACGAAGATACCCCAAAAATAAGATTTTCATGTAAAAAAATTGATTTTTTATGAAAAATATAGGTCGTAGAAGCTTATTTAACTATAGGTCGTCACGGATTTTTGTCCTTTTTTCGATTAGAGGCTTATTTACGAAGATACAGCAAAAATAAGATTTTCATATAAAAAATTGATTTTTTATGAAAAATATAGGTCGTCACGGATTTTTGTCCTTTTCTCGATTAGTGGCTTATTTACGAAGATACAGCAAAAATAAGATTTTCATATAAAAAATTGATTTTTTATGAAAAATATAGGTCGTCACGGATTTTTGTTCTTTTTTCGATTAGACGCTTATTTAAGAAGATACAGCAAAAATAAGATTTTCATATAAAAAATTGATTTTTTATGAAAAATATAGGTCGTCACGGATTTTTGTCCTTTTCTCGATTAGAGGCTTATTTACGAAGATACAGCAAAAATAAGATTTTCATATAAAAAAATTGATTTTTTTGAAAAATATAGGTCGTAGAGGCTTATTTAACTATAGGTCGTCACGAATTTTTGTTCTTTTTTCGATTAGACGCTTATTTAAGAAGATACAGCAAAAATAAGATTTTCATATAAAAAATTGATTTTTTATGAAAAATATAGGTCGTCACGGATTTTTGTCCTTTTCTCGATGGCTTATTTACGAGGATACAGCAAAAATAAGATTTTCATATAAAAAATTGATTTTTTATGAAAAATATAGGTCGTCACGGATTTTTGTTCTTTTTTCGATTAGACGCTTATTTAAGAAGATACAGCAAAAATAAGATTTTCATATAAAAAATTGATTTTTTATGAAAAATATAGGTCGTCACGGATTTTTGTCCTTTTCTCGATTAGTGGCTTATTTACGAAGATACAGCAAAAATAAGATTTTCATATAAAAAATTGATTTTTTATGAAAAATATAGGTCGTCACGGATTTTTGTCCTTTTCTCGATTAGAGGCTTATTTACGAAGATACAGCAAAAATAAGATTTTCATATAAAAAAATTGATTTTTTATGAAAAATATAGGTCGTCACGGATTTTTGTTCTTTTTTCGATTAGACGCTTATTTAAGAAGATACAGCAAAAATAAGATTTTCATATAAAAAATTGATTTTTTTGAAAAAATATAGGTCGTAGAGGCTTATTTAACAATATAGGTCGTCACGGATTTTTGTCGTTTTTTCGATTAGAGGCTTATTTAAGAAGATACAGCAAAAATAAGATTTTCATATAAAAAATTGATTTTTTATGAAAAATATAGGTCGTCACGGATTTTTGTCCTTTTCTCGATTAGAGGCTTATTTACGAAGATACAGCAAAAATAAGATTTTCATATAAAAAAATTGATTTTTTATGAAGAATATAGGTCGTCACGGATTTTTGTCCTTTTCTCGATTAGAGGCTTATTTACGAAGATACAGCAAAAATAAGATTTTCATATAAAAAAATTGATTTTTTATGAAAAATATAGGTCGTCACGGATTTTTGTCCTTTTCTCGATTAGAGGCTTATTTACGAAGATACAGCAAAAATAAGATTTTCATATTTTTTTGATTTTTTATGAAAAATATAGGTCGTCACGGATTTTTGTCCTTTTCTCGATTAGAGGCTTATTTACGAAGATACAGCAAAAATAAGATTTTCATATAAAAAAATTGATTTTTTATGAAAAATATAGGTCGTCACGGATTTTTGTCCTTTTCTCGATTAGAGGCTTATTTACGAAGATACAGCAAAAATAAGATTTTCATATAAAAAAATTGATTTTTTATGAAAAATATAGGTCGTCACGGATTTTTGTCCTTTTCTCGATTAGAGGCTTATTTACGAAGATACAGCAAAAATAAGATTTTCATATAAAAAAATTTATTTTTTATGAAAAATATAGGTCGTCACGGATTTTTGTCCTTTTCTCGATTAGAGGCTTATTTACGAAGATACAGCAAAAATAAGATTTTCATATAAAAAAATTGATTTTTTATGAAAAATATAGGTCGTCACGGATTTTTGTTCTTTTTTCGATTAGACGCTTATTTAAGAAGATACAGCAAAAATAAGATTTTCATATAAAAAATTGATTTTTTATGAAAAATATAGGTCGTCACGGATTTTTGTCCTTTTCTCGATTAGAGGCTTATTTACGAAGATACAGCAAAAATAAGATTTACATATAAAAATTGATTTTTTATGAAAAATATAGGTCGTCACGGATTTTTGTCCTTTTCTCGATTAGAGGCTTATTTACGAAGATACAGCAAAAATAAGATTTTCATATAAAAAAATTGATTTTTTATGAAAAATATAGGTCGTCACGGATTTTTGTCCTTTTCTCGATTAGAGGCTTATTTACGAAGATACAGCAAAAATAAGATTTTCATATAAAAATTGATTTTTTATGAAAAATATAGGTCGTCACGGATTTTTGTCCTTTTCTCGATTAGAGGCTTATTTACGAAGATACAGCAAAAATAAGATTTTCATATAAAAAAATTGATTTTTTATGAAAAATATAGGTCGTCACGGATTTTTGTCCTTTTCTCGATGAGAGGCTTATTTACGAAGATACAGCAAAAATAAGATTTTCATATAAAAATTGATTTTTTATGAAAAATATAGGTCGTCACGGATTTTTGTCCTTTTTTCGATTAGAGGCTTATTTACGAAGATACAGCAAAAATAAGATTTTCATATAAAAAAATTGATTTTTTATGACAAATATAGGTCGTCACGGATTTTTGTTCTTTTTTCGATTAGACGCTTATTTAAGAAGATACAGCAAAAATAAGATTTTCATATAAAAAATTGATTTTTTTGAAAAAATATAGGTCGTAGAGGCTTATTTAACAATATAGGTCGTCACGGATTTTTGTCGTTTTTTCGATTAGAGGCTTATTTAAGAAGATACAGCAAAAATAAGATTTTCATATAAAAAATTGATTTTTTTGAAAAATATAGGTCGTAGAGGCTTATTTAACAATATAGGTCGTCACGGATTTTTGTCCTTTTTTCGATTAGACGCTTATTTAAGAAGATACAGCAAAAATAAGATTTTCATATAAAAAATTTATTTTTTTTTTAAATATAGGTCGTAGAGGCTTATTTAACAATATAGGTCGTCACGGATTTTTGTCCTTTTTTCGATTAGACGCTTATTTAAGAAGATACAGCAAAAATAAGATTTTCATATAAAAAATTTATTTTTTTTTTGAAAAATATAGGTCGTAGAGGCTTATTTAACAATATAGGTCGTCACGGATTTTTGTCCTTTTTTCGATTAGAGGCTTATTTACGAAGATACCACAAAAATAAGATTTTCATGTAAAAAAATTGATTTTTTATGAAAAATATAGGTCGTAGAAGCTTATTTAACTATAGGTCGTCACGGATTTTTGTCCTTTTTTCGATTAGAGGCTTATTTACGAAGATACAGCAAAAATAAGATTTTCATATAAAAAATTGATTTTTTATGAAAAATATAGGTCGTCACGGATTTTTGTCCTTTTCTCGATTAGTGGCTTATTTACGAAGATACAGCAAAAATAAGATTTTCATATAAAAAATTGATTTTTTATGAAAAATATAGGTCGTCACGGATTTTTGTTCTTTTTTCGATTAGACGCTTATTTACGAAGATACAGCAAAAATAAGATTTTCATATAAAAAATTGATTTTTTATGAAAAATATAGGTCGTCACGGATTTTTGTCCTTTTTTCGATTAGAGGCTTATTTACGAAGATACCGCAAAAATAAGATTTTCATGTAAAAAAATTGATTTTTTATGAAAAATATAGGTCGTAGAGGCTTATTTAACAATATAGGTCGTCACGGATTTTTGTCCTTTTTTCGATTAGAGGCTTATTTACGAAGATACAGCAAAAATAAGATTTTCATATAAAAAATTGATTTTTTGAAAAATATAGGTCGTAGAGGCTTATTTAACAATATAGGTCGTCACGGATTTTTGTCCTTTTTTCGATTAGAGGCTTATTTACGAAGATACCACAAAAATAAGATTTTCATGTAAAAAAATTGATTTTTTATGAAAAATATAGGTCGTAGAAGCTTATTTAACTATAGGTCGTCACGGATTTTTGTCCTTTTTTCGATTAGAGGCTTATTTACGAAGATACAGCAAAAATAAGATTTTCATATAAAAAATTGATTTTTTATGAAAAATATAGGTCGTCACGGATTTTTGTCCTTTTCTCGATGAGAGGCTTATTTACGAAGATACAGCAAAAATAAGATTTTCATATAAAAATTGATTTTTTATGAAAAATATAGGTCGTCACGGATTTTTGTCCTTTTTTCGATTAGAGGCTTATTTACGAAGATACAGCAAAAATAAGATTTTCATATAAAAAAATTGATTTTTTATGACAAATATAGGTCGTCACGGATTTTTGTTCTTTTTTCGATTAGACGCTTATTTAAGAAGATACAGCAAAAATAAGATTTTCATATAAAAAATTGATTTTTTTGAAAAAATATAGGTCGTAGAGGCTTATTTAACAATATAGGTCGTCACGGATTTTTGTCGTTTTTTCGATTAGAGGCTTATTTAAGAAGATACAGCAAAAATAAGATTTTCATATAAAAAATTGATTTTTTTGAAAAATATAGGTCGTAGAGGCTTATTTAACAATATAGGTCGTCACGGATTTTTGTCCTTTTTTCGATTAGACGCTTATTTAAGAAGATACAGCAAAAATAAGATTTTCATATAAAAAATTTATTTTTTTTTTAAATATAGGTCGTAGAGGCTTATTTAACAATATAGGTCGTCACGGATTTTTGTCGTTTTTTCGATTAGAGGCTTATTTAAGAAGATACAGCAAAAATAAGATTTTCATATAAAAAATTGATTTTTTTGAAAAAATATAGGTCGTAGAGGCTTATTTAACAATATAGGTCGTCACGGCTTTTTGTCGTTTTTTCGATTAGAGGCTTATTTAAGAAGATACAGCAAAAATAAGATTTTCATATAAAAAATTGATTTTTTTGAAAAATATAGGTCGTAGAGGCTTATTTAACAATATAGGTCGTCACGGATTTTTGTCCTTTTTTCGATTAGACGCTTATTTAAGAAGATACAGCAAAAATAAGATTTTCATATAAAAAATTTATTTTTTTTTTAAATATAGGTAGTAGAGGCTTATTTAACAATATAGGTCGTCACGGATTTTTGTCCTTTTTTCGATTAGAGGCTTATTTACGAAGATACAGCAAAAATAAGATTTTCATATAAAAAATTGATTTTTTATGAAAAATATAGGTCGTCACGGATTTTTGTCCTTTTCTCGATTAGTGGCTTATTTACGAAGATACAGCAAAAATAAGATTTTCATATAAAAAATTGATTTTTTATGAAAAATATAGGTCGTCACGGATTTTTGTCCTTTTTTCGATTAGAGGCTTATTTACGAAGATACCGCAAAAATAAGATTTTCATGTAAAAAAATTGGTTTTTTATGAAAAATATAGGTCGTAGAGGCTTATTTAACAATATAGGTCGTCACGGATTTTTGTCCTTTTTTCGATTAGAGGCTTATTTACGAAGATACAGCAAAAATAAGATTTTCATATAAAAAATTGATTTTTTTGAAAAATATAGGTCGTAGAGGCTTATTTAACAATATAGGTCGTCACGGATTTTTGTCCTTTTTTCGATTAGAGGCTTATTTACGAAGATACCACAAAAATAAGATTTTCATGTAAAAAAATTGATTTTTTATGAAAAATATAGGTCGTAGAAGCTTATTTAACTATAGGTCGTCACGGATTTTTGTCCTTTTTTCGATTAGAGGCTTATTTACGAAGATACAGCAAAAATAAGATTTTCATATAAAAAATTGATTTTTTATGAAAAATATAGGTCGTCACGGATTTTTGTCCTTTTCTCGATGAGAGGCTTATTTACGAAGATACAGCAAAAATAAGATTTTCATATAAAAATTGATTTTTTATGAAAAATATAGGTCGTCACGGATTTTTGTCCTTTTTTCGATTAGAGGCTTATTTACGAAGATACAGCAAAAATAAGATTTTCATATAAAAAAATTGATTTTTTATGACAAATATAGGTCGTCACGGATTTTTGTTCTTTTTTCGATTAGACGCTTATTTAAGAAGATACAGCAAAAATAAGATTTTCATATAAAAAATTGATTTTTTTGAAAAAATATAGGTCGTAGAGGCTTATTTAACAATATAGGTCGTCACGGATTTTTGTCGTTTTTTCGATTAGAGGCTTATTTAAGAAGATACAGCAAAAATAAGATTTTCATATAAAAAATTGATTTTTTTGAAAAATATAGGTCGTAGAGGCTTATTTAACAATATAGGTCGTCACGGATTTTTGTCCTTTTTTCGATTAGACGCTTATTTAAGAAGATACAGCAAAAATAAGATTTTCATATAAAAAAATTGATTTTTTATGAAAAATATAGGTCGTCACGGATTTTTGTTCTTTTTTCGATTAGACGCTTATTTAAGAAGATACAGCAAAAATAAGATTTTCATATAAAAAATTTATTTTTTTTTTAAATATAGGTCGTAGAGGCTTATTTAACAATATAGGTCGTCACGGATTTTTGTCCTTTTTTCGATTAGAGGCTTATTTACGAAGATACAGCAAAAATAAGATTTTCATATAAAAAATTGATTTTTTTGAAAAATATAGGTCGTAGAGGCTTATTTAACAATATAGGTCGTCACGGATTTTTGTCCTTTTTTCGATTAGAGGCTTATTTACGAAGATGCCACAAAAATAAGATTTTCATGTAAAAAAATTGATTTTTTATGAAAAATATAGGTCGTAGAAGCTTATTTAACTATAGGTCGTCACGGATTTTTGTCCTTTTTTCGATTAGAGGCTTATTTACGAAGATACAGCAAAAATAAGATTTTCATATAAAAAATTGATTTTTTATGAAAAATATAGGTCGTCACGGATTTTTGTCCTTTTCTCGATTAGTGGCTTATTTACGAAGATACAGCAAAAATAAGATTTTCATATAAAAAATTGATTTTTTATGAAAAATATAGGTCGTCACGGATTTTTGTCCTTTTCTCGATTAGAGGCTTATTTACGAAGATACAGCAAAAATAAGATTTTCATATAAAAAAATTGATTTTTTATGAAAAATATAGGTCGTCACGGATTTTTGTTCTTTTTTCGATTAGACGCTTATTTAAGAAGATACAGCAAAAATAAGATTTTCATATAAAAAATTTATTTTTTTATAGGTCGTCACGGATTTTTGTTCTTTTTTCGATTAGACGCTTATTTAAGAAGATACAGCAAAAATAAGATTTTCATATCAAAAATTGATTTTTTTTGAAAAATATAGGTCGTAGAGGCTTATTTAACAATATAGGTCGTCACGGATTTTTGTCGTTTTTTCGATTAGAGGCTTATTTAAGAAGATACAGCAAAAATAAGATTTTCATATAAAAAATTGATTTTTTATGAAAAATATAGGTCGTCACGGATTTTTGTTCTTTTTTCGATTAGACGCTTATTTAAGAAGATACAGCAAAAATAAGATTTTCATATAAAAAATTGATTTTTTAAGAAAAATATAGGTCGTCACGGATTTTTGTCCTTTTCTCGATTAGAGGCTTATTTACGAAGATACAGCAAAAATAAGATTTTCATATAAAAAATTGATTTTTTATGAAAAATATAGGTCGTCACGGATTTTTGTCCTTTTCTCGATTAGAGGCTTATTTACGAAGATACAGCAAAAATAAGATTTTCATATAAAAAAATTGATTTTTTATGAAAAATATAGGTCGTCACGGATTTTTGTCCTTTTCTCGATTAGTGGCTTATTTACGAAGATACAGCAAAAATAAGATTTTCATATAAAAAATTGATTTTTTATGAAAAATATAGGTCGTCACGGATTTTTGTTCTTTTTTCGATTAGACGCTTATTTACGAAGATACAGCAAAAATAAGATTTTCATATAAAAAATTGATTTTTTATGAAAAATATAGGTCGTCACGGATTTTTGTCCTTTTTTCGATTAGACGCTTATTTAAGAAGATACAGCAAAAATAAGATTTTCATATAAAAAATTGATTTGTTTTAAAAAATATAGGTCGTAGAGGCTTATTTAACAATATAGGTCGTCACGGATTTTTGTCGTTTTTTCGATTAGAGGCTTATTTAAGAAGATACAGCAAAAATAAGATTTTCATATAAAAAATTGATTTTTTTGAAAAAATATAGGTCGTAGAGGCTTATTTAACACGGATTTTTGTCGTTTTTTCGATTAGAGGCTTATTTAAGAAGATACAGCAAAAATAAGATTTTCATATAAAAAAATTGATTTTTTTTGAAAAATATAGGTCGTAGAGGCTTATTTAACTATAGGTCGTAACGGATTTTTGTCCTTTTTTCGATTAGAGGCTTATTTACGAAGATACAGCAAAAATAAGATTTTCATATAAAAAATTGATTTTTTATGAAAAATATAGGTCGTCACGGATTTTTGTCCTTTTCTCGATTAGTGGCTTATTTACGAAGATACAGCAAAAATAAGATTTTCATATAAAAAATTGATTTTTTATGAAAAATATAGGTCGTCACGGATTTTTGTTCTTTTTTCGATTAGACGCTTATTTACGAAGATACAGCAAAAATAAGATTTTCATATAAAAAATTGATTTTTTATGAAAAATATAGGTCGTCACGGATTTTTGTCCTTTTTTCGATTAGACGCTTATTTAAGAAGATACAGCAAAAATAAGATTTTCATATAAAAAATTGATTTTTTTTAAAAAATATAGGTCGTAGAGGCTTATTTAACAATATAGGTCGTCACGGATTTTTGTCGTTTTTTCGATTAGAGGCTTATTTAAGAAGATACAGCAAAAATAAGATTTTCATATAAAAAAATTGATTTTTTTGAAAAATATAGGTCGTAGAGGCTTATTTAACTATAGGTCGTCGATTAGAGGCTTATTTACGAAGATACAGCAAAAATAAGATTTTCATATAAAAAAATTGATTTTTTATGAAAAATATAGGTCGTCACGGATTTTTGTTCTTTTTTCGATTAGACGCTTATTTAAGAAGATACAGCAAAAATAAGATTTTCATATAAAAAATTTATTTTTTTTTTAAATATAGGTCGTAGAGGCTTATTTAACAATATAGGTCGTCACGGATTTTTGTCCTTTTTTCGATTAGAGGCTTATTTACGAAGATACAGCAAAAATAAGATTTTCATATAAAAAATTGATTTTTTTGAAAAATATAGGTCGTAGAGGCTTATTTAACAATATAGGTCGTCACGGATTTTTGTCCTTTTTTCGATTAGAGGCTTATTTACGAAGATACCACAAAAATAAGATTTTCATGTAAAAAAATTGATTTTTTATGAAAAATATAGGTCGTAGAAGCTTATTTAACTATAGGTCGTCACGGATTTTTGTCCTTTTTTCGATTAGAGGCTTATTTACGAAGATACAGCAAAAATAAGATTTTCATATAAAAAATTGATTTTTTATGAAAAATATAGGTCGTCACGGATTTTTGTCCTTTTCTCGATTAGTGGCTTATTTACGAAGATACAGCAAAAATAAGATTTTCATATAAAAAATTGATTTTTTATGAAAAATATAGGTCGTCACGGATTTTTGTCCTTTTCTCGATTAGAGGCTTATTTACGAAGATACAGCAAAAATAAGATTTTCATATAAAAAAATTGATTTTTTATGAAAAATATAGGTCGTCACGGATTTTTGTCTTTTTTCGATTAGACGCTTATTTAAGAAGATACAGCAAAAATAAGATTTTCATATAAAAAATTTATTTTTTTATAGGTCGTCACGGATTTTTGTTCTTTTTTCGATTAGACGCTTATTTAAGAAGATACAGCAAAAATAAGATTTTCATATCAAAAATTGATTTTTTTTTGAAAAATATAGGTCGTAGAGGCTTATTTAACAATATAGGTCGTCACGGATTTTTGTCGTTTTTTCGATTAGAGGCTTATTTAAGAAGATACAGCAAAAATAAGATTTTCATATAAAAAATTGATTTTTTATGAAAAATATAGGTCGTCACGGATTTTTGTTCTTTTTTCGATTAGACGCTTATTTAAGAAGATACAGCAAAAATAAGATTTTCATATAAAAAATTGTTTTTTATGAAAAATATAGGTCGTCACGGATTTTTGTTCTTTTTTCGATTAGACGCTTATTTAAGAAGATACAGCAAAAATAAGATTTTCATATAAAAAATTGATTTTTTATGAAAAATATAGGTCGTCACGGATTTTTGTCCTTTTCTCGATTAGAGGCTTATTTACGAAGATACAGCAAAAATAAGATTTTCATATAAAAAATTGATTTTTTATGAAAAATATATGTCGTCACGGATTTTTGTCCTTTTCTCGATTAGAGGCTTATTTAAGAAGATACAGCAAAAATAAGATTTTCATATAAAAAATTGATTTTTTATGAAAAATATAGGTCGTCACGGATTTTTGTTCTTTTTTCGATTAGACGCTTATTTAAGAAGATACAGCAAAAATAAGATTTTCATATAAAAAATTGATTTTTTTGAAAAAATATAGGTCGTAGAGGCTTATTTAACACGGATTTTTGTCGTTTTTTCGATTAGAGGCTTATTTAAGAAGATACAGCAAAAATAAGATTTTCATATAAAAAAATTGATTTTTTTGAAAAATATAGGTCGTAGAGGCTTATTTAACTATAGGTCGTAACGGATTTTTGTCCTTTTTTCGATTAGAGGCTTATTTACGAAGATACAGCAAAAATAAGATTTTCATATAAAAAATTGATTTTTTATGAAAAATATAGGTCGTCACGGATTTTTGTCCTTTTCTCGATTAGAGGCTTATTTACGAAGATACAGCAAAAATAAGATTTTCATATAAAAAATTGATTTTTTATGAAAAATATAGGTCGTCACGGATTTTTGTCCTTTTCTCGATTAGAGGCTTATTTACGAAGATACAGCAAAAATAAGATTTTCATATAAAAAATTGATTTTTTATGAAAAATATAGGTCGTCACGGATTTTTGTTCTTTTTTCGATTAGACGCTTATTTAAGAAGATACAGCAAAAATAAGATTTTCATATAAAAAATTGATTTTTTATGAAAAATATAGGTCGTCACGGATTTTTGTTCTTTTTTCGATTAGACGCTTATTTAAGAAGATACAGCAAAAATAAGATTTTCATATAAAAAATTGATTTTTTATGAAAAATATAGGTCGTCACGGATTTTTGTCCTTTTCTCGATTAGAGGCTTATTTACGAAGATACAGCAAAAATAAGATTTTCATATAAAAAAATTGATTTTTTATGAAAAATATAGGTCGTCACGGATTTTTGTTCTTTTTTCGATTAGACGCTTATTTAAGAAGATACAGCAAAAATAAGATTTTCAAATAAAAAATTGATTTTTTTGAAAAAATATAGGTCGTAGAGGCTTATTTAACAATATAGGTCGTCACGGATTTTTGTCGTTTTTTCGATTAGAGACTTATTTAAGAAGATACAGCAAAAATAAGAAAAATATGAGGCTTATTTAACAATATAGGTCGTCACGGATTTTTGTCCTTTTTCGATTAGAGGCTTATTTACGAAGATACAGCAAAAATAAGATTTTCATATAAAAAAATTGATTTTTTATGAAAAATATAGGTCGTCACGGATTTTTGTCCTTTTTTCGATTAGACGGTTATTTAAGAAGATACAGCAAAAATAAGATTTTCATATAAAAAATTGATTTTTTATGAAAAATATAGGTCGTCACGGATTTTTGTCCTTTTCTCGATTAGAGGCTTATTTACGAAGATACAGCAAAAATAAGATTTTCATATAAAAAAATTGATTTTTTTGAAAAATATAGGTCGTAGAGGCTTATTTAACTATAGGTCGTAACGGATTTTTGTCCTTTTTCGATTAGAGGCTTATTTACGAAGATACAGCAAAAATAAGATTTTCATATAAAAAATTGATTTTTTATGAAAAATATAGGTCGTCACGGATTTTTGTCCTTTTCTCGATTAGAGGCTTATTTACGAAGATACAGCAAAAATAAGATTTTCATATAAAAAATTGATTTTTTATGAAAAATATAGGTCGTCACGGATTTTTGTCCTTTTCTCGATTAGAGGCTTATTTACGAAGATACAGCAAAAATAAGATTTTCATATAAAAAAATTGATTTTTTATGAAAAATATAGGTCGTCACGGATTTTTGTTCTTTTTTCGATTAGACGCTTATTTAAGAAGATACAGCAAAAATAAGATTTTCAAATAAAAAATTGATTTTTTTGAAAAAATATAGGTCGTAGAGGCTTATTTAACAATATAGGTCGTCACGGATTTTTGTCCTTTTTCGATTAGAGGCTTATTTACGAAGATACAGCAAAAATAAGATTTTCATATAAAAAATTGATTTTTTATGAAAAATATAGGTCGTCACGGATTTTTGTCCTTTTCTCGATTAGAGGCTTATTTACGAAGATACAGCAAAAATAAGATTTTCATATAAAAAATTGATTTTTTATGAAAAATATAGGTCGTCACGGATTTTTGTCCTTTTTTCGATTAGACGGTTATTTAAGAAGATACAGCAAAAATAAGATTTTCATATAAAAAATTGATTTTTTATGAAAAATATAGGTCGTCACGGATTTTTGTCCTTTTCTCGATTAGAGGCTTATTTACGAAGATACAGCAAAAATAAGATTTTCATATAAAAAAATTGATTTTTTTGAAAAATATAGGTCGTAGAGGCTTATTTAACTATAGGTCGTAACGGATTTTTGTCCTTTTTCGATTAGAGGCTTATTTACGAAGATACAGCAAAAATAAGATTTTCATATAAAAAATTGATTTTTTATGAAAAATATAGGTCGTCACGGATTTTTGTCCTTTTCTCGATTAGAGGCTTATTTACGAAGATACAGCAAAAATAAGATTTTCATATAAAAAATTGATTTTTTATGAAAAATATAGGTCGTCACGGATTTTTGTCCTTTTCTCGATTAGAGGCTTATTTACGAAGATACAGCAAAAATAAGATTTTCATATAAAAAAATTGATTTTTTATGAAAAATATAGGTCGTCACGGATTTTTGTCCTTTTTTCGATTAGACGGTTATTTAAGAAGATACAGCAAAAATAAGATTTTCATATAAAAAATTGATTTTTTATGAAAAATATAGGTCGTCACGGATTTTTGTCCTTTTCTCGATTAGAGGCTTATTTACGAAGATACAGCAAAAATAAGATTTTCATATAAAAAAATTGATTTTTTTGAAAAATATAGGTCGTAGAGGCTTATTTAACTATAGGTCGTAACGGATTTTTGTCCTTTTTCGATTAGAGGCTTATTTACGAAGATACAGCAAAAATAAGATTTTCATATAAAAAATTGATTTTTTATGAAAAATATAGGTCGTCACGGATTTTTGTCCTTTTTTCGATTAGACGGTTATTTAAGAAGATACAGCAAAAATAAGATTTTCATATAAAAAATTGATTTTTTATGAAAAATATAGGTCGTCACGGATTTTTGTCCTTTTCTCGATTAGAGGCTTATTTACGAAGATACAGCAAAAATAAGATTTTCATATAAAAAAATTGATTTTTTTGAAAAATATAGGTCGTAGAGGCTTATTTAACTATAGGTCGTAACGGATTTTTGTCCTTTTTCGATTAGAGGCTTATTTACGAAGATACAGCAAAAATAAGATTTTCATATAAAAAATTGATTTTTTATGAAAAATATAGGTCGTCACGGATTTTTGTCCTTTTCTCGATTAGAGGCTTATTTACGAAGATACAGCAAAAATAAGATTTTCATATAAAAAAATTGATTTTTTATGAAAAATATAGGTCGTCACGGATTTTTGTTCTTTTCTCGATTAGAGGCTTATTTACGAAGATACAGCAAAAATAAGACTTTCATATAAAAAATTGATTTTTTATGAAAAATATAGGTCGTCACGGATTTTTGTTCTTTTCTCGATTAGAGGCTTATTTACGAAGATACAGCAAAAATAAGATTTTCATATAAAAAAATTGATTTTTTTGAAAAATATAGGTCGTAGAGGCTTATTTAACTATAGGTCGTAACGGATTTTTGTCCTTTTTCGATTAGAGGCTTATTTACGAAGATACAGCAAAAATAAGATTTTCATATAAAAAATTGATTTTTTATGAAAAATATAGGTCGTCACGGATTTTTGTCCTTTTCTCGATTAGAGGCTTATTTACGAAGATACAGCAAAAATAAGATTTTCATATAAAAAATTGATTTTTTATGAAAAATATAGGTCGTCACGGATTTTTGTCCTTTTCTCGATTAGAGGCTTATTTACGAAGATACAGCAAAAATAAGATTTTCATATAAAAAAATTGATTTTTTATGAAAAATATAGGTCGTCACGGATTTTTGTCCTTTTTTCGATTAGACGGTTATTTAAGAAGATACAGCAAAAATAAGATTTTCATATAAAAAATTGATTTTTTATGAAAAATATAGGTCGTCACGGATTTTTGTCCTTTTCTCGATTAGAGGCTTATTTACGAAGATACAGCAAAAATAAGATTTTCATATAAAAAATTGATTTTTTTGAAAAATATAGGTCGTAGAGGCTTATTTAACAATATAGGTCGTCACGGATTTTTGTCCTTTTTTCGATTATTTAAGAAGATACAGCAAAAATAAGATTTTCATATAAAAAAATTGATTTTTTTGAAAAATATAGGTCGTAGAGGCTTATTTAACTATAGGTCGTCACGGATTTTTGTCCTTTTTTCGATTAGAGGCTTATTTACGAAGATACAGCAAAAATAAGATTTTCATGTAAAAAAATTGATTTTTTATGAAAAATATAGGTCGTCGCGGATTTTTGTCCTTTTTTCGATTAGAGGCTTATTTAAGAAGATACAGCAAAAATAAGATTTTCATATAAAAAAATTGATTTTTTATCAAAAATATAGGTCGTCACGGATTTTTGTTCTTTTTTCGATTAGACGCTTATTTAAGAAGATACAGCGAAAACAAGATTTTCATATAAAAAATTGATTTTTTTTTTTTGAAAAATATAGGTCATCACGGATTTTTGTCCTTTTCTCGAT
Source organism: Phasia obesa (assembly GCA_949628195.1). Lineage (NCBI taxonomy): Eukaryota > Metazoa > Arthropoda > Insecta > Diptera > Tachinidae > Phasia > Phasia obesa. Next base: position 21,056,100 of record OX451216.1, on the reverse strand, counting down.
TAGAGGCTTATTTACGAAGATACAGCAAAAATAAGATTTTCATATAAAAAAATTGATTTTTTATGAAAAATATAGGTCGTCACGGATTTTTTTCTTTTTTCGATTAGACGCTTATTTAAGAAGATACAGCAAAAATAAGATTTTCATGTAAAAAAATTGATTTTTTATGAAAAATATAGGTCGTAGAGGCTTATTTAACTATAGGTCGTCACGGATTTTTTTCTTTTTTCGATTAGACGCTTATTTAAGAAGATACAGCAAAAATAAGATTTTCATGTAAAAAAATTGATTTTTTTGAAAAATATAGGTCGTAGAGGCTTATTTAACTATAGGTCGTCACGGCTTTTTGTCCTTTTTTCGATTAGAGGCTTATTTACGAAGATACAGCAAAAATAAGAAAAATATGAGGCTTATTTAACAATATAGGTCGTCACGGATTTTTGTCCTTTTTTCGATTAGAGGCTTATTTACGAAAATACAGCAAAAATAAGATTTTCATATAAAAAAATTGATTTTTTATGAAAAATATAGGTCGTCACGGATTTTTGTTCTTTTTTCGATTAGACGCTTATTTAAGAAGATACAGCAAAAATAAGAAAAATATGAGGCTTATTTAACAATATAGGTCGTCACGGATTTTTGTCCTTTTTTCGATTAGAGGCTTATTTACGAAAATACAGCAAAAATAAGATTTTCATATAAAAAAATTGATTTTTTTGAAAAATATAGGTCGTAGAGGCTTATTTAACTATAGGTCGTCACGGATTTTTGTCCTTTTTTCGATTAGAGGCTTATTTACGAAGATACAGCAAAAATAAGATTTTCATGTAAAAAAATTGATTTTTTATGAAAAATATAGGTCGTAGAGGCTTATTTAACTATAGGTCGTCACGGATTTTTTTCTTTTTTCGATTAGACGCTTATTTAAGAAGATACAGCAAAAATAAGATTTTCATGTAAAAAAATTGATTTTTTTGAAAAATATAGGTCGTAGAGGCTTATTTAACTATAGGTCGTCACGGCTTTTTGTCCTTTTTTCGATTAGAGGCTTATTTACGAAGATACAGCAAAAATAAGAAAAATATGAGGCTTATTTAACAATATAGGTCGTCACGGATTTTTGTCCTTTTTTCGATTAGAGGCTTATTTACGAAAATACAGCAAAAATAAGATTTTCATATAAAAAAATTGATTTTTTATGAAAAATATAGGTCGTCACGGATTTTTGTTCTTTTTTCGATTAGACGCTTATTTAAGAAGATACAGCAAAAATAAGATTTTCATATCACAAATTGATTTTTTTGAAAAATATAGGTCGTAGAGGCTTATTTAACAATATAGGTCGTCACGGATTTTTGTCCTTTTTTCGATTAGAGGCTTATTTACGAAAATACAGCAAAAATAAGATTTTCATATAAAAAAATTGATTTTTTATGAAAAATATAGGTCGTCACGGATTTTTGTTCTTTTTTCGATTAGACGCTTATTTAAGAAGATACAGCAAAAATAAGATTTTCATATAAAAAATTGATTTTTTTTTGAAAAATATAGGTCGTAGAGGCTTATTTAACAATATAGGTCGTCACGGATTTTTGTCCTTTTTTCGATGAGACGCTTATTTAAGAAGATACAGCAAAAATAAGATTTTCATATAAAAAAATTGATTTTTTATGAAAAATATAGGTCATCACGGATTTTTGTCCTTTTTTCGATTAGACGCTTATTTAAGAAGATACAGCAAAAATAAGATTTTCATATCACAAATTGATTTTTTTGAAAAATATAGGTCGTAGAGGCTTATTTAACAATATAGGTCGTCACGGATTTTTGTCCTTTTTTCGATTAGAGGCTTATTTACGAAGATACAGCAAAAATAAGATTTTCATATAAAAAATTGATTTTTTTGAAAAATATAGGTCGTAGAGGCTTATTTAACAATATAGGTCGTCACGGATTTTTGTTCTTTTTTCGATTAGAGGCTTATTTACGAAGATACAGCAAAAATAAGATTTTCATATAAAAAAATTGATTTTTTATGAAAAATATAGGTCGTCACGGATTTTTGTTCTTTTTTCGATTAGACGCTTATTTAAGAAGATACAGCAAAAATAAGATTTTCATATAAAAAATTGATTTTTTATGAAAAATATAGGTCGTCACGGATTTTTGTCCTTTTCTCGATTAGAGGCTTATTTACGAAGATACAGCAAAAATAAGATTTTCATATAAAAAATTGATTTTTTTTTTTGAAAAATATAGGTCATCACGGATTTTTGTCCTTTTCTCGATTAGAGGCTTATTTACGAAGATACAGCAAAAATAAGATTTTCATATAAAAAAATTGATTTTTTATGAAAAATATAGGTCGTCACGGATTTTTCTTCTTTTTTCGATTAGACGCTTATTTAAGAAGATACAGCAAAAACAAGATTTTCATATAAAAAATTGATTTTTTTTTTATGAAAAATATAGGTCATCACGGATTTTTGTCCTTTTCTCGATTAGAGGCTTATTTACGAAGATACAGCAAAAATAAGATTTTCATATAAAAAAATTGATTTTTTATGAAAAATATAGGTCGTCACGGATTTTTGTCCTTTTCTCGATTAGAGGCTTATTTACGAAGATACAGCAAAAATAAGATTTTCATATAAAAAAATTGATTTTTTATGAAAAATATAGGTCGTCACGGATTTTTGTTCTTTTTTCGATTAGACGCTTATTTAAGAAGATACAGCAAAAATAAGATTTTCAAATAAAAAATAGATTTTTTTGAAAAAATATAGGTCGTAGAGGCTTATTTAACAATATAGGTCGTCACGGATTTTTGTCGTTTTTTCGATTAGAGACTTATTTAAGAAGATACAGCAAAAATAAGAAAAATATGAGGCTTATTTAACAATATAGGTCGTCACGGATTTTTGTCCTTTTTTCGATTAGAGGCTTATTTACGAAGATACAGCAAAAATAAGATTTTCATATAAAAAAATTGATTTTTTATGAAAAATATAGGTCGTCACGGATTTTTGTCCTTTTTTCGATTAGACGGTTATTTAAGAAGATACAGCAAAAATAAGATTTTCATATAAAAAATTGATTTTTTATGAAAAATATAGGTCGTCACGGATTTTTGTCCTTTTCTCGATTAGAGGCTTATTTACGAAGATACAGCAAAAATAAGATTTTCATATAAAAAATTGATTTTTTTGAAAAATATAGGTCGTAGAGGCTTATTTAACAATATAGGTCGTCACGGATTTTTGTCCTTTTTTCGATTAGAGGCTTATTTACGAAGATACAGCAAAAATAAGATTTTCATGTAAAAAAATTGATTTTTTATGAAAAATATAGGTCGTCGCGGATTTTTGTCCTTTTTTCGATTAGAGGCTTATTTAAGAAGATACAGCAAAAATAAGATTTTCATGTAAAAAAATTGATTTTTTATGAAAAATATAGGTCGTCGCGGATTTTTGTCCTTTTTTCGATTAGAGGCTTATTTACGAAGATACAGCAAAAATAAGATTTTCATGTAAAAAAATTGATTTTTTATGAAAAATATAGGTCGTCGCGGATTTTTGTCCTTTTTTCGATTAGAGGCTTATTTAAGAAGATACAGCAAAAATAAGATTTTCATATAAAAAAATTAATTTTTTATCAAAAATATAGGTCGTCACGGATTTTTGTTCTTTTTTCGATTAGACGCTTATTTAAGAAGATACAGCGAAAACAAGATTTTCATATAAAAAATTGATTTTTTTTTTTTGAAAAATATAGGTCATCACGGATTTTTGTCCTTTTCTCGATTAGAGGCTTATTTACGAAGATACAGCAAAAATAAGATTTTCATATAAAAAAATTGATTTTTTTGAAAAATATAGGTCGTAGAGGCTTATTTAACTATAGGTCGTCACGGATTTTTGTCCTTTTTTCGATTAGAGGCTTATTTACGAAGATACAGCAAAAATAAGATTTTCATGTAAAAAAATTGATTTTTTATGAAAAATATAGGTCGTAGAGGCTTATTTAACTATAGGTCGTCACGGATTTTTTTCTTTTTTCGATTAGACGCTTATTTAAGAAGATACAGCAAAAATAAGATTTTCATGTAAAAAAATTGATTTTTTATGAAAAATATAGGTCGTAGAGGCTTATTTAACTATAGGTCGTCACGGATTTTTGTCCTTTTTTCGATTAGAGGCTTATTTACGAAGATACAGCAAAAATAAGATTTTCATGTAAAAAAATTGATTTTTTATGAAAAATATAGGTCGTAGAGGCTTATTTAACTATAGGTCGTCACGGATTTTTGTCCTTTTTTCGATTAGAGGCTTATTTACGAAAATACAGCAAAAATAAGATTTTCATATAAAAAAATTGATTTTTTTGAAAAATATAGGTCGTAGAGGCTTATTTAACTATAGGTCGTCACGGCTTTTTGTCCTTTTTTCGATTAGAGGCTTATTTACGAAGATACAGCAAAAATAAGAAAAATATGAGGCTTATTTAACAATATAGGTCGTCACGGATTTTTGTCCTTTTTTCGATTAGAGGCTTATTTACGAAAATACAGCAAAAATAAGATTTTCATATAAAAAAATTGATTTTTTATGAAAAATATAGGTCGTCACGGATTTTTTTTTCTTTTTTCGATTAGACGCTTATTTAAGAAGATACAGCAAAAATAAGATTTTCATATCACAAATTGATTTTTTTGAAAAATATAGGTCGTAGAGGCTTATTTAACAATATAGGTCGTCACGGATTTTTGTCCTTTTTTCGATTAGAGGCTTATTTACGAAAATACAGCAAAAATAAGATTTTCATATAAAAAAATTGATTTTTTATGAAAAATATAGGTCGTCACGGATTTTTGTTCTTTTTTCGATTAGACGCTTATTTAAGAAGATACAGCAAAAATAAGATTTTCATATAAAAAATTGATTTTTTTTTGAAAAATATAGGTCGTAGAGGCTTATTTAACAATATAGGTCGTCACGGATTTTTGTCCTTTTTTCGATGAGACGCTTATTTAAGAAGATACAGCAAAAATAAGATTTTCATATAAAAAAATTGATTTTTTATGAAAAATATAGGTCATCACGGATTTTTGTCCTTTTTTCGATTAGACGCTTATTTAAGAAGATACAGCAAAAATAAGATTTTCATATCACAAATTGATTTTTTTGAAAAATATAGGTCGTAGAGGCTTATTTAACAATATAGGTCGTCACGGATTTTTGTCCTTTTTTCGATTAGAGGCTTATTTACGAAGATACAGCAAAAATAAGATTTTCATATAAAAAATTGATTTTTTTGAAAAATATAGGTCGTAGAGGCTTATTTAACAATATAGGTCGTCACGGATTTTTGTTCTTTTTTCGATTAGAGGCTTATTTACGAAGATACAGCAAAAATAAGATTTTCATATAAAAAAATTGATTTTTTATGAAAAATATAGGTCGTCACGGATTTTTGTTCTTTTTTCGATTAGACGCTTATTTAAGAAGATACAGCAAAAATAAGATTTTCATATAAAAAATTGATTTTTTATGAAAAATATAGGTCGTCACGGATTTTTGTCCTTTTCTCGATTAGAGGCTTATTTACGAAGATACAGCAAAAATAAGATTTTCATATAAAAAATTGATTTTTTTTTTTGAAAAATATAGGTCATCACGGATTTTTGTCCTTTTCTCGATTAGAGGCTTATTTACGAAGATACAGCAAAAATAAGATTTTCATATAAAAAAATTGATTTTTTATGAAAAATATAGGTCGTCACGGATTTTTCTTCTTTTTTCGATTAGACGCTTATTTAAGAAGATACAGCAAAAACAAGATTTTCATATAAAAAATTGATTTTTTTTTTATGAAAAATATAGGTCATCACGGATTTTTGTCCTTTTCTCGATTAGAGGCTTATTTACGAAGATACAGCAAAAATAAGATTTTCATATAAAAAAATTGATTTTTTATAAAAAATATAGGTCGTCACGGATTTTTGTCCTTTTCTCGATTAGAGGCTTATTTACGAAGATACAGCAAAAATAAGATTTTCATATAAAAAAATTGATTTTTTATGAAAAATATAGGTCGTCACGGATTTTTGTTCTTTTTTCGATTAGACGCTTATTTAAGAAGATACAGCAAAAATAAGATTTTCAAATAAAAAATTGATTTTTTTGAAAAAATATAGGTCGTAGAGGCTTATTTAACAATATAGGTCGTCACGGATTTTTGTCGTTTTTTCGATTAGAGACTTATTTAAGAAGATACAGCAAAAATAAGAAAAATATGAGGCTTATTTAACAATATAGGTCGTCACGGATTTTTGTCCTTTTTTCGATTAGAGGCTTATTTACGAAGATACAGCAAAAATAAGATTTTCATATAAAAAAATTGATTTTTTATGAAAAATATAGGTCGTCACGGATTTTTGTCCTTTTTTCGATTAGACGGTTATTTAAGAAGATACAGCAAAAATAAGATTTTCATATAAAAAATTGATTTTTTATGAAAAATATAGGTCGTCACGGATTTTTGTCCTTTTCTCGATTAGAGGCTTATTTACGAAGATACAGCAAAAATAAGATTTTCATATAAAAAATTGATTTTTTTGAAAAATATGGGTCGTCGCGGATTTTTGTCCTTTTTTCGATTAGAGGCTTATTTAAGAAGATACAGCAAAAATAAGATTTTCATATAAAAATATTGATTTTTTATCAAAAATATAGGTCGTCACGGATTTTTGTTCTTTTTTCGATTAGACGCTTATTTAAGAAGATACAGCGAAAACAAGATTTTCATATAAAAAATTGATTTTTTTTTTTTGAAAAATATAGGTCATCACGGATTTTTGTCCTTTTCTCGATTAGAGGCTTATTTACGAAGATACAGCAAAAATAAGATTTTCATATAAAAAAATTGATTTTTTATGAAAAATATAGGTCGTCACGGATTTTTCTTCTTTTTTCGATTAGACGCTTATTTAAGAAGATACAGCAAAAATAAGATTTTCATATAAAAAATTGATTTTTTATGAAAAATATAGGTCATCACGGATTTTTGTCCTTTTCTCGATTAGAGGCTTATTTACGAAGATACAGCAAAAATAAGATTTTCATATAAAAAAATGATTTTTTATGAAAAATATAGGTCGTCACGGATTTTTGTCCTTTTCTCGATTAGAGGCTTATTTACGAAGATACAGCAAAAATAAGATTTTCATATAAAAAATTGATTTTTTTTTTGAAAAATATAGGTCATCACGGATTTTTGTCCTTTTCTCGATTAGAGGCTTATTTACGAAGATACAGCAAAAATAAGATTTTCATATAAAAAATTGATTTTTTATGAAAAATATAGGTCGTCACGGATTTTTGTCCTTTTCTCGATTAGAGGCTTATTTACGAAGATACAGCAAAAATAAGATTTTCATATCACAAATTGATTTTTTTTTTGAAAAATATAGGTCATCACGGATTTTTGTCCTTTTCTCGATTAGAGGCTTATTTACGAAGATACAGCAAAAATAAGATTTTCATATAAAAAATTGATTTTTTATGAAAAATATAGGTCGTCACGGATTTTTGTCCTTTTCTCGATTAGAGGCTTATTTACGAAGATACAGCAAAAATAAGATTTTCATATAAAAAATTGATTTTTTTGAAAAATATAGGTCGTCGCGGATTTTTGTCCTTTTTTCGATTAGAGGCTTATTTAAGAAGATACAGCAAAAATAAGATTTTCATATAAAAATATTGATTTTTTATCAAAAATATAGGTCGTCACGGATTTTTGTTCTTTTTTCGATTAGACGCTTATTTAAGAAGATACAGCGAAAACAAGATTTTCATATAAAAAATTGATTTTTTTTTTTTGAAAAATATAGGTCATCACGGATTTTTGTCCTTTTCTCGATTAGAGGCTTATTTACGAAGATACAGCAAAAATAAGATTTTCATATAAAAAATTGATTTTTTATGAAAAATATAGGTCGTCACGGATTTTTCTTCTTTTTTCGATTAGACGCTTATTTAAGAAGATACAGCAAAAACAAGATTTTCATATAAAAAATTGATTTTTTTTTTATGAAAAATATAGGTCATCACGGATTTTTGTCCTTTTCTCGATTAGAGGCTTATTTACGAAGATACAGCAAAAATAAGATTTTCATATAAAAAAATTGATTTTTTATGAAAAATATAGGTCGTCACGGATTTTTGTCCTTTTCTCGATTAGAGGCTTATTTACGAAGATACAGCAAAAATAAGATTTTCATATAAAAAAATTGATTTTTTATGAAAAATATAGGTCGTCACGGATTTTTGTTCTTTTTTCGATTAGACGCTTATTTAAGAAGATACAGCAAAAATAAGATTTTCATATAAAAAATTGATTTTTTATGAAAAATATAGGTCATCACGGATTTTTGTCCTTTTCTCGATTAGAGGCTTATTTACGAAGATACAGCAAAAATAAGATTTTCATATAAAAAATTGATTTTTTATGAAAAATATAGGTCGTCACGGATTTTTGTCCTTTTCTCGATTAGAGGCTTATTTACGAAGATACAGCAAAAATAAGATTTTCATATAAAAAATTGATTTTTTTTTTGAAAAATATAGGTCATCACGGATTTTTGTCCTTTTCTCGATTAGAGGCTTATTTACGAAGATACAGCAAAAATAAGATTTTCATATAAAAAATTGATTTTTTATGAAAAATATAGGTCGTCACGGATTTTTGTCCTTTTCTCGATTAGAGGCTTATTTACGAAGATACAGCAAAAATAAGATTTTCATATCACAAATTGATTTTTTTTTTGAAAAATATAGGTCATCACGGATTTTTGTCCTTTTCTCGATTAGAGGCTTATTTACGAAGATACAGCAAAAATAAGATTTTCATATAAAAAATTGATTTTTTATGAAAAATATAGGTCGTCACGGATTTTTGTCCTTTTCTCGATTAGAGGCTTATTTACGAAGATACAGCAAAAATAAGATTTTCATATAAAAAAATTGATTTTTTATGAAAAATATAGGTCGTCACGGATTTTTGTCCTTTTCTCGATTAGAGGCTTATTTACGAAGATACAGCAAAAATAAGATTTTCATATAAAAAAATTGATTTTTTATGAAAAATATAGGTCGTCACGGATTTTTCTTCTTTTTTCGATTAGACGCTTATTTAAGAAGATACAGCAAAAACAAGATTTTCATATAAAAAATTGATTTTTTTTTTATGAAAAATATAGGTCATCACGGATTTTTGTCCTTTTCTCGATTAGAGGCTTATATAGGTCGTAGAGGCTTATTTAACTATAGGTCGTCACGGATTTTTGTCCTTTTTTCGATTAGAGGCTTATTTACGAAGATACAGCAAAAATAAGATTTTCATGTAAAAAAATTGATTTTTTATGAAAAATATAGGTCGTCGCGGATTTTTGTCCTTTTTTCGATTAGAGGCTTATTTAAGAAGATACAGCAAAAATAAGATTTTCATATAAAAAAATTGATTTTTTATCAAAAATATAGGTCGTCACGGATTTTTGTTCTTTTTTCGATTAGACGCTTGTTAGCACAACTCCCAAAATCTCCATAATTTATTTTATTTATATTAAGTTGGCATCATTTTTTTAGTACAAATTGACATGTAATAACCTGGCAATATCATTTAAATGTACATTTTTTATTTAACGAAGCGTGTAATTGCCAAGTCAAGTTCTGGCGCCTTCGCCATTTTCTGTCTAAACTTTGCGAGGTGACCTAGCACTTATTGAGCTAAGAATTTTTTATTTTGTACATAATTCCCGGTAATTTTCAAACCAAAAAGTATGTACTTATTAGTATTAATATAATTATATATCCTAATGAATTGTTATATTTTATTAAGGAATTTTAATATAAACACATTTGCATCTTAATCAAGTGTTTTATTTGCATTTGTGTTTTATTCAAAATCCATTGGAAATTACTGGCTCGGCCTTTTGCCTTTTCAACATTTTAAAATTCTTTTTGCGATTCATCCGTTTTGTCTGGATCAACCCCTATCTTCAAGACGACTAGCCAATCTCGCAGTAAGTAAAAAATGTCTTTGCAAAACTTAAGTGGTCAACAGCAAATTGAACAATACACTCACGAGTGTTCAGTTTGTCGTAATCCCCCTGACGAAAATATGTCGACTTGCGCCCAATGCCACAACGTATTCCATCAACACTGTGGTAAAGTCGTGGATGACATGATTTTCAAATGTCTTTCATGTTCATCCATAAGGCCAAGTTCTCCTACACTTAGTACTACTAGCCGACGTTCAAATCGTTCTCGTCGGTCGCAGTCACAGAAAATTGATTTGCAGCTTCAAAAGTTAGAGGAAGAACGAAAACTAAATCAAGATTACCTAAATAAAAAATACCAACTTCTTGAGGAAGCTGAGTCACTTGCTGATGTTTCGTCCCAAAAATCTCAAACTATAAATAATTGGCTTGCCTCTACAGAGTCTGTGTCTCAACAACATACCCTAATTAAAGTTGTAAGTAACAATTCAAACTTACCAACAACTAGTTTGCCAAATCAAGCTAATAACATTGCGCAGAATTCATTAAATATTGGTGCGTCTCAAGAAGAACAACCTACAACAACATATAACGGCTTTACAGTAGCACCACAAAACCACGTTACGTTTGTCCCAACAATGGTAAATAATGCTGCCAAGAATTCGTCCCTACCTATATATGCAGTACCCAACTGTACAGCGAACATTCCCACCTTTAGTGGATTTCAACGAATGCAGTCCTCAATACCAGCGACGACAAATAATAATCCCAATCATGGACTTACCTTTTGCGCTTTAAATAACACACAACATTTTTCAATTCCACAAGAATTTATTTCACGGCAACCAATTTCATCCACATCACATTTCAATTCTAATACACCAATAAATCCATCATACTTACCTACTAATTTTCCCCCTCCGCACAGCCTTTTACAAGCAAATATTTCCTCGCGACAATCGCTGCCAAAAGATCTCCCAACCTTTTCCGGCGAACCTGAAGAATGGCCCATATTTTTCTCTACCTATGAGTGGTCCACTGCCTCCTGCGCCTTCACCAACGAAGAGAATCTAATCCGTCTTCAAAAGGCCTTAAAGGGAGAAGCACTACAAAGCGTAAGACATATGCTCATCCACCCCTCAAACGTGCCTCACGTCATGCATGTCCTCTACTTGTTGTTTGGACAACCTGAAAAGATAATAAATACAATTAAAAATAAAATACAAACTACGCCAAAAGTTGACGAAAATAATTTAAAAACACTTACCTCCATGGCCGTACAAGTTCGTAGTTTGATATCCACTATCACTGCCAGTGACTTACTTGATGAACTTAATAATTCATCAATTCTTTACGATTTGATACAAAAGCTTCCAACTTTGTATCAAATGCAATGGGCAACTCATAAAATGCAGCTGATTAACCAAAACAAAAAAGCAAATCTCCACGAATTTGACAAATGGTTTTTTAACATTGGTATAACAGCTAGCAGTATAACAGTTGACCAGAGCGCTAAAGATCAAAACAAAGAAAAAATAAATAAACTACCAACAACAAACAAGAAAGCTTTTTTACATTCTCATAATCAACGTGTGTGTGTGGTATGTAACAATAACAATTGCAAAGCGATAGCTAACTGTTCAAAATACCAATCACTTGATAGAGGGGAGAAGTGGAGTATTGTAAGAAAAAATAATTTATGCAAAATCTGTTTAGTCAAACACAGTGGCGATTGCAATAAAAAGAAGAAGTGTGGGGAAGAGAGGTGCGAATTTTTCCATCATCCTTCATTACATCGTTATTTTAAACATGATAGTAATAAAGTTGAAAACAATCAATCCAAACGTGAGGAAGAAAAGGTTATCATAAACAATACACATAGTGAAGAATTAAAAGAAGTTTTATTTAAAATAATTCCAATTAAAATTTATGGAAAAAATAAAACAATTAATACGTTTGCCTTCATTGATGAAGGATCGTCTATCAGTTTAATGGACGAATCTCTTGCGAAAGATTTAGAAGTTGATGGTGTTGCAAATCCCTTGTGTTTGCGGTGGACGGGAGGTATGGAGCGAAACGAAGAAAATTCAAGAAGAATAAAAATTTATATTTCAGGTGGAAATAACAAGCGGGTAACTATTAATGTTTCTACAGTTGAATCACTAAATTTGCCTGTACAATCGATGAACTACGAGAAATTATCTCAACAATATCGCCACTTGCGAAACCTTCCAATCGAAAGTTATGAGAATGCAATACCACAAATATTAATTGGTTTGAATCATTTTGACCTTGGTGTTTCAAATAAGACTCGAGAGGGATTAACACAAGAACCCATTGCTGTTCGAACAAAATTGGGATGGCTGGTTTATGGATCTGTCGGGGAGGATAAAACAAGTAAGAATTTTAATTTTCAAATATGTAATTGTACAACCACTGTTGAAGAATTAGATCAGTTGGTTAGAAATTTTTATTCGCTAGAAAACATGATAGGAAAAAGTATGATAGAGGCAAAATCTCCTCTGCAGTCTAATAATGATAAGAGGGCATTAGAGTTATTGAATAAATTTACGAAACAAAAGCCTAGTGGGCATTATGAAGTTCCACTATTATGGAAATTCGACATAATAGAAATGCCACCTAGTTATGAAATGGCCTTGAAAAGGTTAATTTGTTTAGAAAGGAAACTAAAATTGAACCAAGATCTCCTTATCATTTTCAAACAAACGATATCCAAATATCTTTCTAAAGGCTATATACGTAAATTGAGTTCTCATGAAATTGATTGTGTTGATAAAAAGGTTTGGTACCTTCCCATTTTTGCGGTATTTAATAAAAACAAACCCGGTAAATCCCGAGTTGTATGGGATGCGGCTGCTAAATCGAATGGCGTGTCTTTAAATTCTTACTTACTGAAGGGACCTGATTATTTAGCCTCTTTGCCATCAATTCTTTTTAAATTTCGGGAAAAATCTGTAGCTGTCTGTGGAGACATCGAAGAGATGTTCCACCAGGTGCACATCCGACCTGAGGATCGTAACGTACAACGATTTCTTTGGCGTGAATGTGAGCAGAATAGATCCCCCGATATATACGTAATGGATGTAATGATTTTCGGTGCATCGTGCGCTCCTAGCCTTTCTCAATATGTAAAAAATTTAAATGCTACCAAATTCGAAAATGAGTTCCCCAGGGCTGCTAAAGCAATAAAAGAAAATCACTACGTTGACGATTTTCTTGATTCTGTTGACAATTCAGAAGAAGCATCAAAACTTATTTCTGATGTTTGCTATATTCATCGCCAGGCTGGTTTTAATATTAGAAATTGGATTTCTAATGATGAAATAGCATTAAAAGCTACGCCTCCAGCTAAAGAAGTTGGCGCGAAATGCCTAAATATAAAAGAAGAACAAAAAATTGAAAAGGTTTTAGGCATTTTTTGGGAACATCAAGAAGATGTTATAACATTTAAAATATCGCCATGGCTATTACAAAGTGAGTTATTTTCCGGTACAAAAATTCCAACAAAACGAGAAATGTTAAGAATAGTTATGTCCATATATGACCCCCTTGGTCTAATTGGACATATTATAATGTATGTCAAGATTCTGCTGCAAGATGTATGGCGATCGAAGATAGATTGGGATGATCAGATTCCCCTTGAATTATTTAATAAATGGTCTAAATGGCTTAGCATTTTGCCTGATATTGCCAATATAAAAATCAAACGTTGTTATTTAAAATCTTTTCAAAATTATAACGACGTTGAAGTACAATTACATACGTTTGTAGATGCAAGCATAGATGGGTATGCATCAGTATGTTACCTCAGGTTGAAGAAAGACGACAGCATAGTGTGCTCAATAGTTGGTGCAAAAACTAGGGTAGCTCCTATGAAGATTACTTCTGTGCCCCGGTTGGAGCTTATGGCTGCCCTAATAGGAGCTCGGTTTGCTAAATATATAACAGAAAACCATAGCATTAAAATTTCAAGAAAACTTTATTGGACCGACTCAAAAACGGTATTGAGCTGGATTAATTCAGACCACCGTAAATACAACCAATTTATAGCCTTTCGGATCACCGAAATTTTAGAGTTATCATCAATTAACGAATGGAGATGGATTCCAAGTAAGCAGAATGTTGCAGATGATGCTACAAAATGGTCAAAAATTCCCATAATCACCAACTCTTCTCGGTGGCTACAAGGACCTGAGTTTTTAAGCCACTCTGAAAATGGATGGCCACAAACATATACTCCACTAGAGCCAACACAAGAAGAATGTGTCAAGCATTTACTAAAAATTACAAATTTTGACATGATTTTTAACGTTTTCAGATTTTCAAAATGGCCGCGTCTGCTACGTACAGCAGCTTATGTTTTAAGATTTATTAATAATTGCCATTTTGATAAAAAGGAACGAAAAGAGCTTACCCAAGAAGAATTAAAAAGGGCAGAAACAATTTTATTCATGCAGGCCCAACACGAAAAATATTGCCATGAAATTTCTTTACTAAAGTCTAATTTGTCGATACCCAATACCAGCAATATTTATAAGAAGAATCCATATTTGGAAAATGGAATACTACGAGTCTACGGCAGAATCGATAATGCAGAGATCCCGTTTGAACAAAAGCGTCCAGTTATATTGCCAAGAAAAAGCTACATGACTAAATTGATTTTATTAAATTATCACGAGAAGTTTCATCACATGAACCATGAGACTGCAGTCAATGAAATTAGACAAAAATTCTCTATTTCAAAACTTCGGACAACATTCAAGTCAGTAGTTCGGAATTGCCAAATGTGCAAAATTAAAAAGGCGCTACCTCAAAATCCACAAATGGCTGTGTTACCTCGAGCGCGTGTTGCTTCATATGTAGCTCCTTTTACATATACCGGAATAGACTTCTTTGGCCACATTTTAGTTACGGTAAATCGTCATAAAGAAAAGCGTTATGGAGTCCTATTTACATGCTTGTCCATTAGAGCAGTGCACATTGAACTTGCACATTCGCTGACCACATCATCATGTATACTTGCTATTCGCAACTTTATGGCCAGAAGGGGAATTCCACATGAATTCTATAGCGATAATGGAACCAATTTCGTTGGTGCAGAAAGAGAGCTGCGTGAGGCCTTAGCAGAAGTTGATCGAGACGAACTCGTCAAAACGTTTACTACAACTACAACAAAATGGAATTTTAATCCTCCGGCTTCGCCCCACATGGGTGGTGCATGGGAGCGTCTAGTACGCTCTATAAAAACAATTTTATATCAAATAATGCCTTTAAGGTCGCTAAACGATGAGCTTTTGTACAGTATGCTGCTAGAAATAGAAAACATTATTAATTCCAGGCCCCTAGCCTATGTTCCTGTGGATGCAGAAGCTGGTGAGGCTTTAACACCAAATCACTTCCTAGTGGGCAGTTCATCAGGGTTGAAACCTATGTCGACTTATAATGATAGTGGAGTGCTTTTAAAACAATCCTGGTTAACTTCACAGCAATACGGAAACATATTTTGGAAAAAGTGGCTTATGGAATACTTACCGTCATTAACGTGTAGGACTAAGTGGCATGATCGACAAAAGGCTTTGAGTCAGGGGGACTTGGTAATCATCGTTGACCCTACCACGCCTCGTAATGTTTGGCTGCGTGGTAAAGTTTTGGAGACGAGATTGGCAAAAGATGGGCAAGTTAGAAACGCAAAAATACTTACTAACCATGGGATTCTGGAAAGACCAGCAACAAAATTAGCTATTTTGGAAGTTGCTTCTCAGGAGGAGTCTGGCGGCGAAGATGCTTCTTGCCATACTGCGGGGGGAATGTTAGCACAACTCCCAAAATCTCCATAATTTATTTTATTTATATTAAGTTGGCATCATTTTTTTAGTACAAATTGACATGTAATAACCTGGCAATATCATTTAAATGTACATTTTTTATTTAACGAAGCGTGTAATTGCCAAGTCAAGTTCTGGCGCCTTCGCCATTTTCTGTCTAAACTTTGCGAGGTGACCTAGCACTTATTGAGCTAAGAATTTTTTATTTTGTACATAATTCCCGGTAATTTTCAAACCAAAAAGTATGTACTTATTAGTATTAATATAATTATATATCCTAATGAATTGTTATATTTTATTAAGGAATTTTAATATAAACACATTTGCATCTTAATCAAGTGTTTTATTTGCATTTGTGTTTTATTCAAAATCCATTGGAAATTACTGGCTCGGCCTTTTGCCTTTTCAACAACGCTTATTTAAGAAGATACAGCGAAAACAAGATTTTCATATAAAAAATTGATTTTTTTTTTTTGAAAAATATAGGTCATCACGGATTTTTGTCCTTTTCTCGATTAGAGGCTTATTTACGAAGATACAGCAAAAATAAGATTTTCATATAAAAAAATTGATTTTTTATGAAAAATATAGGTCGTCACGGATTTTTCTTCTTTTTTCGATTAGACGCTTATTTAAGAAGATACAGCAAAAACAAGATTTTCATATAAAAAATTGATTTTTTTTTATGAAAAATATAGGTCATCACGGATTTTTGTCCTTTTCTCGATTAGAGGCTTATTTACGAAGATACAGCAAAAATAAGATTTTCATATAAAAAAATTGATTTTTTATGAAAAATATAGGTCGTCACGGATTTTTGTCCTTTTCTCGATTAGAGGCTTATTTACGAAGATACAGCAAAAATAAGATTTTCATATAAAAAAATTGATTTTTTATGAAAAATATAGGTCGTCACGGATTTTTGTTCTTTTTTCGATTAGACGCTTATTTAAGAAGATACAGCAAAAATAAGATTTTCATATAAAAAATTGATTTTTTATGAAAAATATAGGTCATCACGGATTTTTGTCCTTTTTTCGATTAGACGCTTATTTAAGAAGATACAGCAAAAACAAGATTTTCATATAAAAAATTGATTTTTTTGAAAAATATAGGTCGTAGAGGCTTATTTAACAATATAGGTCGTTACGGATTTTTGTCCTTTTTTCGATTAGAGGCTTATTTACGAAGATACAGCAAAAATAAGATTTTCATATAAAAAATTGATTTTTTTGAAAAATATAGGTCGTAGAGGCTTATTTAACAATATAGGTCGTCACGGATTTTTGTTCTTTTTTTCGATTAGACGCTTATTTAAGAAGATACAGCAAAAACAAGATTTTCATATAAAAAATTGATTTTTTTTTTGAAAAATATAGGTCATCACGGATTTTTGTCCTTTTCTCGATTAGAGGCTTATTTACGAAGATACAGCAAAAATAAGATTTTCATATAAAAAAATTGATTTTTTATGAAAAATATAGGTCGTCACGGATTTTTGTTCTTTTTTCGATTAGACGCTTATTTAAGAAGATACAACAAAAATAAGATTTTCATATAAAAAAATTGATTTTTTATGAAAAATATAGGTCGTCACGGATTTTTGTCCTTTTTTCGATTAGACGCTTATTTAAGAAGATACAGCAAAAATAAGATTTTCATATAAAAAATTGATTTTTTATGAAAAATATAGGTCGTCACGGATTTTTGTCCTTTTTTCGATTAGACGCTTATTTAAGAAGATACAGCAAAAATAAGATTTTCATATAAAAAATTGATTTGTTTGAAAAATATAGGTCGTAGAGGCTTATTTAACAATATAGGTCGTCACGGATTTTTGTCCTTTTTTCAATTAGAGGCTTATTTACGAAGATACAGCAAAAATAAGATTTTCATATAAAAAAATTGATTTTTTATGAAAAATATAGGTCGTCACGGATTTTTGTTCTTTTTTCGATTAGACGCTTATTTAAAAAGATACAGCAAAAATAAGATTTTCATATAAAAAATTGATTTTTTATGAAAAATATAGGCCGTAGAGGCTTATTTAACAATATAGGTCGTCACGGATTTTTGTCCTTTTTTCGATTAGAGGATTATTTAAGAAGATCCAGCAAAAATAAGATTTTCATATAAAAAAATTGATTTTTTATGAAAAATATAGGTCGTCACGGATTTTTGTTCTTTTTTCGATTAGACGCTTATTTAAGAAGATACAGCAAAAATAAGATTTTCATGTAAAAAAATTGATTTTTTATGAAAAATATAGGTCGTAGAGGCTTATTTAACAATATAGGTCGTCACGGATTTTTGTTATTTTTTCGATTAGACGCTTATTTAAGAAGATACAGCAAAACTAAGATTTTCATATAAAAAAATTGATTTTTTATGAAAAATATAGGTCGTCACGGATTTTTGTCCTTTTTTCGATTAGACGCTTATTTAAGAAGATACAGAAAAAATAAGATTTTCATATAAAAAATTGATTTGTTTGAAAAATATAGGTCGTAGAGGCTTATTTAACTATAGGTCGTCACGGATTTTTGTCCTTTTTTCGATTAGAGGCTTATTTACAAACATACAGCAAAAATAAGATTTTCATGTAAAAAAATTGATTTTTTATGAAAAATATAGGTCGTAGAGGCTTATTTAACAATATAGGTCGTCACGGATTTTTGTCCTTTTTTCGATTAGAGGCTTATTTACGAAGATACAGCAAAAATAAGATTTTCATATAAAAAAATTGATTTTTTATGAAAAATATAGGTCGTCACGGATTTTTGTTCTTTTTTCGATTAGACGCTTATTTAAGAAGATACAGCAAAAATAAGATTTTCATATAAAAAATTGATTTTTTATGAAAAATATAGGTCGTAGAGGCTTATTTAACAATATAGGTCGTCACGGGTTTTTGTCCTTTTTTCGATTAGAGGTTTATTTACGAAGATACAGCAAAAATAAGATTTTCATATAAAAAAATTGATTTTTTATGAAAAATATAGGTCGTCACGGATTTTTGTCCTTTTTTCGATTAGACGCTTATTTAAGAAGATACAGCAAAAATAAGATTTTCATATAAAAAATTGATTTTTTATGAAAAATATAGGTCGTCACGGATTTTTGTTCTTTTTTCGATTAGGCGCTTATTTAAGAAGATACAGCAAAAATAAGATTTTCATATAAAAAATTGATTTGTTTGAAAAATATAGGTCGTAGAGGCTTATTTAACTATAGGTCGTCACGGATTTTTGTCCTTTTTTCGATTAGAGGCTTATTTACAAACATACAGCAAAAATAAGATTTTCATGTAAAAAAATTGATTTTTTATGAAAAATATAGGTCGTAGAGGCTTATTTAACAATATAGGTCGTCACGGATTTTTGTCCTTTCTTCGATTAAAGGCTTATTTACGAAGATACAGCAAAAATAAGATTTTCATATAAAAAAATTGATTTTTTATGAAAAATATAGGTCGTCACGGATTTTTGTCCTTTTTTCGATTAGACGCTTATTTAAGAAGATACAGCAAAAATAAGATTTTCATATAAAAAATTGATTTTTTATGAAAAATATAGGTCGTCACGGATTTTTGTCCTTTTTTCGATTAGACGCTTATTTAAGAAGATACAGCAAAAATAAGATTTTCATATAAAAAATTGATTTTTTTGAAAAATATAGGTCGTAGAGGCTTATTTAACAATATAGGTCGCCACGGATTTTTGTCCTTTTTTCGATTAGACGCTTATTTAAGAAGATACAGCAAAAATAAGCTTTTCATATAAAAAATTGATTTTTTATGAAAAATATAGGTCGTCACGGATTTTTGTTCTTTTTTCGATTAGGCGCTTATTTAAGAAGATACAGCAAAAATAAGATTTTCATATAAAAATTTGATTTTTTTGAAAAATATAGGTCGTAGAGGCTTATTTAACAATATAGGTCGTCACAGATTTTTGTCCTTTTTTCGAGGCTTATTTACGAAGATACAGCAAAAATAAGATTTTCATATAAAAAAATTGATTTTTTATGAAAAATATAGGTCGCCACGGATTTTTGTCCTTTTTTCGATTAGACGCTTATTTAAGAAGATACAGCAAAAATAAGATTTTCATAAAAAAATTTGATATTTTTTTGAAAAATATAGGTCGTAGAGGCTTATTTAACACTATAGGTCGTCACGGATTTTTGTCCTTTCTTCGATTAAAGGCTTATTTACGAAGATACAGCAAAAAAAAGATTTTCATATAAAAAAATTGATTTTTTATGAAAAATATAGGTCGCCACGGATTTTTGTCCTTTTTTCGATTAGACGCTTATTTAAGAAGATACAGCAAAAATAAGATTTTCATATAAAAAAAATTGATTTTTTACGAAAAATATAGGTCGTCATGGATATTTGTTCTTTTTTCGATTAGACGCTTATTTAAGAAGATACAGCAAAAATAAGATTTTCATAAAAAAATTTGATATTTTTTTGAAAAATATAGGTCGTAGAGGCTTATTTAACACTATAGGTCGTCACGGATTTTTGTCCTTTCTTCGATTAAAGGCTTATTTACGAAGATACAGCAAAAAAAAGATTTTCATATAAAAAAATTGATTTTTTATGAAAAATATAGGTCGCCACGGATTTTTGTCCTTTTTTCGATTAGACGCTTATTTAAGAAGATACAGCAAAAATAAGATTTTCATATAAAAAAAATTGATTTTTTACGAAAAATATAGGTCGTCATGGATATTTGTTCTTTTTTCGATTAGACGCTTATTTAAGAAGATACAGCAAAAATAAGATTTTCATAAAAAAATTTGATATTTTTTTGAAAAATATAGGTCGTAGAGGCTTATTTAACACTATAGGTCGTCACGGATTTTTGTCCTTTCTTCGATTAAAGGCTTATTTACGAAGATACAGCAAAAAAAAGATTTTCATATAAAAAAATTGATTTTTTATGAAAAATATAGGTCGCCACGGATTTTTGTCCTTTTTTCGATTAGACGCTTATTTAAGAAGATACAGCAAAAATAAGATTTTCATATAAAAAAAATTGATTTTTTACGAAAAATATAGGTCGTCACGGATTTTTGTCCTTTTTTCGATTAGAGGCTTATTTACAAACATACAGCAAAAATAAGATTTTCATGTAAAAAAATTGATTTTTTATGAAAAATATAGGTCGTAGAGGCTTATTTAACAATATTGGTCGTCACGGATTTTTACCCTTTTTTCAATTAGAGGCTTATTTAAGAAGATACAGCAAAAATAAGTTTTTCATATAAAAAAATTGATTTTTTATAAAAAATATAGGTCGTCACGGATATTTGTTCTTTTTTCGATTAGACGCTTATTTAAGAAGATTCAGCAAAAATAAGATTTTCATATAAAAAATTGATTTTTTATGAAAAATATAGGTCGTCACGTATTTTTGTTCTTTTTTCGATTAGACGCTTATTTAAGAAGATACAGCAAAAATAAGATTTTCATATAAAAAATTGATTTTTTATGAAAAATATAGGTCGTCACGTATTTTTGTTCTTTTTTCGATTAGACGCTTATTTAAGAAGATACAGCAAAAATAAGATTTTCATATAAAAAATTGATTTTTTTGAAAAATATAGGTCGTAGAGGCTTATTTAACAATATAGGTCGTCACGGATTTTTGTCCTTTTTTCGATTAGAGGCTTATTTACAAACATACAGCAAAAATAAGATTTTCATGTAAAAAAATTGATTTTTTATGAAAAATATAGGTCGTAGAGGCTTATTTAACAATATAGGTCGTCACGGATTTTTGTCCTTTCTTCGATTAAAGGCTTATTTACGAAGATACAGCAAAAATAAGATTTTCATATAAAAAAATTGATTTTTTATGAAAAATATAGGTCGTCACGGATTTTTGTCCTTTTTTCGATTAGACGCTTATTTAAGAAGATACAGCAAAAATAAGATTTTCATATAAAAAATTGATTTTTTATGAAAAATATAGGTCGTCACGGATTTTTGTCCTTTTTTCGATTAGACGCTTATTTAAGAAGATACAGCAAAAATAAGATTTTCATATAAAAAATTGATTTTTTTGAAAAATATAGGTCGTAGAGGCTTATTTAACAATATAGGTCGTCACGGATTTTTGTCCTTTTTTCGATTAGAGGCTTATTTACAAACATACAGCAAAAATAAGATTTTCATGTAAAAAAATTGATTTTTTATGAAAAATATAGGTCGTAGAGGCTTATTTAACAATATAGGTCGTCACGGATTTTTGTCCTTTCTTCGATTAAAGGCTTATTTACGAAGATACAGCAAAAATAAGATTTTCATATAAAAAAATTGATTTTTTATGAAAAATATAGGTCGTCACGGATTTTTGTCCTTTTTTCGATTAGACGCTTATTTAAGAAGATACAGCAAAAATAAGATTTTCATATAAAAAATTGATTTTTTATGAAAAATATAGGTCGTCACGGATTTTTGTCCTTTTTTCGATTAGTCGCTTATTTAAGAAGATACAGCAAAAATAAGATTTTCATATAAAAAATTGATTTTTTTGAAAAATATAGGTCGTAGAGGCTTATTTAACAATATAGGTCGTCACAGATTTTTGTCCTTTTTGCGAGGCTTATTTACGAAGATACAGCAAAAATAAGATTTTCATAAAAAAAAATTGATTTTTTATGAAAAATATAGGTCGCCACGGATTTTTCTCCTTTTTTCGATTAGACGCTTATTTAAGAAGATACAGCAAAAATAAGATTTTCATATAAAAAATTGATTTTTTATGAAAAATATAGGTCGTCACGGATTTTTGTTCTTTTTTCGATTAGGCGCTTATTTAAGAAGATACAGCAAAAATAAGATTTTCATATAAAAAATTGATTTTTTTGAAAAATATAGGTCGTAGAGGCTTATTTAACAATATAGGTCGTCACAGATTTTTGTCCTTTTTTCGAGGCTTATTTACGAAGATACAGCAAAAATAAGATTTTCATATAAAAAAAATTGATTTTTTATGAAAAATATAGGTCGCCACGGATTTTTGTCCTTTTTTCGATTAGACGCTTATTTAAGAAGATACAGCAAAAATAAGATTTTCATAAAAAAATTTGATATTTTTTTGAAAAATATAGGTCGTAGAGGCTTATTTAACAATATAGGTCGTCACAGATTTTTGTCCTTTTTTCGAGGCTTATTCACGAAGATACAGCAAAAATAAGATTTTCATAAAAAAAAATTGATTTTTTATGAAAAATATAGGTCGCCACGGATTTTTGTCCTTTTTTCGATTAGACGCTTATTTAAGAAGATACAGCAAAAATAAGATTTTCATATAAAAATTTGATTTTTTATGAAAAATATAGGTCGTCACGGATTTTTGTTCTTTTTTCGATTAGGCGCTTATTTAAGAAGATACAGCAAAAATAAGATTTTCATATAAAAAAAATTGAAATATAGGTCGTCATGGATATTTGTTCTTTTTTCGATTAGACGCTTATTTAAGAAGATACAGCAAAAATAAGATTTTCATAAAAAAATTTGATATTTTTTTGAAAAATATAGGTCGTAGAGGCTTATTTAACACTATAGGTCGTCACGGATTTTTGTCCTTTTTTCGATTAGAAGCTTATTTACGAAGATACAGCAAAAATAAAATTTTCATATAAAAAAAATTGATTTTTTATGAAAAATATAGGTCGTCACGGATTTTTATCCTTTTTTGAATTAGAGGCTTATTTAAGAAGATACAGCAAAAATAAGATTTTCATATAAAAAATTGATATGTTTGAAAAATATAGGTCGTAGAGGCTTATTTAACAATATAGGTCGTCACGGATTATTGTCCTTTTTTTCGATTAGAGGCTTATTTACGAAGATACAGCAAATATAAGATTTTCATATAAAAAATACATTTTTTTGAAAAATATAGGTAGTAGAGGCTTATTTAACAATATAGGTCGTCACGGATTATTGTCCTTTTTTCGATTAGAGGCTTATTTACGAAGATACCGCAAAAATAAGATTTTCATGTAAAAAAATTGATTTTTTATGAAAAATATAGGTCGTAGAGGCTTATTTAACAATATTGGTCGTCACGGATTTTTACCCTTTTTTTCAATTAGAGGCTTATTTAAGAAGATACAGCAAAAATAAGTTTTTCATATAAAAAAATTGATTTTTTATGAAAAATATAGGTCGTCACGGATTTTTGTTGTTTTTTCGATTAGACGCTTATTTAAGAAGATACAGCAAAAATAAGATTTTCATATAAAAATTGATTTGTTTGAAAAATATAGGTCGTAGAGGCTTATTTAACTATAGGTTGTCACGGATTTTTGTCCTTTTTTCGATTAGAGGCTTATTTACAATCATACAGCAAAAATAAGATTTTCATGTAAAAAAATTGATTTTTTATGAAAAATATAGGTCGTAGAGGCTTATTTAACAATATTGGTCGTCACGGATTTTTACCCTTTTTTCAATTAGACGCTTATTTAAGAAGATACAGCAAAAATAAGATTTTCATGTAAAAAAATTGATTTTTTATGAAAAATATAGGTCGTCAAGGATATTTGTTCTTTTTTCGATTAGACGCTTATTTAAGAAGATACAGCAAAAATAAGATTTTCATATAAAAAATTGATTTTTTATGAAAAATATAGGTCGTAGAGGCTTATTTAACAATATAGGTCGTCACGGATTTTTGTCCTTTTTTCGATTAGAGGCTTATTTAAGAAGATACAGCAAAAATAAGATTTTCATGTAAAAAAATTGATTTTTTATGAAAAATATAGGTCGTCAAGGATATTTGTTCTTTTTTCGATTAGACGCTTATTTAAGAAGATACAGCAAAAATAAGATTTTCATATAAAAAATTGATTTTTTATGAAAAATATAGGTCGTAGAGGCTTATTTAACAATATAGGTCGTCACGGATTTTTGTCCTTTTTTCGATTAGAGGCTTATTTAAGAAGATACAGCAAAAATAAGATTTTCATATAAAAAAATTGATTTTTTATGAAAAATATAGGTCGTCACGGATTTTTGTCCTTTTTTTGATTAGACGCTTATTTAAGAAGATACAGCAAAAATAAGATTTTCATATAAAAAATTGATTTTTTATGAAAAATATAGGTCGTAGAGGCTTATTTAACAATATAGGTCGTCACGGATTTTTGTCCTTTTTTCGATTAGAGGCTTATTTAAGAAGATACAGCAAAAATAAGATTTTCATATAAAAAAATTGATTTTTTATGAAAAATATAGGTCGTCACGGATTTTTGTCCTTTTTTTGATTAGACGCTTATTTAAGAAGATACAGCAAAAATAAGATTTTCATATAAAAAATTGATTTTTTATGAAAAATATAGGTCATCACGGATTTTTGTCCTTTTCTCGAACTTTCGATTTATTCAAGAGAGATCGAAATATAAATAGTTCGTAAAGTTCACAGAATGATATAGAATAAATTGGATAATGGAAGTCAGTGCGATGGATGAGGCTGTAGGCATTTTAATACGCGGTTACACCACCTTTCTCAAGAATATTTGAAAATGAGAAGGCTGTTTGTAGTCACTTTGATTACATTTTACAGTTTTCAAATTTGAAAAAATGGCTACACGTGTTAAGAGATCTGCGTCAAATGAAGAAATCATTTATTTATTTATTTATTTGGAGGAAGTAAAAAAAAACTGTAAAACGCTAGACTAAATATATTAAGCTCAAAGGATACTGTAAAAAGAATTAAAGGAACATTTGCCGAAAATAACAATTAAATACATTTTTTTGGGTATACACCCAAACCTGTTTTTACACGGTTTTTTTTACGTGAATTTGAAATAACACGGTATTTTTTAACAAATTTACCATTTTTTTAATCGCTCTTTGACAGAAAAAGGCTTGCCGTTTAAAGTTCTGTTGCTAATAGATAACGCACCTGGGCAGCCAGATTTGGTACATCCTAATGTAAAAATATTATTTTTGCCTCCTAATACCGCTGTTTTGATTCAGCCGTTAGAACAGGGTATTATCGCAACATTTAAGGCTTATTATATTAAGAGATCTTTTCAGTACATTTTAAATGAAATAGAAAGTGATGGAAGAAATGTACGATTATGGATTGAATAAAGTATGCCGCTTTAGCCTTTTCAGAAATAAAACCATCAACTTTAAATGCCTAATTCAGGTGGTGAAATGTATGCAGATATAATTAATTTAGCGCGAGAAGTTGGAGGTGAAGTGTTTGATAATCTTAACATTGAAGATATAAACGAAATAATTGTTGATAAAGCTCCAAATGAAGAA
This sequence comes from Phasia obesa, assembly GCA_949628195.1. NCBI lineage: Eukaryota > Metazoa > Arthropoda > Insecta > Diptera > Tachinidae > Phasia > Phasia obesa. Next base: position 21,029,900 of record OX451216.1, on the reverse strand, counting down.
GAGATATTGGAGGTTGCGCTGGGAAATGAAGATCAAATTGTTGAAACTGATGAGAGTGAAATTCAAAGTCCAATAACTGCCAAGTTAATACTTGATGGCCTTCAAATGACAAATAAGTTGGCAGAACACTTTTTTTGACATGTGGTAACATAACTGAAAGAGCTGTGAAATTTCAATCAGACCTACAATTATGTATGGCTAGATACAGAGAGCTCTATAAAGAGCTTTCCGAAGTTGGATCACAACGCACTGTAACAGAATTTGCTGTTAAAAGAAATAAACCAGTGCCAGAAGCAGCTTCTGAAGATGTAGAAGTAATAAGTATTTCTACTGACGAAACTGATATTGAGCCACCCCAGCAAAAGAGAATGCGCTTGCTATCAGAAACTGACTCCGAATAAAATAAAAGAAGTTTAGAATTTTGAAAATTAAAGGGTGTCCCCATACAACATACGTGTTTTTTACGTGTATTATGAACCGTAAAGGGCACTTTTTTAAAAATTTAAAAAACTGCATATTACTATAGCTGCCAATAACAGAAATTAATAAAAAAAATAAACTTAAAAATTAAAGGGTGTCCCCATATGTGACGTCAATTTAAATATATGAGCCATTTGAACCATTGTAGACAATCACTTGAAAATTGGACAGAATGTCCAATATTTATAATCAGATATTAAATATTTATAATTATAAGTTAAAGGGTGTCCCAATAGTTGATATAATTTGATGTATATTGCAAAACTTTTGAACCGTAACAGAGAGACGGTTGAAAGTTACAAAGAACCTGTATATCTAAGCCCTTTATAACATCAAGTATATAATTTTTGGAAACTAAAGGGTGTCCCCATAATTGATATAATTTAACCTATCTAGCCCTATCTTTTGAACCGTTATAGACAAACACTTGAAAATTAGACAGAATCTCCACTACTATGTCCCGTATAATAACATTTATAAATATTTAAAATTTTAAAGGGTGTCTCAATAGTTGACGTAAATTGATGCATTTGGCCAAACTTTTGAACCGTTTTAGACAGACATTTGAAATTAACAAAGAATCTGTCCTTTAAAATAATTGTTTAATTTAAAATTGTACATTAAAGGGTGTCCCCTAGGTGATATTGTTTAAGCTATATGGCCATATCTTTGGAACCTTTACTTTTTATTACTGTGTCAGTAATAATAACTGTAAACAAATAAAGGGTGTCCTCATATCTGACGTAATTTGTCGTTATGGATAGACATTTGAATGTACAGAACGTATATTACTTGTCCGTTAGAGCAAAAAGTATAGAAGTATTTGATTTGCGTACTATTTCTTACAGATTACTTCCTTTTAAATTTTTAGTTTAGAATTGATGCACATATATTTGTAGTCGGTTTTTTTTTTGCAAGAATTATTTTCAAATGCATATAACATAAGTAAGTGTGAGAATAATGAGAACAATGAATCCAATTTTGCTTTAAATAACTAATTTACTTGCAAAAACTTTTCACATAATTTTATCATATATCTTTTGTTAATTATGTTTTCTTTTAGTTGCCCAATTCACACATCCTAATATACTATACAAAATTTTTTATTAGGATACCAACGATTTATTTAGGAACAAAAAATTTCAATTAATTCAATTAAAATCGAAGTTTCGTTTGAATTTTTTTTTTTTTTTAATTTTATTTAATCAAAAATAAAGTAAATTCATGCTTAGTATTTAAACCCCGCGAAGCCTTGTGGCTTGTATGCGGGAAAATAACTACTTAACTAATTAATTACTTCCTAAAGTATAAATATTATTATTGCGAGGACAATAGGTAATTTTTATGTGATACGTATGAAATATCCTTTATGTTCCTTGGCATGTCGTTATATATTTTCGGCAATAATACTTTTAGTGTTCCATCACCATAGCTGTTTTTCGTTCTTGCGATTTGAAGTCTGCCTTCAGAATGTAGTGTTGTATTGATGAGAAATGGGTTGCAATATTTGGGGATTGTTTAGGTCAGTCAACACTGTGAGTACGTATATACTCTTGATGCTTAATACATTAAGATGACGTGGTAGATTTTTGATAGCTATGTTACTGTTGGAGCTCGAGTTTGTTCATACGGTTGCATATTGAGTGTTTCTGGGCGAGTGTTGTTGTACCTAATGTTGTTGTGTCTTGTGGCGTTGTTATTGGACTGAGTATGTAGGCGGGAGTAAGTGAAGTTTTGATTGTTGATTTGGTTTTTATATAATATCTTTAGTAGGTGATTTTGTGTCGTTTGCAGGTGGTGAGAAGAGTTTCCCCAAGCCGATATTCCATGTCTTATATATGATTCGACTAAGGAGAAGTATATTTGCCGAAGTACTGTGTTTGTAGCAACGTAGCTGAGGTTATATAACGAGTAACCGGCTTTACGTAGTTTCTTTTGGAGCTCTTTTATGTGCATTTTCCATTTAAACGTGCTATCTACGAATACTCCTAGGTATTTATATGTGTTTACTAGTTCAATTGTGGTGTTGCATGTGTCGTTATCGAGTATTTCGTTTGCATTGTCGTGTATACACTTGACGTCATGATATTTTAATTTTATATTAATTTGTTTCACGTGTGGCTGTCTAATATGCATCAGTTTTGTTTTGGATGCATTAATTACCAGCCCATTATATTAATTAATATTAATATTAATAGTTTTTAAATAAATTTAGGTGATATTTTTTTTTATTTTACATTATTTATTTTTAATCACGCATGATTCCTTTGCAAATTTATTAAATAAATATTTTATGAGTATAAAATATTTATTTTCAAAAAATATAATAATCGAAATTGATTACTATGGGGAAAGCCTATCCAGATAGCTATTTCGCTAGTGCTCAACTAGCTCATCAGTGGATTTTTCCCAATTTTTCTGAATAAAAAATTAGATTCTTATACTTAAAACTTAATAGACTAAATGAGAAGTTCAATCAGTCTATAAAGAAAGCCAAATCTAAATTTCTAAACAAAACAAAAAACCATAGTAACCATTTTATAAAATAAAAATGAAATACAGCTTCCAATTGATTTGTCAGAAAAGATTAACAATTATGAAAACTATAAGTGCAAAATGTTTTTTGTAGGAAACATAGGACTTCCCTAATAAATGTACATATATATGTACCAATATGTAAGTGTGTAAATGTACTACTTTATAATATTTTGATTATACAAAATTGGCTTATTGATTTTTACAAAACCACTGTTTAGTCTTCACTCACACCACCCAAAGAGATTAAGTAAACAAAATAACATTAGATTTAGTTTGTATTGCGGTTTATCTATTTAATATCAGTATTTAATTTAATAAACCTCATTCCTCGATATGCTTAATGTTTGTGGTGTAATGTTTTGAAAAGTCATAAATTGAAATGATGACTGACTTGTGGTGTTGTGACATATAACCGCAAAATTTAAAGAAATATTAAAGCATAATATAATGAGAAGTCAAATATAAAATAAAACCAACAATTTTAATAATAAAAGCAAATGAAAAAAATTTCTTATTCTAATTTCATATTAAAATTTTCAACCGCAATAAATACATTTCTTTCAAGTGCTGTATGCTAAGAAATTTAAATATGACAAATCACTGACAGCTTAAAAATAATTATCATTTGTCAGCACCATCTGAAAAGTAGATGAGATTTTTTTTTTTTCACAAACGATGTGGCTTTTTAAGATATAAAAAAGTTAAAAAGGAATAATATTAATCTGAATTTAAATAAAAACAAATTAATCTTCTCTTGTGCAAAGAATGAGAAGAAAAGAAATATAAACTTTTATTTAGTACAATCGAAAGCAGACACCGTTTTATGTTGGTTAGGAGAAAAGGTAGTTTGTAGCTGTACAATATTAAAAAAAAATCATACAAATGCAAGTCGCTTAGTACAATATTTAATTTTGTATTAAAACTACAATAAGAATTTTTTTGTATTTTACAAATGAACTAGAGAAATAAGACTTAACTTCATTCCTGCTCTCTTACTACTCAATAGGTTTAAAAGAATATATTTTTATAAATATATTTTAAGGAAAAATAGAAAAGATTTCATCTCTGTAACTTCGAATGCTATGATTCTTCTGGATCGCTATTTCTACTTTGGGTAGTGATTAATTCTAAACATCATTTACTTAAGCAACTAAACTCGTATAAAAGAATACGAGAAATTGTATTCGTGAGTAGGTGAGAACGAAGTCTACCACTAGCTTATTGTATGTTTTTTGATATTTACCAGCCAAACTTTGGTTGGCAATAAATAAACTTTTGTTTATGTGTTTTTGACCCAAAATTATTTATTATTTGATGTTGTGTCTTATAATTATTTTTTATTTTTATTTTTTACAGAAAATAATCAAATGAGGAAACGCACAAAGTATGCGTTCCCCAGTTTAATCGTGCTCCTCACAGTACCTACAAGTTTTGATCTCAGTGTTTCCTAAATTGAATTGGTGGTAACGAAGACAATAATGTCCATCGCGTAAGCAGCTTTAAGCCACTATTAATTAGTTATAGTAAGTAGCCTTTGGGCTTTGTAAACCAAGATAATGTGATAAAACGTTTTAATTGTCTGAGTCCTGTCAAAGATTCTCAATGGCCAGAGAACTCTGCTTCGTTTCAGGAATCAGGTTTTCTAGTTTGGAAAGTAGACCGTCCCACAGTGAACGTTCTCCATAGTAAAAAAAAACGAAGGAGTTATGGTAGCTTAATGAAATTTTTGGCACATATCTCTCTTGGCCTACTATTTTCAAAAAAGAATCAACATTGTTAGAAATCCTTTTATTTATATGCGGGGACAATTATATATCCAAAATTCCCCGATCTGTAATTAGGGTTGTCGTATATCTTTTTTTGAATATAACTTTATTTTAAACTTTTTAGTATTTTAATTTTCTAAAGTCCGTTCTTTCTTAATTGTTTTGTGAAGGAATTTTCCCGTGCACTCACCTTGTATTAGTTCGACCTGGTTTAAAGCATAGCCAACTATTATCATACATTTTCAAATATTAAAAATATCAACTGATAATTTTAATAAAAATATAAAATATGGATGATTTTTAAAATCATTATATTTCAAAAGTTGGCATAGAAAACATCTAAATATTTTTATACATATTTTAGTATATATAACAGAAAATAAGATTATTGATTTATAAAAGTAGTTTTTTGATGTGCCTATTTTTTCGGGTCCATCGAAGCTGACTATTTTTTTTAAAAAAGTACATATTTTGGCTAAAAACTTCACAACTTTTTTTACAGTGTTGTTATAAATATTTGAATTTTAGGATGTTTTCATTGTTTACGCTACATTTTTGAATCAAACAAATAAATTTGCATGCATGTTTATTGAAAAATGACTTTTTGAGATTTATTTTTCCAAACCCATTTTTTGTTACTTAAAAAATATGAAAACATTATCAAAATAATTCGATTTAAAGCCGTGTAACTTTTTAAAGGTGTAACGCACATGAAAAACCAAACCACCTCTGGAATCGTGAGAGTCTCACACATATATAGTGATAAAATCGAAAGTTTTTTTTATTTTTTCCACTAGACAATTTACTGTGCGTCCGCTCATTGCCAATATAAACCTCATAACTAGGATCCCAACATGATGTTAATCTATTGCAGGAAACAAGTTCATTTCTAACAAGCTAAGACTACCCCCGACCTTTAAATGAAGTTAAGGCCTTTAGTTCATCTTGGCTGTCTGACATCAGATATATTTTTTACCCTTTATCTTTCTCCTTATACATTCCCTGGCACGGATAAGGATTGCTTATACTATATGCCTATCAGAATGGCTTGTTGAAAGTTTGGGCAAAAAATACCGGCTTCCTTGTCACCTTGTTTTAGGGCCGTCAGTAAATCAAACCTAGTCTGTTACATCGTGCCATCAAGTCTGGTTGTCCCAATAGATCCAATAGTTAAAAAGAACATTAAAATTCCTCTGCAATACGAGAGTCGGTTGGATTTCAATGGTAAAAAGAAGTTTTCGGAGTTCCATTATGGTCGTAGCATCACAAATAGCTTTTAATTACTTTCAGGTTGCCCAAAAGAGGTGTTTAAGTCAGAAATTGTAGGTAAAATCCATAGAATGATATTGGGAGTGAGGTGGCTATGGCTATGGTCATCCCAATGGAGCGGGTGTATTACATTTTGCATGAATATTTAAATATCAAAAAACTGTCACGACAATTCAGGCGTACAAACGTGTGTAGTCGCTTTGATTAAAAAACACATACAATTTAGAGAAATGTAGGAAATCTTTATTTGAGTCGACGGAACGATCTAAGTGATTCAATGTTTAAAGATGATTTCATGTTAATGTTGACCGCTTCTACGGTTCATATGTTTCATAAGCTGGGTTAAATTTTAGCTTACTTTCTCCAACATAGCGGCCGATATCTCACGAATAAATTCTTCGATATTGCCTTCAGTACATTATTCGTTGCGGTGTTGTAGCTATAGACATGAGCCTTTATATAGCCCCACAAGAAATAGTCTAATGAAATTAAATCGAACGATCTAGGCGGACTATTTACCGGCTCCAAACGTGAAATAAACTTTTCAACGAACTCGCCTTTCGATTAGAACATTGTTTCGCGTGCTGTGTGGCACACATATCAGCAAAGTACAGCTCTTCCGTTTTGGGTAAAAAAAAATTTGTACTCACCGCAAGGTCGTTCTCGCTAAACTGAACAAGTTACACGAAAACAGTGTTGCCAAAAATAATTTGCTAAACATAATCACCCTTTAGAAAGCGATCTAAGGAACGGTTTGCTACCTATGGACCTGAACAGGGGAAAAAGGGTAAAAAAAATTGAATTTTTTAAAGTTTTTTTGCGATTTTGACCTTGAAGATGAAGTTTTTTTGATTTTATATGTTCACAATTTTTGTTCTTTATGATAAGAGCTACAACTTTGCTTCAGAGAGTATATCAAAATTCCAAACGGTTTGCAAAATATGAGCATGAGTAAATTATCATTTTTTTGCAAAAATGACACCGAGGCCCCACATCTTTGAGGGCCCATAAAAAAAAACCTGTAGGACTTTGGGCAAAACTGGGAGACAGGGGTCGTTTTTTTGGTCTTTTATGACGTAGTGTTGTACGTATATGGTTATTTTGCCATGACTTAAAAAATTACACATTGTGTAATAGCGTATGTTTGTCACTGGGTAAAAAAAAACTCTGAAAAATAAGACTTCACTCTAAAATAATACAAATTTTGCTTACCGGTCATAGGCATTTTTCTTATGGAAATGCAGATCATTTTATGTTAAAACTAGAAAACTAGTTTATATTAAAAACTAATTAAATTTGTCTGTAATGGGTTGGCCTTCCGTCGCAGTATCATGTTTCTTTAAGAAATTTTTTCTAAAATTCTTTTTATTAAATACATAAATTAAAAAATAATATTAACAGCCACCCTTGTACATTCTACATGACTTGTTATCTTCACTAAAATTTTACCTCTGTTGCCTGCAATGATTTTTTACTGTCCAACCAACAAGTGTTACATATAAATTAAAAATAATGGTCATAGATAGATTCGTTTTATATATATTTTTTTTCAAATACACAAATATAATGAGCGGTTTTCATTATTTTTATACAATAATTTTCCGCAATAATAATGCAGAGAACAGAAAGCTAAGGTCTCCATCCTGTATTAAAAACAAGCAAAGACGACTGTACAAGGTAAACAAAAAAAAAAAAAATTACAAATTATGTAAATCTTATTTCTACGAGCCTTAAAAAAAATAATTAAAACAACAATAGCAACGTTAAAACTTATTTAAACAATAATAATAGTCATCATCACCAGCTCCAGCTTCGAGGCAAAAAACCATTGTAACTTTGAGTCGTCATCATTGTCACTAACTGATATAAAAGAACTTTTTTGTTTTTGAAAACATTGTTTTAACTTTAGTTTTGTGGCTTCTAAATTCTTAGAAATAATAACAACAAAAATCTTGCCATATTTTTTAACACTTAATCGACCACAAAAAAAAATAATCTACAGCGACAAATGTTAGAAATAAAAGTAATAAATTTAAAGCTGGGCCTTGTTAAAGAAGGAAAACAAATTTTTAGGGGAGGGAATAAACCAAAATATTCCTTGAAGTGATTTTTAAATATGTTAAATGGCAACAATTTAAAGTGAGTTGAAAATGGAAAAGAAAGTTACTAACAGCTGTTACAAAATATTTATGTGCTACAAAGTGGTCAGTAAAAACGGCACTAGGTAATTCTGACTAAGACCATATAGAGGGTCGGAAGAGGCTCAAATATCTCAAATATTGTTTACATAATTATCACATTTATTACAGTCCTAACTTTAATTTTTTAACGAAGAATATATCTTTAATGTCAGCTTAAAATTAACCACTTAATTATAACCAATATGTAAAACACTTAGTTTTGAAACAATGTGAAGGTTCAAAATAAGAAAAACAATATAAATTCAATTTTTGTTATTAACAATCAACAAAAAACCGAGGCAAGAAATGTAATAATGAATAAACAAATACGACATTAAAAACGTTTAAATTGTAAAACTTGTTGTAATTCAACTTGAAAGTCAGAAAGAAGGGAACAAAGTAGCGAAGTACAAGTAACTAAGAGGATGACAGAAAGAATGATAATGAATCGCAGCGTTTTATAAAATGCTTTTCACTCGGCATAGTGCTGCATTTTATAGGTATTTCATTTTAACCAGATATTTTAATCAGATATTCGGTTACTGCGAATTATGGTGAAGAAACTAACATAGTTTTTTAATTAAGCTTTCCATGTCGTTTTGTACTGTTATAAGCAAACAAGAGGTGATCCGTTTCGATGTTCACTACTTTTTTTAAAGAAAAAAAAAAAAAAATTAAATATAATATAATGGAGAATGTTTATTATAATTTGAAAGAACATTCTTTGGCATTTATATTTTGAAGATTATATCTATCAAATGTTGGCCGTTGCTACGTCGCAGATGGTCCATCTGTTGAGTCTAATTTTCAATGACTCGTTTGAGCATTTCGACTAGTAACTGGTGAATGACACGCATGATGTTTTAATTCAAGGCCTGAATCGCAGCGGGTTTGTCCGGATAAACAAGTTATCATGGCACGATAACGGTAGAAATATATAGACCGATGATTCTACCTGCCCACAAACCACACCAAACCGTTGTTTTTTTTTGGATGAAGTGGTAGCTCTTGAATCTTTTCAGGTTGCTCTTCATCCGAAATGCGGCAATTTTCTTTGTTTACATATCCATTGAGCCAGAAATTGGCCTCATCGCTAAACAAAATTTGCCTCGAAAACGTCGTATCTTCTTGGAACTTTTCAAGAGCCCATAGATCGAAGCGATTCAGGCGTAAGTCTTTCCATTATGAAATGCCAAATAATACTAATCAGAAATAACATGACAGCATGACACGACTCACACGTGATTTGTCAAAAAAAAGCTATTGAAAAACGTACCTCGAAATGGACTACCCTTTTTATATTTGAATCAATTAAAACATTAATTGAACTATAATTTAAAACTAATTTAAACCTTTAATTTGTGTAAAAATTTTCTTCTGTGTATCCAGAAGGATAAAATTAAACCTAAGGTTTTTTGATGGCAAAAGCTGCGATATGAACTAAAAACATTTTTAAGAGTTTAAATAAAAATATAATGCAAATTGTGATATTTTACTTAAAGAAAACATTTATATTTTTTTTTTACATTTCTATTTAAAGCTGTGCAAAAGTATTTCTTATTTCCTGAATAATTTTATTACTCAAACTCATATGTCATATGTCAATTATGACAAATAACTTAATAAGAAATTCAATGATGCACGATATAACTGTCAAGAAGTACACTTGCAATTTTATACGTTTTAACTCATACACACCAACAGAAATACTTACAAAACTGTAGCGTATTCTTATAAAATACATATAACGAGTGATTTTTTAAGAGCTTGAGAACTTTTTTTTTTAAAAAAACGCATAAAATTTGCAAAATCTCATCGGTTCTTTATTTGAAACGTTAGATTGGTCCATGACATTTACTTTTTGAAGATAATTTCATTTAAATGTTGACCGCGGCTGCGTCTTAGGTGGTCCATTCGGAAAGTCCAATTTTGGGCAACTTTTTCGAGCATTTCGGCCGGAATAGCCCGAATTTCTTCGGAAATGTTGTCTTCCAAAGCTGAAATAGTTGCTGGCTTATTTCTGTAGACTTTAGACTTGACGTAGCCCCACAAAAAATAGTCTAAAGGCGTCAAATCGCATGATCTTGGTGGCCAACTTACCGGTCCATTTCTTGAGATGAATTGTTCTCCGAAGTTTTCCCTCAAAATGGCCATAGAATCGCGAGCTGTGTGGCATGTAGCGCCATCTTGTTGAAACCACATGTCAACCAAGTTCAGTTGTTCCATTTTTGGCAACAAAAAGTTTGTTAGCATCGAACGATAGCGATCGCCATTCACCGTAACGTTGCGTCCAACAGCATCTTTGAAAAAATACGGTCCAATGATTCCACCAGCGTACAAACCACACCAAACAGTGCATTTTTCGGGATGCATGGGCAGTTCTTGAACGGCTTCTGGTTGCTCTTCACTCCAAATGCGGCAATTTTGCTTATTTACGTAGCCATTCAACCAGAAATGAGCCTCATCGCTGAACAAAATTTGTCACATTTGAACATTTCGAACCGAACACTGATTTTGGTAATAAAATTCAATGATTTGCAAGCGTTGCTCGTTAGTAAGTCTATTCATGATGAAATGTCAAAGCATACTGAGCATCTTTCTCTTTGGCACCATGTCTGAAATCTCACGTGATCTGTCAAATACTAATGCATGAAAATCCTAACCTCAAAAAAATCACCCATTATATGTACATATGTACGTATGTAAGTGTATGAAATCATACATTCATATACAAGCATTTTTTTGCAAGAACAAAATTCATAAATTGTTTTTAAAAGTTCTTGTACTGCATCTCACCCAATTGACCGCAATATTAACAAGTAAAAGTGCTAAATTCGGCCGTGCCGAATCTTCTATACCCTTCACCATGGTGATTTTATTTATACAGACATGTACAGCATTATCCATATTGTTGACTCTTTACTTAAATTAAGTCGTATGAGAAAAATTCATTATTCATGCTTTAAAGAAATAGAAGACAAATGAAAACAAATTCCGTTGGCTATAATTGTCGCCATGTTGTCAGTTACTTAATGATATTGAAGACAACAGCTACATCGTAAACCCTGACATTGTTGTAGAAATACTTATTTTGCTTTTAAAAAATTAAATAACTTTTTCAAAAACTTATAAATATTTCCTCCAAAATTTTTGTTTGTATATGAATTAGTAATTTATAATTTTGTGACATTTTCTTTTGTTGAACAAAATAGAAATTAGCCTAAGTTGACGACAGCCACAACGGTGGTCGTATAGCCATGTAGCTTTACTGGCTTCAAAATAATCGTTTACCTATAAACGTGTGTATTTTATTTTTGACAGTTTGTAGTCGGTATCCTGATCATATCTATGTGTTTAATGCACCTAGGTTTTAAAACAGAGATATCATCTATTTAAAAGTCAAACGCATTTATACATACATATGTATATTCCTAATATTAAATATATGTTATGTTACAGTAGTCATTTTAATTTTCAAAGAAATATTGAAATTTTTCAAAAATTGTTTGTAAAATTTTTTTGTAAAAATATTTTTTTAAAAATTTTTTGTAAAATTTTATTCGAAAATTTAATTTAAATTTAAAAAGATTTTTTTTCGAATATTTTTCTGTACATTATCTTTTTGAAAATGTTTTCAAAATTTTTTTTGTAAATATTTTTGAAAAAAAAAAATTTTTAAAAAATTTTTTTAAAACTTTTATTGAAATTTTTTTTCTTAAATTTAGGACCTTTCTGCAATCTATATTTAGTTAGAATGGTCAGACTAAAGCAAAGAGAAATCCATAAAAAAAAAATTTCCTCATATTGACCCCCCATGTGCCTATGAACTGCTCCCATTTACCAGTGGGTACCCTGTGGGTTCATTGGGCACCTCTATGTGTATTACTTTCTATAAAGGTATCTAATACAAATCAAAGCAGAAAAACTGTACCAATCTAAAAACAAAAAAAAATCGACCCTCGCAGGGGGTTATTGACCCCCGAGATCAGTAGGCACTCTTTGCGATCTACCCGTCGAAGTCTAATATTTATTTGACAAAAAAAGGCAAAAGAGAATCATTAAAGCCGAAAAAAATTAAAAAAAAACGTGTAAAAAATATAGGTGGGCGTGGTATTTGGCCCGCAGTCTCCAAAGGAATGATACGATGTTGCTGAATTTCAACACCAAAATTTTCGAAACTATGCCTGACAGATTGGTGTGCTTTTTTGTATCTCTTCTGGTGCCTTGGCAAATGACATTACAACATTAACACGGACAGACGGACATTGCTTAATCAACTTCTCTATGTATAAGGATCCAGAATATATATACTTTGTGGGGTCGGAAATGAATATTGTAGAAATTACACACGGAATGACAAACTTAGATATACCCTTTCCACCTGTGGTGAAGGGTATAAAAATTACGAACATTCAATTTAACATGTAATAACTATTTTTCTATGTAAAAGTCGTTTGAAATAATTTATATATATTATTTTTAGTGTACCTAAAGGGTAAAAAAATTACCCTATTGTTTTCGCTATAATGCCTGTCCGACGTCTGTCGCCGCTTTTTATCTCTGGACCGTAATAGGCACACTCTTGAAATTTTCACAGAAGATGTACAACTGTTGCCGCTATAGATTTAAATACTAGGGTGTTCCGACGTGTTATTCACGTATATGTATGTGCTTATTTCTTGAACTGTAGGAAGCTTTATTAACAAGTATAAAAAATTAAATCTAAAATTTACAGGGTGTTCTAATAGTGACGTAATTTGCATGTATATGGCCTAAGTTTTGACCGATAATAGGTAGAATATTGAAATTTTTAGAGGAGGCGTATGACTGTGACCACTATGCCAAATAGAAAATTAATTTTTGAACTATAAAATTTGTATGAAATTTTTACAGAAGATATGTTGTCATGGCCACTATGATAATTACTAAAAATGAAAGGGTGTTCCGATAGTGACATGTTTTTCACGTATATTGCCATATTTTTTAATCGTAATAGGTAGACTCTTGATATATTCATAGAAAGGGAATTGCCATTACTGCAATAACAAATATTAAAATAAAGGGTGTTCCGACAGTGACATAATTTCTACGTATATTTCCTTATTTTTTGAACCGTAATATATAGACTCTTGAAATTTTTACAGAAGATATATTGCTACGCATAGCAATTACTAACTGAAATTTTTTTCACGTATATTGCCTTTTATTAATCGTAATAGATAGACTTTCTATATATTGATATTGATAGTCGCTATAACAAACTATAAAATTAGAGGATGATCCGATAGTGACATGATTTGAGGTATATGACCTTAATATATTAGGTATTAGGTAGACTCTTGAAATTTGTATATAAGATTTGTATATAAGATGACCGCTATAACAATGCAAGGGAGTTCCGCAATAACATGTTTTTCACTTATATTTCCTTATTTTTGAACCGCAATAGCTAGGCTCCTTATATCTTCACAGAGTGTCCTTATAATTGAACAGTAATAGGCTGACACTTTATTATATTTTACAATATCTACTGTAACGACAAGTAACGAAAATAGATTTAATAAAAATAAAAGGGTGTGTTCCCTAGATGTCCCCAATTTGAGAAATTTTACCTTTTTTTCTAAACGTTATAGACAGACACCTAACATTTACACAGCGTATTGAGTATTATGTTTTAGCATACAAAATAATTAAAAATTAAAGGATGCCCCATGTGACGTGATAAAATGAACAACTTGTAGTTTGAAAGTTCTACTGAACATAATACGGAACCCTACGTGTGTGAGTCTAACTCGCACTTGACTGATTTATTAGTATTTGGTATTTTAAACTTTCCTTTGGATGTTGAAGGATGGTTCTATTTCTATCGTTTATTTTTAATCTGTAAAAAGGCTGTGATATTCAATAAGCATTTCATAAAAATATGATGGTAATAAATTTACGTCAATTTTTTATGTATTTATTGATTGCGCTTCTATTGTTTTTCAAAATTAGCTAATGGTTGAAATGTTCATATAATGTTCTTGACGAAGGATAATTGGTAGAGTTTTTTAATGAGTCCACACTTCCTATAGTTAAATTATAAAACTGAATAATTTCTGGCTTGACTCAATAGAATTTTGACGATGCACAGAGGAGTATTTCACCCAAAAAGCTGGCCAAAAAGGCAAAAAAGAATTTTAAGAAATCTAAAGAACTAAGTACGCAGCTCGACAGACAAAAATATTTTACATTATATTGTAAATTTTCAAGACTTTTAGTTGTGATTTGTAGGTCTGAGACCCTGCTAAAGTCAGGAAAGTGAAGAAAATTATATGAGATTTAAATGTTTTTTTCGGTTTCTGGATGTTTATATGATATTTTTTTTTTGCGGCTAAAGGAATAAAGGTTTAACAAAGATTATTTTTTTCGCTGCAAGGTTTGATCAAAATTTATTTAAAAAAGAAAAAAAAAAATTTTAAATATGTTGAATATTCATGTTGAAACAATTCGTTCAAAAGTTAAAAAAAATGCAAATTATACACTTTTTTTGCAAAAAAGGAAAAGAAGAGATTTTTAAAAGTGAGGTTAACATTTCTACGAATTATGTTTGTTATCACAATAAAATTTGGAATCTCTAGTTTTAGAAACAAAAAAAGTGTGCGCAAGTTTGCGCCATTATTTTTGACGTTTTTTTTTAATTTTCACATTTCTTCTATTTTGCTCATCGGCCACTTTTTCTTATACATTTATATCGTCATACATTTTTATGTATTTAACCGACTTCAAAAAAAGAAGGAGGTTATCTATTCGTCTGAATGTTGCTTTTTTATGTTTGTGCCAGCAGAACTTAGTCATTTCTGAACCGATTTTAAAAATTTTTCTTTATTAGAAAGGAAATGCCTACAGATTGGTCCCGTTTTAAAAAAAGTTCAGAATTTTGAAAACTAAAGGGTGTACCCATACAACATACCTTTTTTTTACGTGTATTATGAACCGCAAATAGCACCATTTTGAAATTTAAAAAAACTGCATATCACTGTAGCTGCCAATAACAGAAAATAAAAAAAAATAAAATTAAAGGGTGTCCCCTTATGTGACGTCAATTTAAATATATGAACCATTTGAACCATTGTAGAATATCACTTGAAAATTGGACAGAATGTTCAATATTTATAATCAGAAATTAAATATTTATTATTAGAAGTTAAAGGGTGTCCCAATAGTTGATGTAATTTGCAAAACTTTTGAACCGTAACAGAGAAACGGTTGAAATTTACAAAGAACCTGTATATCTAAGTCCTTTATAACATCAAGTATATAATTTAAATTTGAAAACTAAAGGGTGTCCCCTTAATTGATAACATTTTACCTATCTAGCCCTATCTTTTGAACCGTTATGGACAAACACTTAAAAATTAGACAGAATCTCCACTACTATGTTCCGTATAATAACATTTATAAATATTTAAAGTTATAAAGGGTGTCACAATAATTGATGTAAATTCATGCTTATGGCCAAACTATTGAACCCTTTTAGACAGACATTTGAAATTGACAAAGAATCTGTCCTTTAAAATAAGTGTTTAATTTAAAATTTTACATTAAAGGGTGTCCCCTAGGTGATATTATTTAACATATATTGACATATCTTTGGAACCGTTACTTTTTATTGCTGTGTTAGTAATAATAAGTGTAAAAAAATAAAGGGTGTCCTCATATCTGAGGTAATTTGTCGTATATGGCTTTGTCTGCTGAACCGTTATTGATAGACGTTTGAATGTACAGAACGTATATTACTATGTCCGTTAGAGCAACATGTATAAAAGTATTTGATTTGAGTACTATTTCTTACAGGTTACTTCCTTTCAAATTTGTAGTTAAGAATTGATGCACATATATTTGTTTTGTAGTCGGTTTTTTTGCAAGAATTATTTGAATTATTGATTTCAATTCTTCTTCACATCACTTTTAACACTTCACAATATTAATAACTGCCTATATGTAATTATAAATTGCAAAAATTCTTAATTATCCATAATAGTTTTAAGTGAATGTCCCACACATTTTTATATACCTGCTCTACAAAATATTATTTGTTATAAAAAATAAATATATGTATGTACGTACCTAATAAAATAGTTATTAAAAACATTAATGAAGAAAAAAGTTTACAAAAAATAAATACAGGTACATAAAAAATACATGGGCACACAATTTTTATCAAAACCTTTTTGTAACTTCGAGAGTCAACATGGGACAAGTTTAGGAATTTGGCTTTTAGAAAAATCTTTAAAATTTTAACGTTTTGTTTCTAAAATTTTTTTATTGCATTTTGAAAACAAAAAATTTAACGCATTTTGCATGTAAATTTTTTTTTCGCCATTAAATTTTTAATAACTCCAAAATAGTAATAGATATATAATAAATGTGTATGGTTAGTTTAAGCAGAATTTTCCGGTGCATCTTCTGATCCTCCTGCTATTAAAATCGGAGAACACGTTTTCAAGGCAACCCAACGATTGAGGGGGTGAAGTATGCCACTCCTTCAAAAGAAAATCCTTACGTACTAGAGCAAACCGGAAAACAGATTTGATTTAAGGGCATCAAAATCCATATAGTCCACATACTTTTATTTCTAGGGTAGAGAAAAAATTTTTTATTGGGCAGTGTAATTTTTTCAAAATCTGCCACTAGACTTTTTATATCATACTACACATAAAACTATCAAAAAACTAAAACTTTTAATCCAAAAAATACGTTTAATAATTTTGGCCAGCTTTTCAGGCCAAATACTCCTCTATGCGATGCATGGATGATATCATGACTACTCTTCCCTTTTTGTTTTGTTACATTTACCATGTACTCGTAAAATTAATAAATCTTAATTGTCGGTAGATCTATTTTTTTGTGTTGTTGTTGCTCATGGCAGGTAAAATTTTGGCTAATATAGAAACTGAAACCGAAGATATTACTTAAAGATTTTTAATTAACAAACATAATTAAAATAATTTTTAATTTTTTTGTCTGAATGTCTTATTAAAGAAACTTTTGCAGGTTAATTTTTATAAAGCAAAGCCTTTGTCAATTGGGATACCTATTGGCTGGTAGTTCAAGTCATATCAAACATGAGTATAAAATGCACTTTTTATGTTTTATTCGATTTTTATGAAGTATTACGTTTTTATTTTTTCCGCTCAGTACTTGCAACATAACAAACTGCAGTCATGCATTGCCAAAAATAAGAAACGAAATGAAGATAGATTTTGGGCATGCAATGAAAAATCAATAAATGAACCTCTTACTAGTGATATCACAATAAGAGTAAATAATGAAAAAATATATAACTATAGCACTCTTCGGTACTTTGTTTTACAAGGATATAAACACTTACTATTTTTATTTTATCTTACTACATGCAACTTAATGAGCATGAAATC
The DNA here is from genome assembly GCA_949628195.1 of Phasia obesa. NCBI lineage: Eukaryota > Metazoa > Arthropoda > Insecta > Diptera > Tachinidae > Phasia > Phasia obesa. The sequence continues at coordinate 21,012,248 of OX451216.1, read as the reverse complement.
TCTTTATTTCATTTTGTAATTATTTACAGCTCACCTATTTGTTCTTGTATCCTCTTGAAGTTAATCGAAAAATTTTGAAATAATAAAAAGACTAAATAAAAACGAAATGAAAAAATGATTTACTTAAGAGTTATGCCCTTTAAAAATTTTGTATATAGTAAGTACCGTGATCTAGCCTTTTAATTTACCGAAGAAGTATAAGTATTATTAAAATGATTTTAAGGAGTAAGAGATCTTTTACGTCCCCTGGATACAATAGAGAAGAGAGCTTCGTAGGAATTTTGTTCTAAGATTCCCAAACGAAGGACAGTTACAAAGCACGTCCGCCGAGCTCTCATTGTGGATCTCACACTTCTAGAAAATTCCGATCGCGATGTTTCCTAATTCCTACTTATAGGAGACGTTCTCAGGCACCTCGGGACCTAGCTTTCCACAAATGCCAATTGTGCCACCGGTTTCACTCAATACGATTTAGTAAGACGTTTTTGGCAATGCGCCCAGCCGAACGTAACATAGTGGCGCGGCGATTCGAATATTGTTTGAAATGCTTTGCGCGGACACATAATGTGTATAGTTGTGATAGCCCTGACAGCTGTATATATTGTGGGCAGCTGCACCACACACTTTTGCACGAGTGAAGGCGCACAAAGCTCCAAGGCGCAGTGTGCACGAGCGTTTAGGCGATCGTCGACAGGACCGCCACAACAGCATCAACAGACGCCACATCATCAGCAGCAGGCAACGCAACAACAGTAGACAACGTAACAACAACCGTACCAACAACAACCGTACCAACAACAACCGTATCAACAACAACCGTATCAACAACAACCGTATCAACAACAACCGTAATGTTAGCAGCGACCGTCGTCGCAACAACAGTAACAGGCAAATTATGAACCATAGCCGTAACCACAGCAGCCGCAGAAACAACACCACCAACCGGAATCAACCCAACCAACAAATTATTGCTGAAGCCATTCGTTCTTTAGCGGATGTGCTATGCGGAACTTCATCTCAACAATAGTGCAACGAGGGGCGCCATGGACAAATTAGCATATAGCTCTATTTTTTATGTTTACTTCTTTATATTATAATTTTTAATTTTCTAAATGAATTTTTAATTAAATAAAATATTGTTATAAATACTTTCTAGCGTTTTTATATTCAATGAATTTTATTATAACTAATTTACTTGTTATCACCAATATATTGGAAAAATGAAACAATTGAAAAGGAAACATAATGTTGTGTATTAAAAAGCCTTTGCATCATAATATTAAAAATAAAATAATCACTCATATTTCTACATCAAATTGGTAAGCATCTCTTGTTTTTATTTATTTCTTTACTCTTGCTCGTAGACTAATTCCTTTGGTTTACTTTCTTTTATTTCATAATCATATTCTCTCGCCCTTATAATTTCTCATTGCTCGAGAAATTATAAGCAAAAAAAAGGATTTATTACTTGGACAATAAATCGTTCAACTTATCCTAAATATATTCAAAATTGATATTAGCAAAGACTACATGTTCGGTAAACCATCCCGTAAGTAGCTTTAAGTCACTCTGTCAGAGCTGAGCCAATGACGATAGAACTCTGTTTCGACCCAGGAATCAGTTTATTCCTTAATATAGCCAGTGTATATGCCAAAGAAGAGCTCTGGTCCTATAAATCAATCTCATTATTCTTACTAAATGGTCCGTCCGATCATTACTAACATGACTATAGGTAGGAAATCCAGCAAAGCATAAAATATCTATACATATAATAAAACAGTAACTCATTTTCTATCTGTCTACGTTCGCATCACGTAAAACTGGATGGATTTTAACAAAATTTTGTAAGGAGGTACCTTGGTATCCGGATTTCGCTATAGGGAATAGCCAATTGAATACAATTTGTATTTGATTTGTATTTTTACTTAGTAAAATTACATCAAAACAACAAAATTATTGTAAAGCTCTGTGGCTTTACAATAATTTTAAGAATCTTAGAATTTTATATAGATTTTAGAATTTTATCCAGGGATACCTTTATATAAAGTAAATACTTACACGTGAAGCACTATAAAATTAAGAATCTTCAAATTTGGTGTGGATTACTTTTAAAGCAAAATCGAACAAAATATTGTCAGGATGCACACAACGTGGCGTGTGCACAGCTAGTTAGATATATTTTTATATTCTTCCTCTTTCTTCTTAGACATTCCCTAACCTAGATAAGGATGTCGTATTCTTCTGCCTAAAAGATCGTTCGATATTTGCTGATGAGAATGACTCGTTATAAGTTTGGACCCAAAACATAGTCTCCCGTGTCATAATTTTTCTGTTTGGAGCCGTCAGTAGACCAAACCTTGTCTGTTAGATTTTGCCACCAAGACTGGTTGCACCTTTGGGGCTACCTAAGTACCGCAATGCAAGGGATCTTTTGCATATCCTGTATGTTTACCAAACAAAATTTAGATTATGGATAAAGCCAATAATCGATGGTGAGACATTGATCTTAGGATTAGGGAGCTTCCTAGGAATTTTATGCTAAGAGACCTCAAGGCAGGACAAGTACTATCTACATATTTCGAAGTTTTTCGTGCAGCTTACAGCACCAGCAAATTTTGCTCTTAATGTTTCCTAAAATAAATTGATGGTAACGAATATAGATTTAATAATAAAGGATTTTTTAATATTTCATTCAGAACAGGCTCTGCATTTCAAAGCTTGGTTTATTACCATCCTAATCAACTTATAAAAAAACTATTTAATCCTTAAAAATTTTAATTTTTTAAAAATAATGTAGGAAAGAAAATATTTCTGCCGCATCCGTTAACATTGAGAATAATTGCTTGGATTTTTATGGTTGTTTAACAACAATATTTTTTTTTTTTTAAATTTTGTAAATGTTTCTGAGATATTCTTTGTTTTTAAAACATAAGGCATCTAAAATTTCATCATTTCCACCACAAGTATTTTTCTTGACCTTAACACCAATTTTCAATGTCCTCAGTTTCCTCTTTAATAAAATATTTTATATTTTTTCAGCTTTTCTTCTATAGAACTATAGAGTTATACTATAGAATTTTCTGTTCTCATAAAATTCGTCAATTGCTTCTAAATTGTTTTTGGATTATGTGATGAAAGCAGTGGCAGTGTTGTCCGACTTAAGTAGTGCAAAGTAGTTGACAAGTGGACTTGAATTAGTTTTAGTAAAAACGAACAAATTGTTAAAGCAAACACTAAAAGGAAAGAAACATAATATTTGCGATTTAAGTAGTATTAAATTAAAAAACAAAAAATATATAATAAATAATAAATTCGAATCGAACAAAGATAAGACAGCAAAAAAATGTCATGAAATTACGTAATTATTTGGATTTAAGTTTAAAGAGATGCGCCTTAGGTCAATTAACCTTAACCTATCCCTTGCAATTCAATGAAAACGCCATGCTAATCTTAATCAAATAAGATGCTGTGACAGATTTCAGACATTTATAAGACCTTTCAGTGTCGCTTACTGAAATAATAATCGCAGATTTTCTTCCAAGAAAAAATAAAAAAAAAAATTACTTTTTGGGATTAACAAATATAGATATGATAGAGTGCATAGCCTACTTTTCATTGGTCTTGCTTTTGGGATAAACCGTTCTGTCAACACATACAGTAGGGAGTAGAGGTGAGTACATGTTTCTATTTATTCTATATCAAGGTGCATAAAAATAAAGGGTGATTAAAGTAGAGATACTTTTTTTAATAGCCTTTTTTTGACAGATTACGTGTGAGTCGTGTCATGTTATTTTTGTTTGGCATTTTATAATGGAAAGACTTATGCCAGAAGATCTGACAAAATTGCCGCATTTGGGACGAACAGCAATCTGATGAGATTCAAGAGCTGCCAATTCATCCAGAAAAAACAACGGTTTAGTATGGTTTGCGGGCCGGGCCGTTGGAATAATCGGTTCATATTTCTTTAAAAAATATGCCGGTGCAAACTTAACCGTCAATTGCGACCGTTATCGTGCATTGATAATCGACTATTTGATGCCTGAAATTGAAGCTCTCAATCTCGGCGACATTTGGTTTCAGCAAGACGACGCCACTTCCCACACATTGCATTAATGAATGGATTTATGGAGAGAACATTTCGGTGAGCAAATAATTTCACGTTTTGAGTCGGTCAATTGGTTACCAAGATCGTGTAATATCAAACCTTTAGACTTTTTCCTAAAGTTTATGCGAACAAACATGCTTCGATTCAGTCCTTTGAGGAAAACATTACGCGTGTCATTCGGTAGTTACCAGTCGAACTGCTGGAACGAGTCATCGAAAATTGAAATCATCGGATGGAACATCTGCGATGTAGCAACGGCCAACATTTGATAGACGTAATCTTCAAAAAATAAAAGCGAAAGAATTTTTTTTTCAAATGATAATAAACATTCGCCATTAAAACTGAATTTTCTGTATTTTTTCTTTAAAAAATAGGGAACCTCGAACTAATAATTAAGCGATTCTCAAATTTCTTTTTTCCCAATTTAGTTCTTAACAGAAATGATCTTAAGCAATGAGAGAAAATTGAATAATGAGAAAAGAGTATGTCCACAATTTTGCTCATACTTTTTTCCCAACTAAATTAGTAGAAAAAATTAAAATTTATCGTTATTTTAAATTCAGTTTTCGATTTAGTTGCTACAATTTTAAGTTTTGTTGATATACATGGTAGTTTTGAATTGTATTTGAATAACTTCATTTACCAAAAAAATAGCTTTTTTTAATTTAAAACAAAAAGTTAGTATATTTTAAAACAATGAAGACACTATGTCGAACCGTGAACAATTCGATTATAAACCTGACAATGGAAGGCTCTTCATCACATATGATAGCTAATTTAAGCCAATCAGTGGTTATTAGGGTACTAAAGCGGCGAAATGCGGGCTGGTTAGATGCCGAAAGCTATTAACCGATTGCCGTACGTCACCTCACGTCACCACCAATGAGGGCTGAAGAGTATTTAATAAATAAAAATCGTGGATGATGAAGAGCAAGAAGAGCGCTACGTAACATTAGATACCCTGCAGCTATGAAGAAATTGTAACATACAAAGGTTTCGCCACGTTTACAATTCGCCATACATCACAAAGATTGGTCTCTTGAAGTCTGAAAGAGCGTAACATTGTCAGATGAGTCCAAATTAAACCAATATCACTCTGGTGATAACCAATATTACTGGCTCGGACAGCAGGAGACAATTTCAATGTCACCATATTAAACAAATGGTCAAGTAAATCGAAGACTACATCATAAAGTTGTATTGCTTTATATAGTGGCATGTTGGCATTGCAAATAATTTATGGAATCATAAAAAAGGAAGACTCAGATTCATCTTCCCGATTTGTTAGATATAAACGCATATCCTAACTTGTGCTGCAACAATTTTTACGGTGGCCCTCATTCCAGTGAATTGTAAAAAGACTATCGGGAAAATATAACTTAATTGAGTTGTGGCAACGTGTGCAACAACTCAATTAGTGTGGCAGAAAAAACCAGATGATATTATGGTGAAATTGGTTGAAAATAAGTCCAACTGCATAAATAATGTATTACAAAATAAATGGCTATGGCCTATGGACCTACTAAAAATAAAAAAATATATTAAAATATTACGGGAACGTGCAAAATGGCGTACATAAGAGCTATTTTTATTTTTCTTTGAAAATTAAGTTTTTTTAATTTGTTTTATTGTCAACAGCTGAATATTACATAAAATAAAAAATTAAAAAGCAGAAAATACAAACATGCACTCACCTCTGCTCCCCACTGTTTATAAGTAGAGTTCGAAAATAGTTCCTGTGATTTGGATCAATCGAATTATTGTAAAGAAAATATATTTTGTTTTGTTTCTAAAGTACATAGTTTAATAACATTTACAATTGACTCTTATGTCAACAGCAGAAAAATTATACGTACGTCAACAGCAGCATACCCGGGTATACACGTACTTTTTATATGCCATTTTTTTTATTATTAAGTATGGTTTTGTTTTTTTCTGTGTATGATTATTCAGAATAACTAATAACGTCTGAAAATGGAAAAAATTATATAGATAAATATGAAACTAATTGGTCTGTGCAACCACAAATAGCCTTACCTACAATATATTGAGATCTGAAAGAAGAGGTATACAAGAGCTATCTATTCTGGAGACGTTCAGATTATTAATTTCTGTGCACCATATTTATTCGGGGAATAAATAGAAAAAGAACAGCGAAAAGTTATTTTTATGTGTGTTTGAGGCTTCTTTTGACAAAGGAAATACACACCAGCAATGTACATAAGTAAAGCGGCAGCAATAACGGTCATAATTTTGATGCTATACAATAAACAAAGTAGCAATTATACAGCAGGAGCCAACGTTACTATTGACGAAACATTGTATTCGACAACTTTTTACCAACTCAATTTGGACAGCAATTTATCGATGTTGGGTACAGCATATAAAGGAAGAACATTTTTTGTACGATCAAGATTTGTGATTCCAAAAGGTCGTGTAGTGGAATCCACCATATTCAATTTGAGCAACAATATTTCAATGTATTCTACTTGAACAAGAAAAACAAATTAGTTGTAGTCCTTTCCAAGTCTAAGTAGAAGGTCTAAAGAAGAACCCAGTAATGACATTAGGCTAGAACAAAGGTAAAGGTGGCGTTGATAACATGGAAAAATTAATTGTAGAATATTTATTTAATTTACACTAAATGCTGTTGGAGCCATAAACTGTGTACCTTTGAAGGTAATAGATGTTGCACTGCATTGCAATAGTTGGCACAAACAATTATTGAATTCTTTTAATTTTTCAATGTTGTAAATACGCTTGTATGTATGTATGTTCATGAATCTTCTATTTTTTAATCATACTTTTATTATTGTGCTATTTTTAAAACTTGTACTTAAAAATAAAGATTGCTTATCAATTTCATTCAATTAGTTTGTATTAATACATTTTATACATTAATACATTTCCATGTATTTTCCTAAAAATACCCAGGTATACAGTTGTTGATTATCCGAAAAGTGGGCATATCTCCGATTTGAGTTGTCAAATTCCACTTAAACATGGGAATATGACACAAAACATATTTTTTTAGGATATCATGAAATTTCAATCAAATCAATCTGATAGCTACTTTTTCAGATATAGCGGATTTAAAATGTAAAACATACCCGGATATGTTGTTGTTGACATAAAGGTTAAAGGCTCACTTTCCGATATCCTTATTATAATATATCCTTAATATTTGGAAAGATATAGAGAAAGATTTATTTTGCAAATTATTCCATTTTAAATTAAATACTCTAAATAAAAAGCTCACATTTTAATAAGGAATTGATAAAAAAGCTTATTTGTTAAAGAACACATATTAAAAATAAAGACTTTTAGCAAAAATGAATTATTTCCATTCTACAAACTGTATAAACATATTATTATATTATTGCCTAATAAAGCACATCAATCATAAATCATTTTTATTCTCCTTAGCATATAAAATAGATAAAATAACATTGTTTCCATCATTATTAGATTACTTACGACTTCATTTAGTTGTTTTCTCTGCCATTTTCTGCTGATGTTTTTGTCGCATGCAAAATCGTTTACACTTCGTTTCCGTTTCCGGATAATTAGCTGTGTTTTTCTCACACTACACTAAGTACACTATGCACTTACTATTACATTTTTTTTAAATAATGCGGACACGGTAGAAAAATAAAAACCTTGAAGAAGAGTATTAACCGTCTACAAACCTCAACTATATATGTATGAATATAGTATCCTTTTTCATTAATTCGTTGCGTGAATAGAATAGAAAATAAATTTATGTTTACAGGCAAATTAATTTTAATTATTCCAACGTAATTTTTTGCGCATTAATAAATTTCACTTTAGCTTTCAAATATATTTTTCAAATGCTTGTTTCCAAGATACTTTTATGTTTTATTGCTGTTTGTTTGAATTTGTTTAACATTGTGTTTGGCCTTGATTTAAATTTATGGTCGTATAGTTAGATTTTATGCTATGAATAAATGGGAAATTTTTTACAGAATATGCATTAGTAGATATTTATTTCCACTTACCTTTTATTATACTTCTTGTGACCAATTGATTTTAACAATTTATTTATTTCATTTTTATCTGTTTCTCTGCTATGCTAGGCGAGGAATAAACTTAAAAAGATAACACGTGTATAAAAGTCAATATGGTTTTGCAAAATCATATAAAAGAAATTAGACATCAAAGGATGTCTGCAAAATCTAATGGCTAACACGGGTTCGACTATTGTGTAACACATTTTCTTGAAAGGAAAAGCATCTAGGGAATTCAAAGATGTGTTACACAAAAACTCAGGACTGTTTGGAGCGTGTTTTAAGCTGGATGCATCATTACACCATTTTTCTTGGAAAACCGTGCTAACTAATGTTACTGTTGTGCGATATTGTAAATTACAACAGTTTTTCTGCCTAAAATATATAATATTGATTTGGCCGACATTTGGTTTAAACGAAAGTCTGTACTAACTCGGAGTTTATTCCTCTAAAGAGAGTAATAGTAGCAAATAAATCTTTTCATTCATTTAAGATTTATTTGCGACTCTTGCTCTCTTTAGAGGAATAAACTAATCAAGTAGCATAACCGAAAAACAACGTATTTAAAAAGTGCGACAATTTTTCATTCATTTAAGATTTATTTGCGACTCTTGCTCTCTCTAGAGAAATAAACCCCGAGGTAGTGACAGCCTTTAAACGAAAGGCCGAGGTAGTGACAGCCTTTCGTTTAAAGGCTGTCACTATCTCGGGTTATGCTACTTGATTAGTGCGTATTGTGACGCATTACCTGGCGGTCTTTGTTTAAGGATCTGCCACATCTGCCACATCTGTTCTCGTTATACTACGCAGATTTGATCCAAGCATTGAGAAGATATGAACTAAAAGGCACATGTTATCTGCATAATCAAAAGTTTCTATCAAGGACTATTTTATATTTACTATTTTACTGGCCAATATGAAAATTCAAGATGATATTTCCAGATTGTGGCCTGTAAGATGCTGAGACAGTAGCGCATATTTTATGCAAATTTCCAGCACTGGCTAGCATAAGACTTAGCAGAAACTTGTTAAATGTGGATGCCATGGGGGATCTAAGCCTTGAACAAATTCTAGCAATTCTCTAAAAAATGCGTAATGAGAAGGTTGGCCGATAGTTACCAGTCGACAGTCTGTAATCACTATAGTCTAGAGTAAAGGCTAGTAGAAGTAACGCTGGCGTAAATTACTAATTGGTTGCTATAATCATTGTGGACAGAAGGGGATCGAAAATGGACTCATTAGGGAAGTGGCCTGATTCGATATTCCCCCTACATTAATAATAATAATAATATTTTATATAGTTTATTTGACCTTTTTGTTAATATTAATTTAACTATTTTATTTAAGCTTTAGGTCTTTAAATAATTTTAATTTTTATTTTTTCGATATTTCGCTACTCCTTTGTGTAGCATCATCAGGAAAAATTAACAAATTGTTAATTTGTTAATTTCAATTCAAAATTCAATTTGTTAATTTTTCCTGATGATGCTACACAAAGGAGTAGCGAAATATCGAAAAAATAAAAATTAAAATTATTTAAAGACCTAAAGCTTAAATAAAATAGTTAAATTAATAATAATAATAATAATAATAATAATAATAATAATAATAATAATAATAATAATAATAATAACAATAATACTTATTGTATTTAATTCGCCGGCTAGTGTTCTGTTAAAGTCACCTAATAAGTTTAATAAGTTCAACAGATTATTTAAATTAAATTTTAAAATATTTTTTTAGTGTTTTCAAATTTTTTAAAGCAGCACAAACAAGTCTTTTATCTTTTACGGTCAAACGCTTCGTATGAGCAATATATTTTCAATAACCCTAACAGTTTATATAACTCATACGTTCCATAGAACTGGAAAAAACAAAATATATAAATAGATTTAAATACTCTGTATACACATTTACAGCTACAATTTACTACTTTTGCATGCGTGTTGAATGAAAATTCTAGTGTAAAATAGAAGAAGAAGAGGTCACAACGAGAACAAGAATTCAGTAATAATTTATGAAGCATTCAGGAAAAATTTATTAGTGTTTTGATTTCGCTCCCTTCTATTACTTTAGATAAGGAATATGTGTGTATGTGTGTGCTTTTCGATGTACCTAATATTCAATTATTTCATTCTCATCTTACCGACACCAAACCATTACTGTTAAGAGAAGGAAGAACAAAATTTAATTTCTTATTTATGACCAATAAATTAGCAATATATCAAGTACACCCAATTCTGTTTTTACACGGTCTTTTTTACACGGTTTTGATTTAACACAGTTTGAAAATAAAAAAAATATTTTTTTACACGATTTTATTCCATTTAGCACGATTGAAATTCTTTAGAGCTTAGATTTTATTTGTAAAATATATATTTGCGATATATTGTCATATCAAAAATTATAGGAATTTTCTTTTTGTGCATACAAGCATTTTACTTGTTAGAGCAATTGAAATGTTTTAATATTTTTTGAACTATCATCTCTACAAGAAGACAAGAAGACGAGGAAAACTGCAAATAAAAAACTACAACGTAAAGCCATTCCTTTAGAAAATAAAATTGAAATTTTTGACTTCGAAATGGAGAAGGCCCAATATTTCTTAGCAAAATGTTCGGTTTAAACGAAGCTACAGTAAGAACTATAAAAAAAATTAAAATTCAATTAGGCAATCGTTGATTTCTGTCAAGTCTTAATCATACACTAAAGATGCAAATAGACGGTGCAAGTATACATTACATATATGATTTTGTAAAATAAACATGATGTCTTATTCTTAAAAATAATCTCGTTTTTCACTAATTTTAATAGGTTTATGTGATCAATGTCTTTTTCTTCTGGAATAAAAAATAAAAGTTAGGAAATTATTGCCATTTCTTAAAAAGTTCGTTATCATCTCTCAATAGTGAACACCATTTACAGTAAATGCCTGACCGGCCTCGATTTGAAAAAAAATACGGCCCGATGATGCCGCCAGCCCATAAACCGCACCAACCAGTCACTTTTTGTGGGTTCACTGGTTTTTCGAGAAACTCTTGGATTATCAATCGCGACAAATTCTGCTTGTTGACGAATCTACTGAGGTGTAAAAGTGCCTCATCACTGAAGATAATTTTCTGCAAAAATTGATCATCCAACGTTGCCATTTCTTGCCACCATTCTGACCATTCACGATTCCGTGATTGAGTTAGTATGACATTGAGAAATGTCAAATTAAATGACGAAAAAAATTTCACATTAAATAGCGGCCCTTAGCATTTAATACAGCTAATAAGAACTTTTCTTCCTTCTTACCTTTCCTTTCCTTCGTCAAATCGAAAGCGCTCGCTAGCAATACCAAAGCAACAGCCTGTGACGGTTTTCTTTACCGAAAGGTAAGTTAACAGTATTTAATTTACTGGGGAAACATATCTAATCAACTTAATACCAGTTTTTTTATTATAACCTTCACCAGAGGTGGAGAGGGTATATATAATGGCGTTTTGTTTTCTGACAAAAATGTTCCATTTATTTTACACTTATTTGTTTTTCGTGTTCTTTTCTACAAAAAATATGTGGCACCAAAAACAGGTAATAATGCTACACTTTTTACACTAAACTTTTATTAAGGGTGAGATATTGCCCTTTTTTGTAAATAACTTTTTTTTGTTGAAAGCAAGAATATTATTTTGAATTAAAATTTTTATGTGAAGATATATTTTATTTTATACGTCACATAGGCATAAATGTTAAATGTAAAATCAGTTTGCTTTTGTGTTCTTTTGAAATCATAAAAAAGGTCACATTTTTCAAGGGCTGGGTGATCCATAAAAAGTATTACCTATTAATAAGGCAAAATATTTTTTCAGAAAAGAAAACGCTATTAGTTTGTCATTCCGTACGTAATTTCTACAATATTCATTTCCGACCCCATGAAGTAATATATATATATATCTTGGATCCTTATAAGTTAATTAAGCGATGTTCGTCTATCCATCTGTCCGTGTTGGTGTTGCAATTGATTTTGCCAAGACATGCAGAAAAGGTTTAAAAAATTTAAGCTCACCATTCTGTCAGCCATAATTTCAAAAATATTGCGGTTGTAATTTAGCCCAATTGGTTTATAAATGATAGCTCTATGGTTAATGGGCGTGTGCCTTTTTAACCGACTTCAAAAAAAGAAGGAGGTTATCAATTCGTCTGAATGTTGCTTTTTTTTTTTATGTTTGTGCCCGCAGAACTCAGTCATTTCTGAACCGATTTTAAAAATTTTGCACTATTAGAAAGGTTATGGCTACAGATTGGTCCCATTTTAAAAGAAGTTCAAAATTTTAAAAATTAAAGGGTGTCCCCATACAACATACATGTTTTTTACGTGTATTATGAACATTATAGGTCACCAATTTAAAATTAAAAAAAAGTGCGTATCACAGCAGCTCCCAACAACAAAAAGTAATTAAAAAATAAAATTAAAAATTAAAGGGTGACCCCATAGGTGACTTAATTTCACCTTTATTCTCCTATCTTTTGAACCGTTATAGACAAACACTTAAAAGTTGCACAGAATGTTCGTTACTATGTCTGTTATAATAAGTATAAATATATAAAATTAGAAATTAAAGGGTGTCCCATTAGTTGGTTTATTTTGATATATATATGGCCAAACTTTTGAACCTTTATAGACAGACAGTTGAAATTTACAAAGTACTTGTATTGCTAAGTCCGCTAAAATAACAAGTGTAAAATATGAATTTGGAAATTAAAGGGTGTCCCAATAGTTAATGTAAAATTAATATATATGGCCAAACTTTTCAACTGTTATAGATAGACAGTTGAAATTTACAAAGAACCTATATTGCTTAGTCCGCTATTAAAACAAGTATAAAACTTGGATCTATAAATTAAAGGGTGTCCCCATTATTGATGTTATTTGACCATTACGTCCTCATCTTTGGAACCTTTATAGACAAACACTTAAAAAATAGACAAAATGTTCACTACTATGTCTCGAATAACAACAAGTATAAATATTTAAAATTGGAAATTATAGGGTGTCCCAATAGTTGATGTAATTTGATATATATGGACACAAAGTTAAAATTTAAAAAGAATCTGTATTACAAAGTGTTCTTTAAAAAGTATTTATATTAAAATTTGAATTTAAAGGGTGTCCCAATAGGTGACGTCATTTGATATATATGACCCTATCTTTTAAACAGTTATTGATAAACACTTAACAATTAGACAGAATGTCCATTACTATATCTGTTATAATAAGTATAATTATTTAAAATTATAAATTACAGGGTGTCGCAATAGTTTATGTAATTTGATGTATATGACCAAACTTTTAAACCGTTACAGACAGAAGGTTGAAATTTACAACGAACCTGTATTGCTACGACCGCTATAACTAGTATAAAATTTGAATTCGGAAATTACAGGGTGTCGCAATAGTTACCGTCTTAAAGCAACATGCTTTTAAGTTTGTCTGTTTTGAAGTCGGGTTTTTTTTGCAAGAATTATTTCTCTTTATGTTTATCACAAATTTTTCTTTTTCTTTTTTCTGTTATCATATTTGTTATCATATTTTGCAAGCTGCATGCAAAATGGTCCTATGAAAAATCACAACAAAATCAAAAATTTCCGAATGAATAATCACCCTAAAGAAAAATAAAAACGGAAATTTTACCCAAAAATTGTGAAAAGATACCCAAATATAAATAATTTATCGTTCAAATTTATTTATACTTTTCTTATTAAATAAAAAAATATAGAAATGTCAATAGTTTTAGTAAGGGTATTGATATTGGTTAATTCATCGAGCAAGCTTTGAGCAACTTCTAAGTGTAATCTTTGATAAAAATTCAAGAAAGCAGCGACACCTGCTGCTCGTGATTCTGCTGCTAAAGGAACGCTACGTAACCGTAGTCACGCTGCGAGCAAGTATATTTTGGAACGACAGGGAACAAATTAAAAACCAGAATTGCAGGGCATAGATCGGACATAAAAAACATTAATAAAATATCGACGCAAAAAACAGCATTAGTATCCCACTGTGCAGAGAGAAAAAACAAACCCAATTTAGAGAATGTTGAAATACTGCAAAGAGAAAACAAATATAACAAACGGTACACACTGGAAATGCTACACATAATCAACATACCTAAGGAAAAGAGAATTAATTTCAAAAAGACATAGAAAATTCTGCGATTAGCTATAGACATATTATAAACAAGATAATCAAATAGTCCAATTAGTACAATGTTTTGTGTGAAAACTGTGTGACGTAATATTTATATTGTTTAGTTTTGCACATTGGTTACAATTCTTGATTTTGTATGATAATGATAGCCGTATGTATGATAATGATAATGATATCCGATGGATATCGAAATATTGGAAGCAAAAATAAAAATATTTGTTTTTATAAATAATATACTGGCCTCAAGCTTGACCGTTTTCTTTTTAATTTAAACAATATTAATAAGGCTGAACAAAATACTAAATATTATTAAATAATTAATTCAAGTCATATTAGTGCAATTGAGAAACACAATACAATAAGGTAATATTTAACAATACTATGGTGAAGGGTTTCTTTTTGTTTTCATAAAAAAATAGTTTTCATGTGTAACAAACAAAATATGTGACCCAGTCTATGAAAAGGTGGCTTATGACTCAAAAACAAAATTTCGAAAAATTAGCTGTTAAAGATAAACAATGCATCTCGTCAGTTTCTCAGTAGTTTTTCTTTTGCATTATGAACAGTCATGCCCAAAAGGCAACCAAAAAATGCAAAACAGCATAAATGAGATGAGTTCGTGGGTGTATATAAAGAGCGATATTTTTTTCAATGCAAAGCACAAACCAGTTTCTGACCCAGCGTTGTCAAAAATCCCCAAATCGACTTCTGTTTTTCTTTCATTTGTGCTCTTCTTTCTCTACATTTTTAGTACACATTTTTTTTTGAGTCATAATCCACCTTTTCATAGGCCGGGTCACATATATTTAAAAAAATTTTTCTTTCCGTTTTAGTCGATTCGAGAAAAAATATTCTGCATTTCTGTTTTGGCACTAACCAAGTGTGAAAATGTATTTCCGACCAATTTTGAATATTCTTTTTTTACAAAATACTTTCCTTTTATCTTTGTACACCACCTAAAAGAGCCCAAGAAACAAAAAAGAAAAAATATAATTTGATTTAAACAGCAAATTTTAACTTTAGTTTACCTTGTAGCCAAAAAGAAGAAAAAGCAGCAACGAGGCAAAAAAAAAGGTAAAAACGTTAAGCTTTGTAACTGTATTTCGTTTTTAATTTTTGCTCACGTTTTACTTGCATTATGCATTCTGATTTTTTCTACTAAGTACTTTTTTTGTATATTTTCGGTTCTTTGTGTTCACTAAATACAGGAAAACATTTCAACGTGTTTCCTTTGATGGTATTAAATGTTAAAAAGAAAAATGTTAAAAAATGTTAAAAAGAAAAATATACATAAACGTTATCATACATATGTATGTATATGCCTACTTTGTATTAAGGAAGAAACAGAAACAGAAAAAATAATAAAAATGTACCTTTGACGTGTACTTTTACAAGCTTACACAATCATGCATACTTAGGTAATTGACACTGCCTGTGTATTAGGTCAGCTCATAGAATAAAGAAACTTTCAAAGTTAATACATGAAAAACTCATTAACTAGAAAAACGGATTTAATTTGATTTTTCTTTTAACAATCCAACATGATTTTCGAGGTTTGACCATAAAAGTAATTTTTTTTTATTTGGATTGTAAGCCTGCCTATTATTTGATCATACAAATATTGTTGTTTTGCTAAGTGTTGAAAGTTATAATTTTAAACACAAAGAAATACACAATTCTGGCTTTGCCATAACTGATTGTAAAGGATATGATGACGATGATGATGGGTTTAAGCTCAAATTTCTCAAATGTTCAGAAGACTCAAAAAACTGATTTTAAAAACATGTTTATAATTTCTTTCAATATACTGTATGTACGTATGTTTCCACTTTCATACTCATAACATAAGCAGAAAAAAAACTCAAAGCAAAATTATTTTTAGCTTATTAAAATCATTTGCATTTTGTTTGAAAAGTATAAGCGCCAACTAAGAAACTCATAAACAAATTTTAATATTTTTTTTACATAAATTTTTATCAAAAGAGACAATTTTTTCCGCAGACATTTGGTACAAAAATGTGTGTGTATGGGTGTGTGTGTATGTTAGAAATGATGCCGCATCTTATATTGTTAACAGGAAACATTAAGTAAAAATATTTAAACGTGTCAGAAGTTTATTTAAATAATAAATTTTGTATGAACTTTTGCATAAAGGTGATTACGAGTGCTTTGCATACTTGCCGGCACATACAATTTATGTGAAATCTGCCGTAAATAGGAAATGGAAGCTACAACAAGAGGAAATGGAACACAATGCAAGGAAATGGAATATATATATATTTTTTCTGTTTATTATTTGATTATAGGGTAAAATATTAAACGGAAAAATGGTTACTGGTCCATTATGAAATTACCACCGATATAAAAATGATAATTTTTTTTTAACACGAAAATACAATTGAATTAATCAAATGGCAAGTTATAAATTTAATAATATGAATACAACTGATGGCAAACTGACTATTTACACAGAAAGAAAAAACGCATTATAAATTTAAGTGAATTCTTTTTACTTTTTGGACATAATCGCTGTTAAAAATTGAAGTAATTGGCTGGTAAAACATTCTTAAATCAAACAGAAATTGATTAAAAGAAGAATTGTATTCTACATTTTTCGATAAACTTCAAATTATTCAAAATTCATGTGTTTTTATTCTTCGTGTTTGTATGATTTTTTTGTTGGTCAAAAAAAAAAAAAAAAAAAAAAAAAAGTGAAGAAAATTAAAAAAAAACGTATAAACAAATTTTTTGGTGAATTTTATACAGGGTGGGCCAAAAGAAACCAAGGGGTGTAAAAGTTTAATAACTTTTTTGTTTATTAACTTTTTTTTATTTTTTCTTTCAGATTATATAGACAACACTTGGAATTGTATTATTTAAACCAGAGATCAATTATTTTAACGCAAAGAGCATATCGCCGACATTATTGAAAATTTGATTATGAGTGATGAAGCTCATTTTCATTTGAATGGCTTTGTTAATAAGCAGAACTGTAGGTTCTGGGGTTCTGAAAATCCAAGAGCCATTCATCAACGCCAATTGCACCCCATCAGGTGTACAGTATGGTGTGGGATCACATCTGAAAATGTCATTGGGCCCTACTTCTTCGAGAATGAAGATGGAAGTGCTGTAACCGTAAATGGAGAGCGGTATCGGTTTATGATAGAAAATTTTTTACGTCCTGCTCTTGAAAACAGACCTGGTATGTGGTTTCAGCAGGACGGAGCCACTGCCCATACTGCCCGAGACACAATGGCACTTTTAAGACAAATTTTTGGAGAGCCCTTGGTTTCTTTTGGCCCACCCTATACATCTATATTTTAATTGTTATTTACAATATAAAGTGAGTTATATGTGGTGCTAATTAATGTATTTATAAAATTTTCATGACAATTTCATTGCTACATAAATTAGCAAAGCTGTGATCAAAAAATTTTATTAGAGAACTTAAATTTACATACTCTGTATAAATTCACGTTTAAAAAATTAAAGTCATATTCGCAAAAACTGCATAGGAGCACCCTTTAAGTTTTAGTAATTGTTGTTATAGAGGCCATGGTAATACACTTTCCATACTTATTGTGGTTAAAAAAATAAGTTAATATACGTGAAAAACATGTCACTGATGGAACACCCTTTAATTTTTAGTAATGGTTGTAGTGAGCGAAGTAACTCATCTACTGTTAACATTTCAAGGGTGTACCTATTACAGTTCAAAATTTTAAGAGTCTATTATGGTTGTGAATATGGCCTAAATATACATGAAAATAACTTCACTATCGGAACACCCATTAATTTTAATTTTAAGTTTTATTTTTTGCAATGAAATTTGTAGTCAAGCTTGATTTCGTTCTATTCATTCTATGAAAGAATAAATTAAATTAAAAATTAGGTCATATTATTAAAGAAAAATTGGGAGAATTTCATATATTTCATCATCTAATTACCCAACCAAACTTAGATAAAGGAATACGAGAAAACTTGTATTTAATTATCAATCGTAAGTTGGTGAGAATGAAGTCTACCACTACCTTGTTGAATATTTTTACTTTATTTTATATTTGTTTAAAAAGCTAATTAATTTCTAATTACTGTTTGTAAATTTTACTTGTCTCCTATAGTTTAAGAAATAAACACATATACGTGAATAACATGTTTTTATCGGAATACCCTTTAAGTTGTAATATCTGTTGCTATAGCGGTAACGATTATACTGCTTCTGTGAACATTTGAAAATTATACCTATTACGGTGCCAGCTATAAAGGGCACTGACAGACGGACGCCTTTGGGTACGCAACCCTAAAATTTAAATGGGCCTCATAAAAAACACAAAATTTGATTATTAAGTGTTCGATCTCTCGCGATATTTTATTGAAAGTGTTATTCTTTTATAAGTTAAAACTATGGCAATTGGTTAGTAATCAAATTTTTATTGCATTAAAACTCAGGTAAAATATCTATCCAAAAATGTTGAAAAAAGTAAAATATTTCAAAAAACCTTTTCCAAACCATTTTCCTTGACATGAAATACACTAATTTTCAAACGCTATTTATTGTTTTCTGCCAAAACAAAAGTAAGACAAATTGTATGTCAAATTTTTGGCATTGTTCTTCTTGTTCGAACAAATAGTTGAGAATAATAGTAGAAAAGAACACTTCATCATAACTATGAAAACGCTAGTAAAATCATTTGTCTATTTTATAGTTTTCTTTTCTTCTTGACTTGAAATACTTCACCTAAAAGTATGCAACGTAATAAAAGGACTAAGACTTTTATCAAAGTAATGACAAAAGATGAAGAACAAAAAAAAAAAAAATTTTAATTATATGTACAAGTGCTTGGCAATGCTAAAAGAAAATACGCTGAACTTTTTAGTTTGTTGTAAAACTAACTTTAAATCGACTAAAAGGGGAGTTGTTATATAGCAGAATCTAAAGGAATTATTTCATTTAATACTATTGTTTATTATATTTATTATAGTATTATATTTAATAATAATACTATAATATTATATTTAATACTATTATTAGTAGTATATAAAAAACAATATTTTAATTTTATTAATTTAAAATTAAAGTTATACGCAAAATATAAATTGTTATAAATAATACTTGTTCAATTCACAACACCCTGTTATCATTTATTTAATTATTTAATTATTTATTTAGTATTTGTTAAAGGGTTTATCGTCAACTTATTTTACAATAGTTTATGTTTGTTGTTGGTAATTTGCTTAGAAAAATTGGTTATAAATATACAATTTTATTTCATATGTTTGGAAAATATTGTATCGAGACCATACCTGGCAATAAGTTTTTTATTTGAATAAATTATGAAAATCTTCGTAATATGTAATCATCGGTGTCTTTATTTTATTTTATATTTAATGTTATATATTTATAGTGCTTTTACACCGCAAATTTATACAATCTATATTAAAATTACAAATTGTGTAAAAATTATTTTGTACTATATTTGTAATTACTACTTCCCATGCATGATTCAATTTCATTTTATTATTCTCAACAATGTTGCCATTGCCAAAAGTTTTTATTCTACCAGTTTTTCTAATCTACTATAATCCTTTGCAACAAATTCGTAAGCTATCTGAATGCATACACATGCAATTAGAAAAAGTATGATTTTATTATAAAAAATGGAAAGCAAAATTGTAAGGTTACAAAATCTTTAAACTAGGAACAAAACAGTCAAACCTTCTGTAGAAAATACTATGGAACAAAAACCATAACTGAAGCACTATAAAAGTAAGAGTCTTATAATTGTTGTGTAATACTTTCAAAGCAAAATATTATCAGGATATCTACGACGTGGCGGTTTAACCTGGTTTCTTTTGTGTGATACCATAACTAGCTAATCACAGTATCTTTCCTGTTTGATATACGTTCACTCTTTATGTACATTAAACAGAAATGAGGTACAAATATAATAATAGCTCACACATCCAACAAACAATTTCAGTGAATATAAATAACATAATAAATTCACTTAAAATTAATAATTAAATTCCCAAAAAATTGCTATAAGTTGTTACTTCTTATATTGAAAGAAATAATTGTTTTATTTAACTGCCTTAGATTTAACCAACTATAGTTACCGCTAGTGTTTGTAGTTGCAATAAAAGTTTACGTATCAAATTATAAAGAAACTGTTAAGTTTGTTGTATAGAAAATAGTTTTTAGTTGTCGTTACTACTATTTTTTACTTTGTTCAACTTTTGTAACTTTTTGTAATACACGAACTTAAGTGAAAAATATTTTTTTACAAAGTAAATTAATTTCTATATATGAAAAATTTATTTGATTACACTGATCGATAGAAATATTTTCTTCGATTTCTGTGTTAATGATTAAGTTCTGACGCTATACGTAAAAAATAGCCAAGATAACTCTTTCTAGTTTTTTAAATTTGCTCTTGATTAAAGTAATTTATAAGAAAAAAAAATGTAGGTTTGGTGACATACAGGAGAATAAGGAAATAAAACAGTCTAGTAATATATTTCCTTCAGAAAGTAAAGGCTTACCAATATTAAATAAAAGTTCCTGATCTACAGCTTCAAAAAAGACAATAATATGCATAAAGGATAGCAACACAAAACTTAAATATATTTAGCAGTAGAAGCAATAAAAGCATTGGGAACAATAGCAGGAACACTTAAAGCAGAAGAAAAATAACACCAACAATGCTAAGTGTTTAACACTTTGACAGTATGAATTCCCACTCTATTAGGTGATTAATTATAAAACAGGAACGTTGGAAACCTCTATGAAACGTTGTTCGAATCCCTTTTCTATTATTGTTTTTTATTATACTTTTGATGATGATGGCATAAATGGAGATGGTTATGTTGTAAGCAAAAACAAAGTTATTGTAGTTATTAACTAGCAACTGTGTTGCTGACGAACTGGCAAAGAAGGAAACTTTGCTCAACGATAGCGCCATTGATGTCTATTGTGGCATTCCCCTCTCTCCTTGCAGGCATCGAATAAATCGAGCCTTATACGATCTGGCCCAGGTAAGATGGTCCAATGAGTCGACTTGTCAAACGGCGAGGAAGATCTGGCCTATAATGGATCAGAAAAAAACGGATTTGCTATTTCGGCTGCCAAAAATGCAGCTACGCGATTTAATATCAACGATCACTGGGCATTGCCTATTCGGAACTCATGCAAGAAGAATGGGTCTCCACTACAACGATTTATGCAGAAGTTGTCAGGATGAGGAAGAGGAGGAAACTGTCGAACAACTCCTTTGCCACTACCCTGCATTAGAATACCAACGCATCTAGTACCTTGGACAAAGATGCTTTGCAAGCATCTCCTGTGTCTCTGTATTGGAACCGAGCAGGATTAAATCCTTTCTGAGGAGCAGCGGATGTTTTTCTAACCAACCTCCACTTGACGAGGCATAGACAATCTCGTTAACAACCTGGCTTGACCAACCTGCCCTCCGTTGGCTACCTCCCCACATTTCTGACTCTTCTCTTTCTACCTTTAAACTGTTTGTCTGTCTGTCTGTGACTTTATCCTATGTCTTCTTTCAACGCTTTTTCTCTTTTCATTCTCTCTCTTTTCTATCTCTCCCTTTTTCCTCTCCTCTTTTGCAGGTTACAAAAAGGGACCAATACTTGGACCCAAGTGAGCTGTATTGGAGCTGCCTGCTTAACCTAACCTAACCTAGTTATTAACTGCAGTTACTTTATGTAGGATTGTAATTATACATTAACATACACATAAACACTTTTATATTGTTGATAAATGTTCAATATCGGTTTGAAAAATTCCGATTTTTACATTTATATTATAAACAAAAATATTTGCAATATTTTTTTCGTATTAAGTTTTTGTTTAATATTTATTTAGCACATGAACCTCTCAGGAGAATTTAAAGAAAAATATTGCTCATACGCCATAGGTTACAAATCAGTGAATTAATAAGAACGTTACTATTAGTTAAATTTGCTTATTAAAAAAAAGGATTTAAAGATATAAAATTGCATATTTATTTCGTTTGATTTGCCTTATACAAACTCATAATTCTATGCGCGGAATATTCTTTCAAAAGCAAAAATAAGGAAACCTCTTATAATCGAACAAACACACAGGACATTCTGGCATAATAGGCAACACCCTAGCCGATCAAGCAACTAAGTACGCTACTTTTGCTCCAGTTATAACATATCCTTTCACAAATAAAAAACACATTAAACATACTATCCCTAATAAGACTAAACAATTGAACGTTGCACAGTGGCGCCTTTTCTTAAAACCCGTGGCAAAAATACAAAATTTCATGACAAAATTTTGTGAAATGAATGAAAACATCGTATAAAGAACTACTTACTGATCACAATTCAAAAACGTTTTCGACGTTTTTAATTGCAAAAAAATCTAGTTTGTGGAGCTGCTTAAAGTCGACAATTTTTTAGAAAGCAAAAAAAGGGCGATTTTGAAAAAGTGAAGTGCATTTAGCACTTTAGAATTAAAGTGTCAGAAACATTGCCGTTTGATTACTACTTTTTTGTTATTTTTATAAAGTATGTTTGTTTTTTTTTTAAAGAAGTAGTAAAATGTTTAGCATATGCTTTTTCGGCAGTAGCCGCTTTTTAGACACCCTATATTTAGGTCATTTTTATAAATAAAATAATGCATATCTAAAAATGGCCAAAAATGCTCTCGCCCATATTTTCTGAGCATATTTGCTACATAATACTTTAAATAATTTAACTAAGTTTGGCCGCCGCAAGTTGCCGCTATAGGTGAAATAAGAAAAAAACTGTTTATTTTCTCATTTTTAAAGTATGTAACAAAAATGTGTGCAAAATGTGAAAAGAAATAAAAAAGTGTTTGCAAATTTTTTTTCACTGCAGCAATTTTAGTGTAAAATAAAGTTACTTGTTGCATATTTTTATTGCTTCTCGTTAAATAATAAACAATATTTTGCTCTGCCAATCAGGTAGGCATAACTATTGCAATTTTTTTTATTTATTTCAATTTAAAAACACCTGTTATAAAAGTAGTTTTAAATAAAATGCAGGTATATACTCCAGTTATTTATTTTTTTTTTTTTGCTCAAATTAGGTAGTTTAAACCCTTTTTTTTTTAATTTTTGGGTATAATTTAAACCGCAATTGTATAATGCAGCCAGTTAAGTTTAAGTGCGATATTATCATTTACCGATTTAGAATTGTTTGAGTTATACAGAAACTCAGATAATAAAATGCATTTAAATTGGCTATTGTGGAAAAACTACAAAAGTTGTGGTGCTTGCAAGCCCAGTTCGACTGCAGAGAATCAAAGGGAGTATTCCTACTCCACCAAATACTTTACCCACAAAGTATAATATAGAAGAAGCCTTAGCGTTGTTTATGGAATTGGGATTGTCAAAGGAAAAATATTCTTTTTACGAAGCTCTTGAAAGAATCATAATGTGAACATTTTTCCTGGATACAAACAAATTACATCTGCCAAAAAAAGCAGTGCCACCTAATGTAAAGGTTACTGAAGTATCGGTAGAGGTATCAAACGCCTTATTTAAAGTTTGCCTAAAGAGGAAGCAGTATCATTTCCAGATAGGCTTACATTAATAAATAAGTGCGAATGTGAAGTATCATCCGGTCAAAGTGCTTTCAAACAAACAATATCGACAAATGTTGAAAAGGCCAATGAAGAAATAAAATGATTCACTTCATTTTTATCGACATTTCACAATCTGTCGATAAAGTATGGCATGAAGGCTTATTATATTAAAGCTGAATTGTTAGCAAATTATCTTACTGATCGACAATTGTGAAAGAAGAAGATTTTTTCAGCTCATGTAAGCCAATTGAAGCCAGAGTTTAACAAGGTGAAATTTACAATATTTTATACTTATAATATACTTCGGACATGTCAAATAGCAAACGAGAAAATATATCGTCATTCGAGCTTAGATTGCTATGTTCTAATGGACAAGTCAAACTTCAAACAAATATGGTGTTATGGAATTCAGTTATGGAACACTGTGTCAGCTTCCAACTTAGAAAAAAACAAAACTAAAGGACACGAAAATAAGATTCTATGAGTGATCACTGTCTGGTATATAATAAACGAACACTCGAACACTCACAATCTAAAAGTGCCATTAGTTAAGTTAGAACAAACAAAATGTGCAGTAACGTATTAAGCCATGATTTTCCAAACAAACACAAAACATTTACAATGTTACGTTTCAATACACTTGTGATAAGTTTCTAACCGGTAACACAAATTTATATGCCGACATAATTTAATAAATAAGTTTGCGGATAATCAAAACAAATTACACAATTTTTCTTCCTTGATAGGTATAATAAAGCACACCTTCTACCTAATAAAATCATAAATCACATATTATTGATGCTGCACATGAATACAAAATTAAAATGCTAATAATGTACATGTGCAATTAATAAGGGGATAAATAGATACGGGTGGAAGTCACTAGGTGTATGGCACAAAATGACATTCTGCTCTTTGAATGTAGTACTTAAATAATTATATAATGCTTAAGTACTTATTTTTTTTTTAATTATAAATTTTATTTTATCTTAAATACTGCTTAAAAAAATAAAAATCATACTTGATATGTCAGAATATGAGAAACTCACAATTAAAATACATATATTGTAGCCACATTTATTTGTAAATACTATTTACTGCTTCTATTTTCAAAAATGTTACTTCTCTTTACGTATATCAGTAAATAAGGATTTCAACATAATCTAGAAAATAATTTTATTTCATGATATTTGCTCTTTCGACCACAATTGATGTTTTTGTGTGCAAGAAGCTACACGAAATTGCAAAAAATAATTCTGTAAGGAGTGAGTGTTAAAAATAATAAGAAAAATATATACTTAGATAAAGCAAAAACTCAAACATCCAAACATCCAAGCAATCCAAGTCAAGTGATGCGGCAGGAAAACTAAAGATAGTTGACAGGATACTAAGAAGAGGTGATGTTGTTTTTTTTTTCATCTTAATTTTAAACAGAAAAACGTGTACTAGAAGTACAATATTTGCAATTCACAGACATGCACATGCAGTCAGTTTGTCAGACTTTAACATAAATTTCAATAATAGTTTCTTCATGTAAACACATTCCAACGCATACTTAAACAACATAATTTTTTAGGTCACACAAACACAGAGCATTCCATTCTCGTATGTTCTTTCTCTTTTGTATCTTTTGTCCTGTCTTGTTGTCTATTCAATTTTGTGCTGGAAATAACATGAATATGTTCGTGTGGAATAAAAAAGTATTCGTCCGTGTTTAAAATCATGTACATTAGGCTGGAACGTTGGTGTATGGCAGAAAATAATTGTTTGTTTTACCCGTTTAAATAGTGATAACAATTTGTCTTTCTATGTTAGAAGTTATTCTACAAATTTTTATTTTTATAGAACCACATCTTGAGGTACCGCAGAAGCCTTGAACACATTTTTTTGTCTTTAAATCTTATATAGTTATAATTTGTATTTTGGGTGGTGGGTTTTCATATTTATTATTTTAATTTCATTAAAACTAATCTTAAAGTAGGGCAAAACATACACATTTGTTATCCATCTTCATTTTATAATATTTTTTTATGTTTTAATATCTAAATGGGGTATAAAAACATGAAAAACATATATTTTTTAAATTTACTTTTTACTTTACCATACGTAGTATAAGGTAAAGTATAGTAATCATGAAAAAAATCGAGGTCGGGATTTCGACGGAATTATATATTTTGAGGTCTCCTGAATTAATTTTTACTATTTTCGCGATGTATGCCACTATTTTTGTGGAGTTTGTACAGGTCATACCGCTTGACATATCAAAATGAAATTTAGCACGTGGCTTTGTTATATGGAGATAAAGCGGTGTATAGTTTTTGAGCATAATCGGGAGAGGGCAAGGGGTAGTTTCCTTACCCCCAAATTTTGTGAACGCTCTATAGGTCATACCGTTTAACCTATTAAAATGGAATTCAGTGTGTGCCTTTGGTTTATGGATGTAAAGAGCTGTATAAATTTTGGATACAATAGGGAAGGGAAAAGGGATAGTTTACTTACTCCCAAATTTTGTAAACGCTCTACAAATCATACCGTATAACATATTAAAACGAAATTTAGTATGTACCTTTGGTTTATGGAGGTGAAGAGATCTTTAAATTTAGGGAATAATCGGGAAGGGGCAGGGGGTAGTTTCCTTACCCCCAAATTTTGTGAACGCTCTACAGGTCATATCGTGTGACATATTAAAATGAAATTTGGTATGTGACTTTGGTTTATGGAGATCAAGAGCTGTACAAATTTTGGGCATAATCGCGAAGGGGCAAGGGGTAGTTAATTAACACCCCAAACCGAAAATCATTAATTTTTCGATTCGAATATTCTTTGAACTTTTATTCTTTATGTAATATAATCAAAAAAATATCTGTTTTCATTGGGTATGGTAAAGTTGAGTGTAGGCCACTCCAGTTTTATTGTCTTTGTTTCAGTAAGATGGAGAAAAACTAATTTAGTGTACGTAGAATGGTCCTTTCATTTTTATAATGGGTTTTTGCAAATAGAAATCTATTGAAATTTGCTAAATTTCAATATATTTGGATCTACTGTATTTGGTTTTGCGGCACCTCTTACCCTACTCTAATGTTGTTTAAACTTTACAATTGACTTAACAATAGCAAATGACAACTTTTTATGACTATTACACACTGAAAGTGCAAAAAGTATTTTAGAAAAATTTGTGTTAACATAAATTTGAAATATATTTTATTTATTACATATATGACGATAATAATTAATTTTTATCGCCATTGAAGCACTTTTTTCATTTCATTATTTTCAATTAGTTCAATATTTATATTTCCATTTAGCGTAAATGTGACTCATTAAAAATGTGAAATATTTTTTTAATGTTCTTTATACCTACTGCTGCAAAATTTTGCAACTGTTATTATTTAAAATAATTTTTATCTCGTTTAATTTTCATTACCTAAATTGAATTTTAATTAATGAGATTAAAACCTTTCGCAGAGAAATGGCTTCTGTATGCCAGGTAAAAGGGATTACATGCCACCCAGTAAATTATACCTTTAGAAACAATATGGATTACTCCACAGTCCTCCCAAATACC
Organism: Phasia obesa; assembly: GCA_949628195.1. Classification (NCBI taxonomy): domain Eukaryota; kingdom Metazoa; phylum Arthropoda; class Insecta; order Diptera; family Tachinidae; genus Phasia; species Phasia obesa. The sequence continues at coordinate 20,984,765 of OX451216.1, read as the reverse complement.
CTACAAATTAACATAAATAATTTTCCTATTTTAATAATACACAGCCCATATTCTGCTACACTTACAACAACATACAACAACCTCTACAAAGATACAAAAAAATAAAACGCGATTATCATATTTTGTAATAAAATTCCCATTGGGAAACCTAATGAGAATTATGATGACTATAATGCTTTGAATATTGTTGATGAATGTTGCTAAAAAAAAATTATAATTTTAATTAAGATAAAGAGGTTGAGCATAGAATTTTATTTACATTAACAAAAAATACAGCTAAACACTATTTACAGTACAAAAATATTTTACACACAATATAACGGAAGCAGGAAAACATTTTCTTCTTGTTCTTCTTGTAAAGGAAATAAGAGTAGCGAAATTTGCTCGTTGGCTAATGGGATGTTGCCTGTCTTATTTATGTTTTAATGTAAAAAGTTAAATTTTATAAAATCCCAGTGATGTCAGGATGTTCTTTATGCTTGCATACACAGCGCGCTCATTTACATTTTCATAACAACAATACTAATGCAACTTTGAATAAAAATTTGTTTACATTAATTTGCCACACAGTCATCTGATAAGGGTGTAGTTGTAAAAGACTTTTCTAAGACGATTCTTTTTTGTCTTGTAAAATACAAGACAATTAAAACGCGTGATACTTTTTTAAAGAAAAAAAAAAACACAGAAAGAGATTCCCTACTTTTTTAAAGAAAAAAACACACAAAATTCAAATTTAATGGAGAATGTTTATTATCATTTGAAAAAAAATTATTTGGCATTTATTTTTTGAAGATTATGTCTATCAAATGTTGGCCGTTTCTACGTCGCAGATGTTGCCTCCGTTGAGTTCAATTTTCGATGACTCATTCGAGCATTTCGACTAGTAACTGGCGAATGACACGCGTGATGTTTTACACCAAGGCCTGAATCGAAGCGGGTTTGTCCGCATAAACTTTAGACTTTACATATCCCCACAAGAAAAAGTCTAACGGTGTGATATCACACGATCTTGGTGGCCAACAGACCGGCCCAAAACGTGAAATTATGTGCTCACCGAAATGTTCTCTCAATAATCCATTGATTCAGGCGATGCGTGGAAAGTGGCGCCGTCTTGCTGAAACCGAATATCGCCGAGATCACGAGCTTCAATTCAGGCATCAAATAGTCGGTTATCATGGCACGATAACGATCACCATTGACGATTATGTTGGCACCATTTTTAAAGAAATATAGACCGATGAATCCACCGGCCCACAAACCACACCAAACCGTTATTTTTTCTGGATGAAGTGGCAGCTCTTGGATCTCTTTAGGTTGCTCTTCGTCCCAAATGCGGTGATTTTGTTTGTTTACATACCCATTGATCCAGAAATGGGCCTGATCGCTAAACAAAATTTGCCTCGAAAACGTCGGATCTTCTTGTAACCTTTCAAGAGCCCATAGATCGAAGCGATGTCGCTTCGGAAGGTCGAGCGGCTTCAGTTGTTGCACAAGCTGTATTTTGAATGCTTTCAATTTAAGATCTCCACGTAAAATGCACCAAGTCGTTCCACACGTCAGTCCGAGTTTCTGCGAATGGCGCCGAATCGACTCTCCATGGTCTTAGTGTGCACTTTCAGCTACGGCCGCTATATTTTCTTCACAGCGTGCTGAACGTGGTCTATTCGGTCGAATATTATCCAATAATGAATGCTGGGTCTCAAAATGGGTGATGGTGTTGCGAATAGCACGCTCAGTAGGCCGATTATGTTGACCATAAGTTGAGCGAAGTGCACGAAACACATTCCTCACAGAACGATTTGTAAACGTTGTTCAGGCGTAAGTCTTTCCATTATGAAATGCCAAACAATACTAAACAAAAATAACATGACAGCATAACACGACTCACACGTGATCTGTCAAAAAATGGCTATTGAAAAAAGGATCTCTACTTGATTAAGTATCTCTACTGGATTAACATTTTGTTAAACTACTTTTTAGATTACCTTTATACAATAGCATAAAATATTATAAGGATAATTCGCATCAACATTTTTAACAATACATTTATTCTTATTTCCGCTTTTATGTTCTTTAATTTAATAAGATGTTATTTGATGGAAATATTCTTGTTGGCGCTCTCACGAAGATACGTTACAAAAAATGCTTTTTAGTTCATATAAAAATATGAAACATTAAAATTATTATATTTATTTTTAAGAAATGTATATTAAGCAACATTAAAAAGTACAAATTAGACAAAATAAATTTTAACATTTTTTTTTATTTTTCATTAAAATATTTATTTTTCGATAAAATATTTAAAATATACGTTTCGTTTACTTTGACAAAATTTAGAAAGATTGTACTGAAAGCTTCGTTTTTCATTTAGAGAACAAAGCTTATGTATCCAGTTTTTATACCCTTCACCACAGGTGGAAAGAGTATATAAATCTGTCTTTCAACGTGTAATTTCTACAATATTTATTTCCAATCCCATAGCGTATATATATTTGGATTCTTATACATAGAAAAGTTGATTAAGCGATATTGTGTTGACGATGAAATGTCATTTGCCAAGGCGCCAGACGAGGTACAGAAAATTTAAACCCACCTGCTGAAAATTTAAACAAAGCCTGCCAGGCATAATTTCGAAAATTTTGGGATTGCAATTCAGCAACATTAGTCCATCCCATTGAAGGCTGCGGGCAAAAAACCACGTCCACCTATATTTTTTCACGTTGTTTTACCACGACAGGTAGATCAAAAGAAGTGCCTGCAGATCTCGGGGGATCAATAAGCCCTTGCGAGATTTTTTGTTTTTTTTTAGGCTGAAAAGGTTTTTCTGCTTTGATTTATGGAATGCCTTACATATAGGGGTAGCCAATAGACACACAGGGTGCCCACTGTTAACCCGGAGCCGTCAATTGTGCCATTGGGGTGTCAATATCAGGAAAAATATTTTAAGGATTTTTGATTTAGTTTGACTATTCTAATGCAATATAGATTGCAGGAAGGTCATCAGTTTTACAAAAAAAAATTTAAGAAAAATTAAAAATTAATATAAAAAAAAATGTACAAAAAAAGTTCAAAAAAATTTTACAAAAAAATAATCAAAACAAAATTTTACAAAAAAATTTCCATTATATTTTTAGAACAAAATTTGATCAAACAGCTATCAAAAAAATATGAAACAAAAAAAATTATAAAATATTTACAAAATAAAAATTACAAAAAATTAAAAACAAAATTTTACAAAAAATTACAAAAAAAAAATTATCAAAAAAATTTTCACAAAAAATTTATAAAAAATTTCACTTAATTTTTTTTAATTAAAAAAAATTATAAGATAAACAATAACAAGAATAAAAGCCCAAAATATATTGTTGTGAAATTGGGAAACATAGGAAGTGACACAATATCTAACATTAATATTGTAAAGGGTATATAAGATTCGGCATGACTAAATATAACATTCTTACTTGTTTAATGTAATGTGTTGTCTATGTATTGCAAGCGAGCAAATCGTTTAGAAATTTTGTATGTAAATATCTCATAAGTACTTACATAACACACTGTGTAATTTTTTAAGTCATGGCAAAATAACCATATACGGACACCACTACGTGATAAAAGACAAAAAAAAAAGACCCCTGTCTCCCAGTTTTGCCCAAAGTCCTCTAGGTTTTTTTTTATGGGCCCTCAAAGATGTGGGGCCTCGATGTCATTTTTGCAAAAAAATGATCATTTACTCAAGCTCATATTTTGCAAACCGTTTGGAATTTTGATATACTCTCTGAGGCAAAGTTGTAGCTTAATCTTTTCATTTAATATGAATCCAATTGTAGCATGTTAACTCTTATATGTTGGATGCAATATTAAAGTTCAAATCAAATATAAATTTTACGTAGCTTAGTTAATCATTTATAATAAATATGAAATAGAAATATTTATGTTTACATACATATAATTCGCATTTAAATTCTATATTTGAAATGACAAAAACAAAAATACAATATAAAAAATCAACAAACGACCAGGAAACTCAACGTGTATAAATAGCATATAGTTGCCTATAGTAAATGTGTAACCAACAATTTTCCTTTCCCTTGTTACGTTCATTACACTCTTTTGCATTCTGTAAATACTCTGAAATAGAAAAAATAAAAACATACAGAGACAGCACAAAGTACTTGCTGAAATCTTGTGGAAACTGCACTTTAAAATTTTTTTCCTTATTTCTAACATTTTGCGAATTTTCCGAAAAAAAAACAACTACTATCTATGTACAGGAAAAAAACAAAATAAAATATTCGCAACAAACAAACGTACTCCTGCATACCTAAAAGAAAAACTTTGCGAAACCTCGAATATTCCCACGATGTATTTACAAGTGCATTAGGCATGTGGTCGGCCAAAAGCGTTTGCACACTCTAACACATACCAACAAAAAAAAAAAAAAAAGCAAATGTAAATACATAAACAAAATAAAACAATAGGAAGGATATATTTTGTTTATTTTACCTTTGAAACTTTTAGCATTTGAAGCGAACTATATGTATAAGTAGTATGTAACGAGATACGTACGTTTAATGATGCTTTGACGATGTACTTTTTGGTTGAAAATAACAAACAGTGTGTTAATTCCTTTTATGTATACTATTTGTATCATGTATACAGATAATAAATAGTAACTCATTATCTGTCTGTCTGTCTGTCTCTCTGTCTGTCTTTCTATTTTGTGTTCGCATCACGTAAAAACTACTAGATGGATTTTAACAAAATTTGGTAAGGGTAGGTACCTTAGTATCTTGGTCCAAATATAGAATACTTTTTTTCCGAAAAAATAATTTATTTCCAAGAGAAAGTGGAGACAAAGCAGTGACAGTAAGCCGATTTTGTTTATCGATTTAAAGGTACTGCATACTTTAAGGCATCTTTTATTTTTGAAAGCAATATATTTTAGGAAATGTTGCGCAACAGATGGCGCTGTTTTAAAATAATGATTAAATTTTATTTTATCTGTCTTTTACAGAGCTTTACAATATCCTTTACAGAGCTTTAGAAAGGAACTTAGTTTAGAGATAATTAGCTATCTAAGGCCCAGTAGAACATTAGTACAGAGGGATTTTTTGTGCAATAAGTAGTTTTTTCGACATATAAAATTTAAAAATGTAATGTTGCAGTTTTGTAGAAAAATGATTCACTACGAAGAATCCATAAATCCCAAAACAACGTTTATTTGTCTTTGAAATAATGAAGTAAAGTCACATGTAAATTTTGGTCTAAAATATTGAAAACTGTTTACGCACTTCTATAGTGTTTGTACGTAAGATAATTTTATTGCTCTGCTTTAAATAGTGATTTTTTTCAAATATAGCCTTTTCTGCGAATTTACAAAAAAAAAAAAAATATATAAAATTCGCCCATATGGTGTAAAAGATATGATAGAATAAAATTTGTTCTATAATGTGCCGTGAGTGCAAACTCCCTTGGAAGAAAAAAAAGGTTGCCCGGTCGTGCTCGGTGCTCCCGCTATAATAAAATAAAAGGGTAGGGTGGTGGGAAGCGGGCGTGGCCGATTTTGATGAAACTTTTTTTTATTCTTAATTGAGGTAATGAAAGGCTCTGTGCCAAATTTCAAAAACTTTGGGGCAAAAATAAATGTTGGGTTATATGGGCGGTGGGTAGTGGGCGTGGCCGATTTTGATGAAACTTTATTTTATTCTTAATTGAGGTAATTAAAGGCTCTGAGCCAAATTTCAAAAACTTTGGGCCAAAAATAAATGTTGGGTTCTATAGGCGGTGGGTAGTGGGCGTGGCCGATTTTGATTAAACTTTATTTTATTATTAATTGAGGTAATGAAAATTTCTGTGCCAAATTTCAAAAACTTTGGGCCAAAAATAAATTTTGGATTCTATGGGCGGTGGGTAGTAGGCGTGGTTAATTTTGATGAAACTTTATATTTTTTTTAATTAAGCTAACCAAAGGCTGAAAGCAAAATTTCAGCATTCTACGAGCACTACTGATATATTTTTTGCCAAAATTTGTATGAACAAATCCCACTGTGCGAAGTGCAGACTATAAACATTATCTAACTGAGTCGATTATATTTGAAGTTCCCACTTAGGGTTTGAAGATTATATGTACATATGTATCTTATCGCATTCCCGAATATTAGCTTCATTAGCAAATGTTTAGCGTACCTCTAATTAGTTGTCGCATGTCATCTTTGTAGACTTCAAATGTTGTAAGACTTAAGTTTCTTACCCGTCACAGTGCACGCCTGGATACAGGGCCTCAAGAAGAGATGCTGGGTTATAATCGTGGTACCCTAAGCTGGATACCTGTCTTACTGTGCTATGATATGGGATCTTCAAGTGTCATATGCCAAAAATGCATGTCAAAGAAGAAGATACTTACAGACTGTGCATTAAAGAGACTGAGACGGTAGAGCGAATTATGTTTTGATTATCCAGATTAGCATAAAGCGTAGGACCACGGGCAGGCAAATATTGAATTTATATTTTATGCAATTGTGAGAAAATTTATGTTGAGGAAAAATGTAATTATTAGCCGAGTACTAGTAATCATTGCGAAACAAAGTTGTTCGAAAATTAAACCCTAAAACTAATGCCTACGTCGGTGTACTCCTGTATGGAGGTATTTGTTTATAGTTCCAGTTTGACCAGAAATATGAAGATTTCTAAAGTAAGCCACGTAATTCTTCTCCTATCATTTTGTAAAAATTTCTAAAACTACTACCGGTTCCCTTCACATCTAGTGTCATCTCTTCGCATTTTTTTACAGAGATTTACCTTTGCCGTTAGGTTAACTCTAGTCCACTCCAACAGAGAAAATAAGTTCGCTTTTAACAAACTTTATACATCGCAGGAAAACTTGAAGTTAACTAGTGTTCAGGGTTTTATCAATCCAACATCCCTAGAACAAATATATAAGTACATACATGCTAGGAGCTAATACTTTCGGTCGTGGGGGCGACGGAGTACTTATAATTCAGACATCTGACAGTAATTGATAGTACAAGCGTAAAGGACGAGGCACATAGAATCAGTCATAATTTATATGTCGTCCTTTTCAACTGAGAAGTAAGTTGAAATACAGGTTTTGTACGAGTTTTGTCGTACGTTGAGCAGTTTGATAGCTATCAATTATTTATTTTTTTTTTTTGTTTTGATTTAGACTGTTGTGTGGCAGTAAAAATAATACGAAATACAAACCAAGGCGAATCTATTTTACTAGGTGGCAGCACGGTCAAGTTAATTATTTTCGCTTTACCTTTTTTGTGCAGCTGTCAAAAATTCGTTTTTTTTTCTTTAATTTGAAAAATTTTAGAAATGAAATTGTAATTATTTAAAAAAATATTAAAAAAAAATTACAAAATACTACCAGAAAAGGTAAGGAAGAAGTGTTTTTAGTTGTTGGATGTGATATTTTAATTAGTGCTTTTGGCGTCTGTCGTACATGTAACCAACAACAAAATGCGTGAGGGTGTTTTTTGGTGTTGTATTTGTTGTAGCGGCGATGCCACCTTATATAAATTCGCCTTGATACAAACAAATAAAATATGTAAATAAATTAAATACAATTAAATAATAAAATAGAGAACAAATGTATCGAAGCTTTTCAAGTGATGCCTTGCCTGATTTAATATTTGTCAACAAATTATTTATAGTGTCAACCTCTTCCGTCGTTACATTAATATCAATTGAAGATGGCAACGTATAACTTGCCTCGGATTCTATGTGCTTCGGCATTTCATATGTTTGTTTTGTGCCTTGATTTATATAAAAGTTATAAAATATAAAATCCAAAGTTTTCAACTCAGCGTTTAAGTTTGCTCTTCAATTTTTTTTTTCAATTTCTTTGCTAGTAAATAAATTAATTATCTCAGAATAGATTTTTTTTCGATTTAATAAAATAATTGGAAAAAAAAATAGATATACCTTTGTTTAATTTAACCTTTATGTCAACAGTAACATACCCGGGTATGTTTTCCGTTTTAAATCCACTATATCTCAAAATGTATTGATCTGAAATTTCATAATATCTTTAACAAAAGTGTTTTATATCATATTCTCGTGTTTTAGTTTAGATAGTTTAGATAACTCAGGTCAGAGGTAAGTCCACTTTTCGAACACTACCCCTTATGTCAACAGCTGCATACCCGGGTATGTTTAGGAAAATACATGGAAATGTATTAATGTATTAATACAAACTAATTGCATAAAATTGAAAAGCAATCTTTATTTCAAAGTACACGTTTTAAAAATAGTACAAAAATAAAAGTATAATTAAAAAATAGAACATTTATACATACGGCTATGAACATATGTACATAAAAGCGTATTTACAATATTGAAAAATTAAAAGAATTCTAAAATTGTTTGGGTCAACTATTGCAATGTAGTGCAGCATCTATTATCCTAAAATGTGCACTGTTTATACCTCCAATGGCACTTCGTGTAAAAAATATTCTAGTTATGCGGTTAGTTTTGGCTGAGGTTGCATTAGTTGTTCGCAAAGGAACATCCTACGATGGTTTGTAGAAACCGGATGGTTTTCCACGCATATTATGTACACAGCAAAGGCCCCCACATTCAGAATATGACAAAAGAAGTCCAAAGGACCCATATTTGTTCTCCCTTTGGTAAAATATTCCACAAGACATTTTTCCATGTTATCAACGTTACCTTTACCTTTATTTTAGTCTAATATCATTACTAGGTTCTTCTTTAGACCTTCTACTTCGCTTTTGTTATGGTGAAAGGACTACAACTGATTCCAATTTTGTTCCGTATTTGGCGGATTTTGATGGTATGAATTGAGTACCACTACGGAAGGCATATAATTGTTCATCAATTTGGCGTGAGTTTCTGCTGTCAAAAGAAGACTCAATTTTGCATAAAAATTACTTTTCGCTGCTCTAATGGATTTGTGCATTCTCACGTCCATAGAATTGGTTCGCTTTTCTATTTATTTTCCGAATAATTATGTTGCACATTTCATCAGAACTTATTAATCTGAATGTTTCCGAAACGGATAGCTCCTGTAAATTCGTACAATATGTTGCGGGTAAGGTACCAGGCAGTCTGAGGTATACAACAGACCAAATAAGTTCATATTTACTTGTATTTTCAGACGTTAGTCGTTATTCTAAACAATCATACATAGAAAAGATCAAAAACATACTTAATAACAAAATATGGCCATATAAAAGTCACGTGTATACCCAGGTATGCTGCTGTTGACATACGTATAATTTTTCTACTGTTGACATAAGCCTCCCTTGCGAACTTCTTGTGGAGAAGGGGCAAGGAATGATACCGAAAAAGGCAATTTGTTTGTTGGACATTTGAAGAAGGTTTTTACCAAAATTGTATGTACTGATATAGCTGAGTTGTCATCAGTAGAGACTATTGCCGTAGTACCCCTAAGATTTGAATTTAGCGATATTGAAAGGGCAATAGCGGATTTAAACACCAAAAAAGCACCTGACGTTGATAAAACAAGTAACAAGGTGTTAGTTAAGTTGCCCCGTATAGGTCGCAGAATTATTCTGTTTGTTTTTAATGCCATCTTACGTCTTGAGTACTTTCGCACAGAGTGGAAGGTCTCTTTGATTACCATGATTTCTAAACCAGGAAAAGACCACACAAAAGTAGAATCATACAGACCTATAAGTCTTTTATCAAACGTGTCAAAGTTATTTGAGAGAATATTAATAACTAAGCTGAATCCAATTCTTAGCGCGAAAGGATGCATTCCGAACCATCAATTCGGCTTCAGAAAACAACATAGTACGATCCAACAAACACACAGATTAGTAAATGTAATTAAAACGACCTTTGAAGAAAAAAAAATACTGTTCTGCGCTTTTTATCGACGTTTCTCAAGTATTCGATAAGGTTTGGCACGAAGGCCTAATATTTAAGCTAAAGCTGAACTTGCCCGAAAACTTGTATAAGCTCTTAAAAGATTATTTAACGAATCGCAAGTTTTTACAAAAAGAAGGTGACTTTTTAAGCTCGCCACAGCTCATTGAAGCCGGAGTTTCCCAAGGTAGTATGTTGGGACCAATTTTATATTTACTGTACACATAAGATATGCCAATTAGCACCCTAGTCCACACATCAACTTTTGCAGATGACACAGCTTTTTTAAGTATTCATGAAAGTGCCCAAGAAGCATCACAACTTTTACAAGACCACATACTCAAGTTGGAAAAATGGCTAGAAAAATGGAGAATAAAAGTGAATGAACAAAAATGTACTCACATAACTTTCACACTGCGTAGGGACTTATGCCCTCCTATTCACATAAATAACCAAATGATACCACAGCTTTCAAACGTTAAATACCTGGGTATACATCTTGACCGTTGCCTTACATGGAAAAGCCACATTGACTTCAAATTAACACAAATGAAACTAAAAGCAGTACAACTAAATTGGCTTATTGGCAGAAACTCCACCCTGAGCTTAGATTGTAAACTTCTACTGTACAAGTCGATTCTCAAACCAATTTGGTGTTATGGGATTCAGTTATGGGGCACTGCCTCAGCTAGCAATGTAGAAAAAATTCATTCATCGCTTAGCAAAAACTAATAATTGAAAGAATAAAATAAAAAAAGCATAGATTTGGGTCTAACCGAGCATATAAAATAATTGCCTTTTATATCCTATGACGAAAAAGAATCCAAACTAAATGAAATCTATAAACTCTAAACTAAATGGAAACATAGAATACATTTCGATTTCAATCAAATCCATTACATCATTTTGCAACAATAAAAAATTAAAGTTATTTACGAGTATTTGATTGCTGTACATCCCCCTTTTGTTCTACTTAAACACTTAATTACTCTTCTTCGAATTGAAACATCACAATCTTTAAAATATCGGAATTCCATTTCGATTGGCAGATGTTGCTGTTTTCAGTTTGTTTTATTTTTTATTCCCCTTATAAAATATCCATTTCATTGCTTTCATTCAACTGTCATTAACAAACATTTGAGTTCTCAAACTGTTACTAATGACACTTTAATGGCCTGGTGAGCATAAATGTGCCAAAAACTTTTTAAACTTTCTACCAGCATCACAGCCTTCTATATTACAATGCAGCATTTGTTTAACATTTGCATGGAAAAGTCCTACTACTTAACTATTACACAAAGTTGTTTGAAGAAATTACTTAACTGTTACAATTTCGAGGATAACTAAAGCTAGAAAAAACAAATAAACATAATATTGTTTAAAGTTTATGTTTCACTAGTCAGAAAAACATAAACAAACTTATCAAGCAGAAGGGTGGTGGTAGACTTCGATAGATGATTGACGATAAATGATTGAATACAATTTTATCGTGTTCTAATATCTTATTGGCTTGCAATAAAAATTTTATGCCATAGATTTGCCAAGTTTCAAAACGTTTAGCACTGGTAACAAAAGATCTTAGGGGAAGTTCATCAAGGTAACCTAAGACTAAGATGTTTAAATATAATTATGTTTTTTTTTTGTATTTGTTTGGGCGATTGTGTAAGCAAATCACATTTAACTTTTACTGGCGTAATTAATCTTTTCACTACAGTAAACAGACTCCCAATGGTCTGAAATTATTATACACAAAGGCTACATAAAGGCACAAACAATTGTAATAACAATAACAAGCTAAAACAACAAGAAGTTAAAAAAAGATTGCTAAATTTAGAGTAATATAAGGAAAGAATGATAATAACGAAACGTTCTTATAATTTCAAGCAACTTAAAATGCAGATTATAACTTCACTAGATTTTGTAGGAACAAAATCTAATAAAACTAGAACTACATAGAACAACACCATTTTTAACCGACTTCAAAAAAGAAGGAGGTTATCAATTCGTCTGAATGTTGCTTTTTTATGTATGTAACCGCAGAACTCAGCCATTTCTGAACCGATTTTAAAATTTTTTTCTTTATTTGAAAGGTTATGCTTTCAGCTTGGTCCCATTTTAAAAATAGTTCATTATATTAAAAATTAAAGGGTGTCCCCATACAACATACATGTTTTTTACGTGTATTAAGAACCGTAAAGGGCAGCAAATAAAAAAATAAATTTAAAATTTAAAGGGTGTCCCCATAGGTGCCGTAATTTGACCTATCTATGCCTATCTTTTGAACCGTTATAGACAAAACCTTGAAAATTTTACATTAAAGGGTGCTCCAATAGTTCATTTAATTTGATGTATATGGCCATACTTTTGACCAGTTGTACACAGACCGCTGAAATTCACAAAGAACCTGTATTGCTAAGTCAACTATAACAAAAAGTATAAAATTTGAATTTGGAAATAAAATTTGGAAATAAATAGTTAATGTAATTCTATGTATGTGGCTAAACTTTTTAACTGTTATAGACAGACAGCTGAAATTTTCAAGGCACCTGTATTCCGCTATAGCAAATATACAATTTGAATTTTGAAATTAAAGGGTGTCCCCATAAATTATGTAATTTGATCTATATGGCCCTATCTATTGAACCGTTAAACACAAACTCTTGAAAATTAGGCAGAATGCCCACTACTTTCTCTGGTATAATAACAAGTATAAATATTTGGAATTATAATGTAAAGGGTGTCCCAATAGTTCATGTAATTTTATATATATGGCCAAACTTTTGAACCGTAATAGACAGACAGTTGAAATTTACAAAGAATCTTTGTGACCACGTCCTTTATAACAACAGGTCTTTAATTTAAAATTGTAAATTAAAGGGTGTCCCAATATGAGATGTTATTTGATCTATGTGACCCTATCTTTGAAACCGTTATACACAGAGGCTTGAATAGTGTCCCCATAAAAGACGGATGCTGGTGAAAATAGCTTAACTTTTGAACAGTAATAGGGAGAGGCTTGACATTCACATAGTCTTTACCTCTTTTCCCTCTAATTTCGGTGCATATTTTATTTGGTTTAAATCTAAATCTTACAGATTACTTCTTACATTTTTAGTTTAGAATTGGTGCCCTTCTATCTGTTTTGAAGTCGGTTTTTTTTTTGCAAGAATTATTATGTTTTTATTTGTTGATAAATTTATCTTCATTGTTGGAAAAGGCAGCAGCATAAATAATTGAAATTTAAAATAATTTTAAATTATACAGAAACTTGAGATTAATATAAAATATACGAACGAAAAAATCCTTAAATAATATGTGAAACATTGCACTAGCAATGGCCTAGCGTAAAATAGTTATGCTTGTGTTGAATAACTAACGAGGGCTTACGCAAATATATATATGACTCGTGGGGTAGAGTAAATAAAAAGTACAGTTTTTTATTATGGAACATTTTATCTATGTATAGTTTTTATAACAAATGTTTTAATATTAACATGTATAGTCTACACTTAACACTAACATGATATTAATATTCATGTTTTTCATTTTGTGTCTAATTAGCTGTACCTGCCAAGTCGTGGGGGTCCTGGGAATATTTTGTTCAAAAATAAAAGTCGCTGCCAAGTTTGCAGTACCATTAAATCGCTAAAATTGTGTACTTTCGCTTCGTTTTCTCTACTTTCCCTTGGAAATGCGACATTTTTTTTGCGGAAAAAGTATCCTATAATTGAACTCTATACAGAATAAAGACAAATTCGAGCAAAATATGGTCAGGACGACGCACAAAGGGGCATAATAGCGTAAATAAAATCGATTTTCGAAAGCGCTGCTTTCGCATATCTTCTTTGTGATTCTTATACAATATAGCTAGAGGATCTAGGAACAACATGCCTTTTTTCAATGTTTCAAGAGTACTATTAAAATTTAGGACTGCTGTCAGACTAATGGAAATTTGACCAAATTACACACTTCTTTAAATGCGTAATATATAATTTTTAAAGGCGAAAAAAATTATCAAATTTTTCCCTGCTCTACGATGGTCAAACTAGACAAAAAAAAAATAGAGTACTTTACAACGTTATACGTAACGAATTTTAAATTAACATTGAGAACAGCTATGAGTTCAAAAAAAGCTCCGACTTCCTCCGAGATGAGGAAGGTCACTTTTCAAACTAGACGTGTTAAAGTAAGGAATAGAACAAAAATTATCTGCCTTACAGCCATACCTAAACAAGAGCGGCAAGCGTTTTCTAGCTGTCAAAATTTTTCATGCACATACAAATTGTATGAAGCATCCCGAAATGCCGCCGCGTTAACGCCAAGCGGTTGAAAAATCCAAGTTTGACAGCGCGTTAAAAAGCGAAGTTAGCTGCAGAACATTGTAAATAAACAAATTGTAAATAAAAAAATAAACACACGGAAAAATTTACTTTTTTTAGTACATGCTAAAGTACCACGTACACACATATCATCGCGTTTCTTCTTAAACCACGTAAGCGACATTTTTTCGAAATTTACTTTTTTGGTTTTTATGGTAGATAATTCTTGCAAAAAAAAAACCGACTTCAAAACAGACAAACTTAAAATCATGTTTCTTTAAGACGGTAATTATACAATGATTATATTATATTCGAGGAAGATTGTAGCAGGATTTTTTAAATGTCATTGCACAAACTGTCAATTCAGATAAAAAAACTAATTTTTGAATTCAATAATCTAAAACAAATATCAGTCGATTATCTACCTGGGGAGCAGTACTTCCGGAGTATATAGGGGCACAAGACCCCAGGTTTCTGTGCTTTTTCAGGTCAAACCAATGCCAAACGACTGTCTGTATACAGCGGATAAAAAGTTTGGCTATATACATAAAGTTACACTAACTATTGCGACACCCTGTAATTTCCGAGTTCAAATTTTATACTTGTTATAGCGGTCGTAGCAATACAGGTTCGTTGTAAATTTCAACCGTCTGTCTGTAACGGCTTAAAAGTTTGGTCATATATATCACTTTTACATTAACTATTGCGACACCCTGTAATTTATAATTTTAAATATTTATACTTATTTTAACACACATAGTAATGGACATTCTGTCTAATTGTTAAGTGTTTGTCAATAACTATTTAAAAGATAGGGTCATATATATCAAATGACGTCACCTATTGGAACACCCTTTAAAATCAAATTTTAATATAAATACTTGTTAAAGAGAACTTTGTCATACAGATTCTTTGTAAAATTTAACTTTGTGTCCATATACATCAAATTACATCAACTATTGGGACACCCTTTAATTTCCAATTTTAAATATTTATACTTGTTATACCAGACATAGTAGTGAACACTCTGTCTATTTTTCAAGTGTTTGTCTATAACGGTTCCAAAGATGAGGACATAATGGTCAAATTACATCAATAATTGGGACACCCTTTAATTTATCAAAATTTTATACTTGTTGTAATAGCAGACTAAGCAATATAGGTTCTTTGTACATTTCAACTGTCTATCTATAACAGTTGAAAAGTTTGGCCATATATATCACTTTTACATTAACTATTGGGACACCCTTTAATTTCCAAATTCATATTTTACACTTGTTATTTTAGCGGACTTAGCAATACAAGTTCTTTGTAAATTTCAACTGTCTGTCTATAACGGTTCAAAAGTTTGGCCATATATATATCAAAATAAACCAACTAATGGGACACCCTTTAATTTTTAATTTTAAATATTTATACTTATTATAACAGACATAGTAACGAACATTCTGTGCAACTTTCAAGTCTTTGTCTATAACGGTTCAAAAGATAGGACCATAAAGGTGAAATTACGTCACCTATGGGGTCACCCTTTAATTTTTAATTTTATTTTTTAATTACTTTTTGTTATTGGGAGCTATAGTGATACGCACTTTTTTCTAATTTTAAATGGGTGACCTACAAATTTCATAATACACGTAAAAAACGTGTATGTTGTATGGGGACACCCTTTAATTTTTAAACTTTTAAACTGTTTTTAAAATGGGACCAATCTGTAGCCATAACCTTTCTAATGGCGCAAAAATTTTTAAAATCGGTTCAGAAATGACCGAGTTCTGAAGGCACAAACATAAAAAAAAAGCAACATTCAGACGAATTGATAACCTCCTTCTTTTTTTGAAGTCGGTTAAAAATAACATTTGCCACCAGACTACATTCTCATCTTAAAAAGTTTGTATTTTTACACCTCTCTGGTCAGGCCTATTCTAGAATATGGCTCAATAATTTGGGATCCAATGTATAAAGTTCTTTGTGATAGCGGTTTGTGAAATCGGTACAAAAACAGTTCTTGTTATTTTGTCTTCGAGGATTACAATGGGATCCCTTAACTCTACCATCGTACTCTAACAGACTAGCTCTAATAAAGCTGCCAAGCCTAAAAGGCCGCAGAATAATGTTAAATATCACCTTTGTTTTAAATTTAATAAAAGGAAATGTGTGTTCGGTTTTTTTGATAAATAATATTTCTTTCAATGTTCCATGTCGTCCAACTCGCTATTTTTATCCACTGGCTGTTAACGTATTCAGAGAAAATTACGCTAACTATGACCCGTTTTTAAGAATTTGTACTGAATTTAATAAATTTTATAAATATATTGATTTTTCTTTAAATGTTAATGTTATTAAATGTTATCTTATTTCGTATTTAAATAATTAAAGTTATGTATTTATGTACTTTATGTTACAGTTTTTAATGTCTGTAAGGATCTCGAATCCAAAGACTCAAATATATACAATAAAAAATAAAAAAAAAATATATATATATATATATATATATATATATATATATATATATATATATATATATATATATATATATTTATTATCACTTTAGTAAAGACAATCTGAAAATCCTTCACTGTAGATGATGAAAACTTTAACATATTTTAACTAAACGCAATATTTTGTATCATTAAGCATTTTTTACGAAGTCTATTTTAACATTTAAAAGTATTGGGCAGTTTTTTGTTCAGTATGTTTACGTAGGGACGTAGTTGTACAAACTGCTTTCTTCTATTTAGTTTATAAATTTATAAATAAAAACATATTTTGGGTACAATTCGGGTAAAAACAGTACAATATTTTTCGGAAAAAAGTACAATCTTGTAAGTTTTTTATTATCACTGTTCAAATTATTATACAGAGTAGTTCCATGTTTTACAGCCCTGTTTTTGTTATTGACAAAACGCTTCCGCTTTTATTTAGGTATGCCGCTTTACCGTTAACGCCCGGCTATAGTACGCTTTACGCTTGCCACTCTCGTTTAAGTATCGCTGTTAATCTGCTTATCCCATTACATTACAACACCGCAATAAAAGGAAAGGATTACAGAAACGACCTTTAAAATTTGCTCCTAATATTATATTTTTCTGGTGTACATAAATGTAGATGAGGTATTCTGCAATCAAACAAAAAAAGATTTAGATCAATATCTTTCTTACATGTAAAAATATGTGCTTTCAAATATGAGTATTCCCATATTTATCACACTTTTCGTCTGAAATTGAGAAATATCAAATTAAATGCAGAAAAAACTTTACATTAAGGTGTGGTTCATTCGAAACAGTAACTGGTCTGAGACCAGTATGTGTAAATTGTTGCGCGAAAACCCGGTTATCTCCTAAGCGGGTGATCCGATTGAATTAATTTTTGTTGTGAAATGTTGGTATTGATCTCCTCTGTAAAGTGGTATAACTCCTGTTTAGATTGAGATTATAGGTTTTCCGGAAAAGTCAGTTTCTGTGGGTTTTCGGAGAAGCTGAAATTAACTATTGATTTGTAAATTGCTGCGCGAAAACCCGGTTATCTCCTAAACGTGTGATCCAATTGACTTCGCTTTTGTTGTGAAATGTTGGTATTGATCTCCTCTGTAAAGTGGTATAACTCCTGTTTAGGTTGAGATTATAGGTTTTCCGGAAAAGTCAGTTTCTGTGGGTTTTCGGAGAAGCTAAAATGAACTATTGATTTGTAAATTGTTGCGCGAAAACCCGATTATCTCCTAAACACATTCAACATCGGCCCTTAAAACTTAACCAAAAATCAAAAAACAAATTGCAAGCTGCATGCCTGCCTGATGACGTCTTCGATCCAATTTTTGTATACGAGTTTAAAAAAAAAGTTCATCAAGGAATTTTTATCCCCCAATCATTTAAAATGAATTCCAAAAATGTTTAAGAACTCCAGGGTTTGTTTAATTGCAAATTCCTAAGGTAATAGATTGACAAGAAAATAAAAACGGTTATTTCTGCAATCAATTTTGAATTAAGCCGTCGTTTTCGTTTTAAAAAAATTGAGTTCATATATGCTATGAGTACATATATGCTTGTTTTTTGCCTTTTAAATTCTTGTTTGGTCAAAGACGTAAAAACTTGAGAAATCAGCATATTTACCCAATCAATTATTTATCAATTATTTTTAGTAGATTTATAATAGATTTATAGCACATCTAAACTGCAAATAAAATATAATAAAAATTTTAATATTAAAATTTATTAAAATTTTAAGTTTGCAAAATAAAACACTGTTTACTGCTTTTTGTTCTAATTGTTGTTTGATGTTTAAAAGATACTATCGCCTATTGTAATGGTGTAAACGTTGATTAACATTGATTACCCACAACCATGAAGGTCTGTGTCAATTTTTCTAACACAATGTGACTGTCTGTAATCATATTTGCATACAACTGATAGTATCTGAATGAATAGATGCAAATGAATTGTGTACTTTCCTTTGATTAAAAATCATGCTGATGTGGTAACGAAAATAGTGCAGCGTAAGTCTAAGATTTAGTGATAACCACAAAACAAAACAAAAATGCAGGCACCCACATAACTGCAACCTATAAAGCCATTATCACCAACATCTAGTTGGGTATGCTAGCAATTGATGTAAAGGGTGTTTTTTTATAGAGGTATAGAACTTTAAGTTGGCATTACTTTTCAAGATAGCGACCGATTTAACAGCTGTCAAGTGATTTATTCTCAGTTTGGTTTGGCAATTCATCATTAATAGACTCACGCCTGAACAACGCTTGCAAATAGTGCTCAAAACGAGATTACCGTTGTTCCCGATTTTCATAAGCGAATTTTGTTTAGCGATGAAGCGCACTTCTGGTTGAATGGCTACGTCAACAAACAAAACTGCCGCATTTGGAGTGAAGGTAATCCTCAAGTGTATGTCGAAACACCGTTACATCCAGAAAAACTGACTGTTTGTTGCGCTTTATGGGCTGGTGGAATAATTGGTCCGCACTTTTTCAAAAACGATGATGGCCAGCACATTACAGTCAATGGTGATCCGTATAGAGCCATGATTACTAACCTTTTCATTCCTGAATTGAATAGCCATGATGTCCAGTAGATGTGATTTCAACAAGACGGCGCAACATGTCACACAGCTCGTGCCACAATAGATTTATTGAAAGACATGTTTAGTGACCGCCTATTTTCACGTTTTGGACCTGTGAATTGGTCTCCAAGATCTTGTGATTTAACACCGCTAGACAACTTTCTGTGGGGCTATATAAAGTCATTGGTCTATGCGGATAAGCCAAAAACGCTTGACCGTTTGGAAGACAACATTAGCCGTGTTATTGCCGATATACGGCCAGAAATGTTCTAAAAAGTCATCGCCAGCTGTGGCTGTCAAATGCAAGAAATCATATTTAAAATGTAATGCCGCGAGATTATATTTCGGATAAATAAAATTCATGTCAATCGAATAATCCATCATTGTTTTATTGCAACTTAAAGTTCTGTACCTCTATAAAAAACACCCTTTATAAATAAACCAACTATATGAAGCATTTGCGAGCAACATTCAGCATCATCAATAGGTGGCTGTAGAAAATTTAAACCCATTGATTTGTGCTGAAAAAAGCTTAGAAAGCTAGAATGAAAAAAAAAAATGTGTTCAAAGTTCCTTTACAAAATTACAAATCACATTACATTAAACTTAAAAAAAAAGTTATTTGTAATTGAACTAATTCTTATATTTTAAGAGAGAATGCCTTGAAAATATTTAAAAAATAAGGCATTATTTTAAATAAAATTTTCAAATTTCTAAGTTACTTTCTTAGTTATTTAAAACCAAGAAAAAAGGATTTGCATTACATTTGCCTTATATACATTACGTAATTAAGTCTGAAGAACTAGTTAGTTTAGTCTCACGCCTTGTTAAAATCATTAAGTTGGTAAACCAGTTAGGAAGTACTTCCACCAAAAATGCTTAATTCCATACTCTACTACCAATTTTTAAATTGTTTGCTGGATTATATTCAATTTTTTAAAAAATAGGATTTTTTTTTTAAATTTATAATATATATGTATTTCATACAACATTTTTTTAACACGGCACGTTGCGTTTTACAAAATGATGCCTTCAAGTTTATTAATATTGAAAAATGTTAATAAATATTCTATTGTTCCGTTTTAAATTTTATAAAATTAAATCACTTGCACACTTTCTAAAATTTCTTAACGATGCTTATAAATTTCCTAAATGTTAACTTAGTTTATAGCAAGTGAAATATTCCAACTATTAATATACACTTTCAGATGTGTTAACAACATATTGAGCTATTGTGTGAAAACCACATATTTGGAAATCTTATATTCACACTTATACGCTCGCACGTGAAAACTTGGAAATTAGGGTTTATACGTTGGTAAATATACTAACACATATTTACACTCCGGCTTTGACACAAATTCATAAGAACTTTCGTGTGTTTCGTTTACCTAAGGTCACCCATAATATCTTAGCATTAACAGGGTAACCAAAAATATTTGAAACTTGTTTGTGTAGAGGCTCAAGGATGTAGAAATTGGGAACAAAGGCTTCGTTATAAGTAAAGAGACAAAA
The DNA here is from genome assembly GCA_949628195.1 of Phasia obesa. NCBI lineage: Eukaryota > Metazoa > Arthropoda > Insecta > Diptera > Tachinidae > Phasia > Phasia obesa. Next base: position 20,963,988 of record OX451216.1, on the reverse strand, counting down.
TATAGAAGTGAGCACACTTGAACCAAAAATTACTAAAATAAATTTTTGTTTACTTTCCTTTATTTTCAATTAATTCAATTACAATTTATGTTTGATTACAAAATAAAAAGTCTTCTTGAAAATGATCTCAAGGCTCCTATATTCCATACAAGGTCCAGTGCTGTACATCTCGAAGAGGTGTCATAAATCCGTAAAGCTTTTTCAGAATATTTAATGCGTTTTATTAGGTTTCCACTAAAAATGTTGGATCGTCGAGTTGTATTAAAGTACAGTCGTAAGGTTTAACAAAACTTTGGTTTTTTATTTAAAACATTATCGGCCCCAATGGGAACAGGAAATATAATTTGTGTAGACAAATTTTCGAGCTTGTTAATAACTACATTATTTAAATCAAAATTTCTTAGCGAGTCTGGCTTAGTTCGTCCGTTGCTTTGAAAAAATGATACATAATCCACTAAATTTAATCTCGAGACTTTAGTTTTGAAAAAAATGTTCTTACTAACGTAGATTTAATTCCTTTAAATAGTTGACAAGAAATGAACTATTAAGTCGCTATATTAAATCGCTACCCATCGGTGATTATGACGAATAAAAAAATTCCTCCCGGAATAGGACTTAAGGTCATAAATCTTCTAAATAACATAGTTTAACAGGAAACAAAATTACGCGATTCCGACGACTTATACTGGTAGAGGAGAGATCACAACGGTTTTATTTTAGAGGCGGTGAAAATTTCGCTGCTCTGGTCTGTTCTTGCAGCATATGTGTATATAAAACTATGTTGTCTTTACATCTGAGGTGTTGTTTATGTTCAGCAAATGTGTAGAAATTGTTATGGAAAATATTTTTGTGCAACATATTAACCCTCTAACTCCCCCGGATAATGGCATTTTTTATTTTTTTATTGAGTGATTTACTAATACAACAAGATGCAACATCTTTTTATTTACAGTATTAGAATCAGTTAAGTTATAATCAAAATAATTAAGACAAATAAACATATATATGCTTGTGTACAAAATAGATATAAATATATATACGAACAATTTTGACAATATTAAAAGAAAAGAAAATTTTAGTGTTCATTTTAATTGTTACCATTGAAATATTAGAAAAAAAGTTTTTTAAATTTATTTGCGTTGCTGATATGAGGGAAGACGGTTCCAGAGATATATGGTGATGATGAAGAATTGATGGTAGGATGCTGTATCACGATATTGGAAGGTCCTAATTGAATTATTCCTAAGTGATGTGGTAAAGGTCAATTTGTTATAAAGATGATAAGGTTCCTTCGTAGTGATAATTTTATGTAGAAAAGTTAGATTTTTTAGTTCCAGGTAGTTATCGAGTGTAATTCCAAATATACGTTTTGAGAATGAAGAAACACTTTAAAATCGTGTTAGGCCAAAAACATAACGTGTAATACTGTTAAAAGTAGTGTTAATATTTCTTTTTTCCTTGAGATTACAACTTGCAAAAATTTCTGATGAACAGAGCAGTGTAGGTATAAGGAACGTCTTTGCTAACATCATCCTTATTTTCGTTGGTGTGTAGTTATGACTTGACCATAGACTTCTGAGCATACCATATGTTCTTCCACAGGCTTGTGTAATATGATCGGACTAGTTAAGCGACCGATGGAATGTGACTCCAAGGTTTTTTATAGTGGTTATAATATCAATTTTGGTCTCTCACAGGTATTAATGTCATCACTGAATGGTACGGATTTTTTGCAAATGATAATACATTTTGATTTCTTTGGATTTAATCGTAAACCATTGGCAGACGCCCAGGTAATAACTCTATTAAGATCTTGATTGAGTTCGTTAACTTTTTCATGAATAAGATCCTTGGGACTACTGAGGTAAATTTGAACGTCGTCTGCATACATTTTGTGGCTTTACTCTAACAAATCATAAAAACAGCTCTAAAAAGAGGAAGGGGTGGGTATAAAATATTTTACAAAAATGTTAACACAAACACCAAAAAAATAATCAAATTCGATTGCCTATTAAGGGTTAAATTTTTATTGTTTACTTACATATGGATGTATGTAGTAGTCTTAAAGCGGTACTTCTATTTTACGTCAACCTTGGCAGGTAGATCAAGAAGTAGCTTGAATATAATGTGGCGGTTAGCGTTAGTGAAAGGTAACGGACTCTCAAGCATTATCTGGACATGTTAAAAATCGAGGTAAGACATACTTGCAGGCTTTGCCTAGAAAAAGGCTTTGGATCACGGGCAGACACATATTATATGAAGATGCTGTGGAGACTTAGCTTTGATCAAATGTTAGCAATTACCATTGACTCTGTGATGAGGAAGAATGTTGTTAAAATCACTACAGTCGGTAGTAGAAGGCTAGTGACAGCACGAGACTCAATGATCGTAAGGTATTCATAAATTTCTAGTCGGATACCAGTAACCATTAAGAAGTGAAGGAAGCCAAAAAGGAAACCATGAAGTCAGTGGTCAGCTTGGATAGCCCCCCTATCAAAAAATAATAGTTACGAAACTTAGAAAACCCAATTCAAATTGCATATGATGTTAACATGAACAAGTGTTATGATTCAATATAATATATAAAATTGGACGTAGTGAAATACGTGGAGCATGTATGGTGTGATTGTGGCGATTTAAAAGTACAGTAGACCCCCTTATAACACGGTACTCTTACAACGCATTTTCATATTACGCGATATATGAACTATTATAAAAAATAAATATAAAAATTAAAGGGTTTTCAGACAGTGACGTGATTTTATTGTATATGACCCAATTTTTGAACCATAATAGGTGGATTATTAAAATTTTTAGATAAGATCTGCTGCTAAGGCCGTGTAGGATGTTGTGATTTTCGATTTTCACGATTTTCGCGAAAATGAATTAATTTTTTTAACCATAAATTTATACGGAGTGTGTTAAATTAAGTCCGATATAGCAAAAAATATAAAAAATAAAAATTAAGACCTTGCGAAATAATCTAAACAGTTTATGTATATATTTTCTCCTATAAAGAGTACAAAAATTAATTCTAAAATTAAAAGCTGGCGAAGAAAACGTTTGCGTCTAAGCTTACTATATGGTAAGTTTTTATTATTTTCAAAGTATATGATATACGCTGCCATCAAATCAATCATATTAAAAAACGTTAAACATGAATAATTTGTACATAACGCGTTATACGGGGTCATACAAGTGCGTTGTACGAGAATACTCGTCTAATGCGCTTTCCTTTAACGCGGAACCAATCCACTGTGTTATAAGGGGGATTACTGTAGCTGCCTTTCAGTGAGTATCAATGTTTTTTTATGCAAATGGAATAGTAGATGGCCTGGCAACCAGTATGCCAATAGGAAAAACTTTGTATGGTGATGAACTTTGTAAAAACTTAAGTCAAAAAATAGGGAAGGTTTTTCCAAAACTTACTGAAGCAAAAGAGAAGCTTTAGGTAGTGGTAGACTTCGTTCTCACCAACTGACGGTTAATGATTGAATCAGTTTTTTCGTATTCCTTTATCTGAGTTTGGTTAGTTAAATAGATGATGCTTACAACCAAACACTAACTACTGCGTAGATAGTTACGAAGAGTGCTGATGACGGACGTAGCTGTCTAGAAAATGTACATTCCGCTCTGTTGGTGTCTGTAAATTAAATTTCTCAATTTTGTTTTAATAATATCACCTAATTTGTAATTTAATGATTCTTTCTTAGAGATTGTGGAACAAGATTAACGTGAGTACCTGCCTACTCGGCCTAACCTCACGGTGGTCTTACCACCGAGTGAAACTTAGGCGTAGACTAGCGCCCCCATTGTGTAGTATAACAACACTTTACGATTGCCACCAATCGCTTTTTGTGTGTGATACAGTCACAATGAGTAGCAATTTATATAATATGGCAAGCCTTTCCAAGGCAAGCCTAGATCCATATTATAACCTCTTGCTTAGGGGTTTGGAGACTATCCAAACTCCGTCTGCTGAGAGTGCAACAGCACACTTGATCGACCGTGCACCATACCTACATAAATCGATCTTAAACCACAACCACCACATGTACCGCCGAAGGGGACCTCACCAATAACCGGTCACAGAGAGGATATCCTCTCTGTGGGGCCACCGATTCCCGTGGTACAGGTCCTTTGGGCACTGGTCGGGCCTCGCAATGTTTATCGCAGACCTTTTATTCCAGATTTAGGCTCTAGGAACCCTAGCGTCTGGTGCCCCTATTTTCCCCGAGTGAACCGCGTCAAAGCATTTGCCATTCCTGCAGTGACAATTGGTGGTATCTTTCTTAGAGATAATAAAATCGAACATAAGCCTGATTTAAGATTTCATCTGTATGTAAAATTTTATGGCAAACTTTTCTGTAGAACATGTTATCTCCGCCTTTACCTTTTCTTGGCGTGTTTTTACGATTTTTTAAAATAAAAAAACATAATGCCATTATGCGGTTGAATTATAGGGTTTTATTTATTCTATACAAATATTTGCTATAATATTTTCTACAAGGTTGCACAACATACCCTATACCTCCGTTGTAAAAAAAACTTAGTTTTATATACCGAAAACCTATAAGAACAGGCAAGAGCTGGCAAACTTTAACCGCGTCTAAAATAAAATTTCGATGTGATCTTTCTCAACGTCGATTCACCGATTGTTTTTTTTTCGGATCCTCTACCAGGAAAATGTTTGAAATTATTGTACAGTGCAATCAGCAAAAATCTATTTATATAAAAACAAGTTGTCCTATGTTCGTGACTTTATAACTCGAAAACCACTCAACCGATTTTCAAACGAGTAAATGACTACTACTTTCACTGATGGTTTATCAAAAAAAAAAAAAAAAAAAAACATTGAAAAATTTTAACGAATATCCGTTATACGCGCACTTTTATGATGGTGTGTTTTCCCTATATAAAATGAATTTTTTTTCTTATGACCAGCAACGCGGTTAGGGTTACTCTAGTGGTATATATAAATTTAACTTTCACATTTAAGGCCAATTTTCGAAAATATTTTCAGTGCTTGTAAGCTTTTCTCTTCCGTGGCAATATATTGTTAAAATATTTTTGTGAACGAGAAATTTTATTTATAACAATTCATTTTTGAAAGTTGCAATAAACCAAAATAGTGTTTTGTATTTGATGTTAGTCTGTTTAAAATATTACAGTAGCATCCTATATTATCAGAGCTCATATAAACATTAACAAATATATATGAAAATACAAATGTGTAGGTGTATACCCAGCTTAATGTGTAAACTATTCATAGTAGCTACTAACACATATTCTTCCCCTTCGTCGACATCACACTAAAAATAACAAAACTCCGGAAAATACCACCACGTACATATATTTATAAATGAATATTTCGCATATTTCTTAGCTTATCGTTGTGGGTTTGTGAATTTATCTAAGTTTTATTTTTCATTGCTTCAAAGATGCTGGCTGCTACACTTCTGCAAGTTTCTTATTACTGTTTTTTTTTCTTTCTTTTACATTATTTGTTTGGAAACATAAAATTTCCAAGTTATTTGAAATTTATTGGCATAAACCAATATAATCAGGAGCTATTGCTTATATATGTATGCTTCAATAGAGAGAATTACAAGTTCACATTTACAGAGATTTATTTAGTTTTATATAGTTTTTCATCACTTTTATAACACCATCAATAACAAAATTGTTTATTATTTTTTGAGGGTCTTTGATTTAGATGTTAGTTAGTATGAAAGCTCAACTGCAACAACATGTGGGTTAAACTAAATAAGAAAATACATTCTATAAAATACATTAGAGATTGTAAGAGTATATAAATATTAAAATTAAATTTTAAAATAGATAAAATGAATTGGACGGATTTTTGGAGTTATTTATTGTATCTTCAAGTATTAGAACTAACAATGATATCCTAAAATAATATCTTAAATCTAAAATAAAATTAAAATATACTTGTAAAGTCTAGCCAGTGTCAGGCCATAAAATTATATTATTCGTCTAAGAGAAACAAGATTCCCCCTTCATAGCTAGAAAAGCATCCAAATCTGCTGGCTCCAACATTCTTAATGATCGTGATTACATTTGACTAAGAGGGAGGAACCATAATATATAAATGTATTATTATTTATGATTTTATTTATATATATATTCGCTATATTCGGCCGTTCCGAATCTTTTATACCCTTCACAGCGGTGATTTTGTTTTCACAGATATATAGGTACAAAATTAATTTAATTTAAGAGAAAATGACATTAAAAAAAAGAACTGCGCTTTTTTCCACTAATCAACAAATTTTTTAAACTGACTACAGCCACAGCGGTGGTCGTGGTGTAGCCATGTAGCTTTGCTGGCTTTAAAATAACCGTTTACCTATAAAAGTGTGTATTTAATTTTTGACAGTTTGTAATCGATATCCTGATATAGTAGATGCATTAAACACATAATGCATCTAGAGTTTAACACTAGAAAGACGGGAGAATTGTCATACCTTAAAAGACGGGTAAGGGTCATTTGACTACCTATAACTTTTAGTTGCAAAATTACATATGAATTTAAAAATTTTGTTTTAAGATTTTCACATATGGTGAAACATCCCTTTGTGGACTGTCTCAACTAGAGTTGTTCGTTTGGAGAGCAAATTCTCTACCAACGATACTGAGATAACAAATTGTCGGTAGTCACATTTCTTCCTTTATGTATGTAAAGTTGCATTAAATACCCAGCGTGATCTCTTCCCAAATGGGAAACCGTTGAGCAGATATTTTGATTTCACATCTACCCAAAGCATCTTGTTTTTGTAGGAAGGAATTCTTCGTCTATAGCGAAGTTTTTATCTGGTCTGTGACAAAATGAAAAGGTCTGTTACTTAAAAGCTATGGGATCACCCTTTAATTTTTGTAGTTGTTGTTATAGCGGCCATCGTAATACAACTTCTGTGTGGTTTCAAAATTAGAACGCGCACACACACACTGTCAGACGGAGTCGAACAGACGTTATAGCGAAAACAATAGGGTAACGTTTTACCCTTTGGGTACGGAACCCTAACAAACATTTTTGCTTAACATTTAAAATAGCGTATTTCCGAAAGGTCACTGAAAAGCATTTTCTTACAAAAGTCTTATAGTTAATAACATATAAAAAACATATTTTAGAAAAAATTTCTTAAAATGTTATTGCAAGATACAATAATTTATAGGATAGGTGGCGGTGGCAGAGATAGAAAATTGTCTGTTTATTTATTTAAAGAAAATATTATTTTTTTTATTTTCTGCATTTATGGAAGCTGTATACTTGAAAGATAATTTTTTTTTTTTTTGAATCGTACAAAAGGCGAAGTTTTATATTTATATATATATATATACGGGTACATATCTACATATTAAATAGTGTGTGTATTAAACTGTAATAAGCCATTTCATCAAATTGAAACTAGAAAGAGTAAAAGTCTAAAGAGTATGCTGGATGAGGTAGCAGGTTGTAGCCAATACAAAGATGCGACAGCCTTTGCGCGGATAGCTTCTTTATCAGTATCATTTGCTATTACAGTAGCCTAGCTCTAGGTTAATTACCTATTATTCAAAACTTTTAATCGCCCTTCGCTTCGGGGTTGTTGATCGCGGTCTAATATTTATTTAACAAAATTAAGCAAAAGAGAAACATTACAACCGAAAAATAATAAAAACAAACTAAAAAATGTTAAAAAAATATAGGAAGGCGTGGTTATAGGACCGCTGCCTCGAATTGAGTGGTCTGCTGTTGCTGAATTACATCAGCGAAATTTTCGAAAATATGCCTGGCAGATTGGTGTGCGCAACTTTTCTGTATCTCTTCAGGTGCCTTGGCAAAGTTGATTTCAACCCGAACACAGACGGGCAGTCGGATCCATAAGGATCCATAATATGTGTACTTTATATGGTCGGAAATTAACATTGTAGATATTACACACGGAATGACAAACTTATATACACCCTTTCAACTTGTGGTGAAGGGTATAAAAAAGAAGCATTGAGAACGATTGTGCCATTTAGTTTTGTATTGTTTTGCAGAATTGTCAGATATGGCGATTTCTCTCCAAACTTGGCGATTTCTAAAATAATTTGGAGACCTAATTTTTGATTTGGCTACATGGCGACTTTTCGATGATTTTAAAAATAGTTGGCGATTTTTATTAATTTTTGGTCAAATTTTATAACTGAATTGAAGAATGTCAAATTGATCATACATATTGTAGCTACTGCTTTTCATATTTAAAGATTTTTTAAAGGAATTAAAAACAGACTTCCCGAAAATGAAAAAATTTTTCTTCGTTTCAAAAGTTTTTTTTTAATTCTTAAAGATTATTTTGATACTCCAACTAATTTACATCAGTTTTGTACTAGATGTGCTGGTAATTCCTTCACAGAAGTAGAGCTTTTAATAATAAAAACTCTAATCTGAAATAGATTTTCTTGATTATATAAATGATATGAAATCAAACAGAGTATGTTGCACTTCATCTGTTGATGTGTAGTAATGTTAAATACGAATAAATTTAATTCTCATAAAATATATTTTAAATAAGAACATGGTGATAAATACCTTGATGATTAGTACCTTCAGGTCTCCAAACCAACCTACTTTTAATTGCTTTAAGTAAAAATTATAGTTTTCCTGTATTCACTAATCATTTTTTTTATACAAAAAACAATATATATTTTAGCGATTTTTGTTTTCTTATTTTGGCGGATTTTATCTATTTGGAAAAAAATTATTTGTGATTCATTAAAAATATTAATTATAATTAAATAAAATTGTATATATAATAGGCAAATTTTAACAAAAACTATTTTGGCGATTTTTCATATCGATTTTGGTGATATATGTGAAAAAATCTGACAGGGTTTTCAGATTGTTTTGGCCATTTCTAAACACAAGCTGTGAAGAAAATATTGAGAACAAAACAAAAAAAAAAAAAAACGTATTAAGAAAAAAAAAATCTTTCGTAAACGTTTGCTAAACGATTCGTTCATTATGGTAGAGAATGTATCAAAGCGATATATAATTTTTATTTGTGAGAGATTTGTAAGGCAACTTGTAAGATTTTCGCAAATTAAAATTCGACAATCGCACGAACTAAATCATCAATCACTCAAAAAACTATATTTCTTCTTTTTCACGATTTTACGATTGCAATGGTATAAGAAAGCAAGAAGTATATAGTAAGTATGTGTCTTTTTTATTTGAAAAGTATTTATTTTGATTGTGTTAAGTATAAAACGATAAAATTAATTAGAAAGTTTATAACTTTACAGAAACCGTTTACGAAAAGGTTTGTTTGTTTTCATCCATGCACAGAATTGAACTAAATTACTTTAATACATTCAATTGCAATAGCTGATACACACATTAATGAAAAACGAAGGAAAAGTAAGATTAATAACAATTAGTTGTTTCAGATTTTGTGCTATATACTCAAGCACAACTGTTATATTTATTTAAATATCTAGATATAAATTCATGATATTAGTTTATTGTTAATTTACACTTTTACAACTTTCTTTTTCCAATTTACCATCAGTATATAAAACAATATGCTCCAGATAGTAATACTTTATTAATGTAACAGAATCTTAATCGCAAACTGCTATTTTGCTGTTTAAACAGCACTTGCCTTTAGTTATGTTATAGCTACTACTGAAATGATGTTGATACTATTAGACACAGTTTATGTTGTTGAAAGACATCAGTTGCAAGAGTACTAAACTAATAAAATAAAAATTAAGTATCTTTTTCACTAAAGTTGGCCTATAAAGTCAACTTATTTTTTATAATAAAAGTTTATACTTGTGCTAGTAAAGAATCAAATCAAAAATGTAAAACATTCTTGAAGTTTTAATATTTACAACTTGCAATTTTCTGTAACAAAAAACAATTAAAATATAGCAAAGGGGTAAATGTGTGCTGATATACACACAGCGTATACTTACTCATGATCTGCATGCGAAATATTAAACAAGTTTTAAGTACGTTCGTGTCAGTTATATACTTGCATATCATCATCATTTTGAACATTAAAAATATAATGGTACTTTTTGGACTACTTAATGAGGTCTCTAAAGTTTAGTTTGGCCAAGGATATTGTTAACAGACCATCACGTGCCAGAATTTTATTATTGTATAAAATGAAAATTCAGACCAAATTTGCACAGCGAATTAAAGAAGGAAAACAGAAACTAAGACAATATTTTAAGGCAAGTAAATTTCACTAAATATAATCATATATAACACATAAAAATAATTATAATAAAGAAAGAAACGAACAAAATTGAAGAGATTTTGTTTAAAAAAAATAGAAGGAGTGCAAGTTACAACTTGCAAATTAAGTTTTTTTAATTCTTTATAAGTAGAAATTTGTAAAAAATATTCTTTCTATTTAGAAAAGATTAAATGAACTTAAACCTGACTTCAAAACCTAATGTATCAAACTACCCTCGTAGTAGATTCCGTCTGTTGTATGTGTTTTTTTTTTTGTATATTTGTTAGTGTATATTATAAAAATGCTATGGCATTTTGCAATTGCTATGATGCAATTTTCACAAGATATAATATATTTTATTTTTGCTCATATGCTACTAAAACTTAATTCTTATTAACTTAAACCCTTAAACTTGCAGCTTATATCACAAAGCTTCCGTGTCTAGTACATGCGAATATAATAAAATAGTGTCTCTTTGCAAACAAACAACCGATATGAGTGGTGATTGAAATACGTTGATTAATTGAGTTCGAGAACAAAAAGCTGCCATCATAAGCCAATATTCCCTCGAGCATAAAATAATTTTACAATGAAAGGGCATGCAAAACCACAGACATATTTAGACACATTCAAAAGCTAGAAAATAATAACAATAGGATGCCTACAAACGAACTGACAGATATTTGCATAATCATCAATGTACAGCAGCCAAGATATTTTGAATATAAAAACTCACTATGTAAACTTCAAATGAATTTTTAGCCACTTTTAGTCGTGAGGTTTTTATCTAAAAGGCTATCTGAAAGAAGATGTAAAATTTTATTTACTTTACTTTAAAATACAAAATTTGATATTGCCCTTTTCAAGAAGTGATTTTCAGGAATTTGGTAAGGGATACATTTTTAGAAAGTCCTTCCGAAAAGGGTACTTTTGAAAAGGTCCTCTTTCTAAAGGGTATAAACTTGGTAAACATTATTATTATAAAGTACTTTTTTCGATAAACACATAAGCGGTTTAAGTTTTTTAAAACTAAAAATTTGCAATATTTATGGCTCAGATGAATATTATATAATATTCAAGATCTAAGAAAAGAAGAATTATATCAGAAAAGAAAATACGAAGATGCAATTATAACAGTGTTTAAAAGACAAAATCATGAAAGTATACGGTTGTAAATATAATATTTATTTGGAATAGTAATAAAATTTTGGTTGTGGTTTAAGAATGATACAATTCAAAGCAACCACCTTAATTTTTTTGAGTGTAGTAACCATATAATGATAAAATAGTAACAGAAACTTGCTTGTCCTGACTATAGTAATGATTATAATAACTATAAGTTGCTCTTGGCAACCCCAGAGAATAACAGCGGACATAAAATGGTTTTTGTGACCGTGCTATAATCATATTATCAAACAAATTTCAAATTGGCAAATATTTATATTCTTAAATAGTTTTAATTATTTTTAAGATCTGTATTCCTTCTTTCAAAAAATAGAAATTATTATAACTTATCATTCATTTTGAAGAATAAACACTCACTCCTGACCTGTAATCGGAATTTAAAAGTAATATTCGCATTTGAAATAGTTCGAATTTTTTATTTGTACGAAAAAATATTTGTGCAATGAAATCGAATTATATCAAAAAAAAAAAAAAAAAAAACTTTAATCAGCTTTTAAAAAACTCTATTATTTCAAAAAAAAAGTGAAATGTTTTTTGTTTAAGTTTTTATCTTGATTCAATTTTATGTTATTATAAACAACAACGCTGGAAATATTCACTAAACATTTCCCTTAGCATCTCGCAAAACATTTTGAACGTGCACCCATTGCTTTAACCACAAACCGCAGGTTAAAATTATTACGTTCGTGTTGAAAACAGATGTATTTTTTCGTTATTTACAAAACATAAAATATTTTTATTTATTTGTTTATTTATTTAAAAACTATTTTTTAAATCTTTTTTATTTTTTGCTTTTACCTAACAATTTTCGAAAATATTGTCAATAGTTTTGTGCTTTTATTAAAGAGAAAATCGTTTTCAAACATAAAAGTTTGTTATTTATTAGTTTGGCCTGAATAATACAAGCAAATAGAATGTTCGTATGTAAATTGTTGTTATTTTGTTTGTTCGTTGGCTTTATGTTTTGACAAAAGCTCCTAATAACACAACGAACAATTTGTGCCACAACATACAGGAATAATTGGAAAATTCAAGCATATGTAAAGGGTGTTTTTTATAGAGGTATAGAACTTTAAGTTGCAATAAAACAACGATGCATTATTCGATTGACATGAATTTTGTTTATCCGAAAGATAATCTTGTGGCATTACATTTTATATATGATTTCTGGCATATGACCACCACGGCTGGCGCGGATGTAGTCCAATCTGGACATCCAATTTTTGATGACTTTTTCCAACATTTGTGGCCGTATATCGGCAATAACACGGCGAATGTTGTCTTCCAAATGATCAAGCGTTTGTGGCTAATCCGCATAGACCAATGACTTTACATAGCCCCACAGAAAGTAGTCTAGCGGTGTTAAATCACAAGATCTTGGAGGCTAATTCACAGGTCCAAAACGTGAAATTGCACTATTTGCAAGCGTTGTTCAGGCGTGAGTCTATTCATGATGAATTGCCAAACCAAACTGAGAATAAATCACTTGACAGCTGTTAAATGGGTCGCCATCTTGAAAAGTAATGCCAACTTAAAGTTCTATACCTGTAGAAAAAAACACCCTTTACATAAATAAGTAAATGTATAACTAAAAATATGGTAAAATACTTTTTTTTCTTTATTGGTTTTTGTTTTATATTTACAGCTTTGGCGTTTTACATAAAACCATTAACAAAAATTGAATATGTATTTCATTTTTGTTTTCTTTTATAAATTTAATAATGGAATGGTTAATATCATATGATTCGAAAATCGTCTTTGTCCACAGTTGATCATACTAGAAATTTAAATGTCCTAATATAGGCTTAGAAGAGTAGAACAATAATTAATTAATTTAAAGTCAAATTTTCTATTGAATTGCATATAATAAACATATAATTTAAAGGTTACCAAAAAACGAGACTTTATAAAACACTCGGAAAAAAATTCTGTTTATTTAGGAATTTTATTAAATGTCACCGATTTTAACGAATAAAAAACTAAAAAAACATAAAACAGTTTTAGATTAGACAAATAGTAGTTGGTAGCTTACAATTTGTCTTTATTATCCGTAAATGTAAATCAATTTGCGAATGCTTGAAATTCAGCCACATTAGCCAAAATGCTTGCATGTGTATCAGAAACTCTAGAATGTGATATTCGCGATGTACCTGTTATCTAATTCAATTTTTGAGTAAATATAAAATAAAAAAAAAATCTGAAGTGGACTACACTCAACTTTATCATACCTAATGAAAATATATATTTTTATGGATAAATTACATAAAGAATTAAAATTCAAGGTATTGTCGAATCGAAAAAATAATAATAAAATAAATCAGTCAAGTGCGAGTTAGTCTCACACACGTAGGGTTCCGTACAATGTTTAGTACGCCTTTAAAAACTCAAGTTGTTAATTTTTTCATGTCTTATGGGGCACCCTTTTCTTTTTAAAATCAAAGACACATTCGCGAAATTTTAACCGCTATTTGAACACCTTTAAATTTTAGGAATTGTTGTTATAACGGCTATGATAACATACTTTCTATAAAAATATTAGGCCTACCTATTGTGGTTCAAGAAATAAAGTAATATACGTGAAAAACATGTCACTGATGGATCACCCTTTAGTAATTAGTAATTGTTACAGCGGCCGAAATAAAACATCTACTGTAAACAATTCAAGAGTCTACCTATTACGGTTCAAAAAATAAGGCTATTTAAGTAAAAATCATGTCTCTGCCGGAACACCCTTTAATTTTTATTATTTGTTATAGTTTCCATAGTAATAAACCTCTTGTAAAAACTTCAAGCGTCTACTTATTATCGTTCAAAACAAAACACCCTTTCATTTTAAGGTTTAATTTAATAGAAATGTCTGTATTTCTCAAGAAAAACAGACATAACGGCAAACAACACCTCTCTAACGGAACACCCTATAAGTTTTAATATTTGTTGCTATAGCGACCACAGTTATACCACTTCTGTGAAAATTTCAAGAGTCTACCTATTATGGTTTAAAACTTAGGCAAATCACGCCACTATCGGAACACCCTTTAATTTTTAGGTTTATTTTTTCAGACTTGTTTATATAGCGAACTAAGTTTTAATTACTGCTTGCATATTTTTGTGTATTCCTCCTACAGTTCAAGAAATAAACTCATATTCGTGAATAACACCTCTCTATCGGAACACCCTATACGTTTTAGAATTTTCTACTATAGCGGCTACAGTTATACACCTTCTGTGAAAATTTCAAGCTATTAAATTTCTACCTATTATGGTTCAAAACTTAGGCTTTATACTTGCACATCACGCCACTATCGGAACACCCTTTAATTTTTATGTTTATTTTTTTATTCCTGTTTATATAGCGAACTAAGTTTTAATTACTGTTTTTAAATCTTGAGTCCATTGCTCCTACAGTTCACGAAATAGGCATATATTCGTGAATAACACCTCTCTATCGGAACACCCTATAAGTTTTAGTATTTGTTGCTATAGCGGCAACAGCTATACATCATCTGTGAAAATTTGAAGAGTCTACCTATTACGGTTCCAAAGATAAAAGGCGCTGACAGACGGACAGACGGACAGACATTGTAGCGAAAACAATAGGGTTACGTTTTTACACTTTGTGTACGGAACTAAAAATGGCGTACACCCCCACCCATCCACAGACATCATCGCGAAAATAGTAAAAATGGATTTAGGAGACCTCAAAACATAAAATTCGTTTAAATCCCGACATCGGTTTTTTTCATGATAACAAAACTTTACTTATACTACAATGGTAAGGTGAAAGCTTTAAACCCCCAACGTCTACTTTTGACTTTAGTGAATTCGTACTGGTGGCTGGTAAATGTTGGACTTCTTTCTTATCACAGTGTAATTGTTAGTATTGGAGCCCACATGACATCCATATTCAACAAGTTTCTGGTCGTAGTCCTAAGTCTTATTGACTAGCATAAGACTGGATATTCACACAAAATTAGCGCTACCGCCTTTGTTTCTTCCAGGCACAGTCTTCAATATCATCTTCGATTTCCGACTCGTTAGAGGTGGATGGTTAATCTCTGTGGGAACTTAGACTTTCATTAGCCAGTGGAGGAATTCGGAAGAAAAAGACAAGAAATCCTCGCAAGGGTTAGACGGAGCAGTCTTTGAAGATACTTCTGGGAGTGTTTAATGTGGATGAATTAGACTCATCTGGAAGCAGGCCCTTCGGAGTCTCTGCAAATGCATTAGAGGAAAACTAAGTATGTACCGCCAAAAGTAACACGAACCTACACTCAACAAGACGATTAGAAAACCAGTTTTGTTTTTAGATTTGTGTTAAGAAGGCCAATAAATTAAAAAAAAGATGTTACAAGGCTTTTCATATGATTCGGATTACAAAATGCAAGATTTTTTTTCAAGTGTATTGATGTCAAGGAGGTTATGATCTATTAAGTAGCAAATTGCGAGCAATTTAGACTTTTTAAAAAAGTTTCAAAATTTCTAAGAGACATAAACACAATAATTTATATTCCTAGTACTAATGACTTATAAGCAAGGGCCCCCAACCAAAAAAAAAGTGGTTAAAATGAAAATGCATTAGTTTGCTAAATATTTAGCAAAGTGACACAAACCTACCTTGTTGAAAGCTGGTATGCTACTGATATAAAATTTTTATATATTTTGTTCTCTTTGTGAGATTGTGTATGTGCTCACAGGCCCTTAGAGATTTGCGTGGGGGCTCTTGCTTATAAGTATCGTAATTACATAAATTTTTTTTTTTTTAATTAAAACCTTTTAAACAGTTTATATTTTGGGTATTAAAATTCCTTTAATTTTATTTATTATTTTTTGGCTAATAATTTAATTAAAATCTTTTTAAACAATAAAGTTATAGTCATTAAATTAAATTAATTTACTAAGACATAGTTGAAACAGTGTTGTAATTTTGGGCTCCTGAGCTTCACTGTTATTTGCTTTTAATTGAGTAACTTTACTTTCATATTGGTAACCATGAAAAATTGTTTTTGGCCTCCTTCTCAAAATATGTATGTGGCAAAATATGGTGCTTCGCCTGGGTGATTTTTTAAAATTATTTTATTCCATTTTCTTTTTTTTCCATTTTTTATTGTTTGTAAAACTTAAACTTATTGTTTTGTGTATTTCAATGCAATCGTGTGTTATTTTTTTATGTTTTTACCAATTTTCTTTGTTTTAACATAAACTTTTTTGCAACTTGAATATAGTCTTTGTTTTCTTCAGTCCAGTGTTGACGTGCAAATTAGAGAAGTTGTTTAAGTTTCTTATAAAAGTACACAGGAAAAGGCGTAGAAACAGAATGGAAAAGTTTCTATAACAGAATATACAAAATTACACTATTCATTTCTGTTATTTGTGGTTAAAGTTAACTCTCGGCTTCTCTATAATGGCAATAGCTTTTCATTTATTTCTTTTTATTCGCTTATGGACATGGAATGAAAGCAGAATAATAAAAGTAGCAAATTGCAATCAACAAGATCAAACAAAAAAAAAAAAAAAAAAAAAAGGAAAACATTAAAAAAATAACAATATCGAACAAAGAAACTAATTTGCAAGTATTGTTTATGAAAGTTTTGCTATTTCTGATGTCAATTTGCTATTGTGTAGTTAAATAAAAAAATTAGTAGTAGGAATTTAAATATAAATAAACACATTTGCTTAATATTTAAATTCAGCCATTTATTAAATCAAAATCTCCAGAAATTTGCAGGCTCAGCCAAGTGCATTCCCAAAAATCCTGTTGTATAATCCAAGCAAACAGTAATGAAAATGTCACTTTATTGCAGAAAATTTAAATAATTATTCCTCATTTTAATGTAGAATAATTTTTCTATCACATAAAATGTGATAGAAGTGAAGGATACTATTCGAAGGATATGTTAATTATAAGGTTGTGCATGTAAAGCCGCATACATTGGGTGATATAGCGGTATTGTGTTGTTGTAATGGCAGAATATCAAATTAATTTCTAAAAAAGGGAAATTAACTATGAAAATCTTAATTAGTTTGTTACACTTTCTACTATCTCTACATATAATGAGTAACTCATTTTCTGTATGTCTAACGTTTTTTTTTTTTTTTTTTTTTTCAACTAGTGCTTATTTCGTGAATGGTAACACTTAGCTCATGTCTAATTTGACAGATAATCAGTTTTATCCTTCTGCTGAACGAATATGGTTGCGTGTACGCTTGAACAACGGGTTTGCGATCGACTTACATAAGATGCCGATTTTGCCAAAAAAATCATCTTTTCAGATGAGGCTCATTTTGATCTTGGCGGGTATGTAAACAAGCAAAATTGTCGCATTTGGGGAACAGAAAACACGCACGCATACATTGAAAAGCCGATGCCTTAAAGTATGCAGTACTTTTAAATTACCCCCGGGGGTTCCAATTGTCACTGCAGGAATATGGCAAATGCTTTGACGCGGTCCACTCGGGGAAAATAGGGGCACCAGACGCTAGGGTTCCTAGAGCTTAAATCTGGATGAAAAGTTCTGCTGTTTTATAACACGGGTCCTCTTCGAGGCCTGACCAGTGCCCAAAGGACTGGTACCACGGGAATCGGTAGCCCCACAGAGAGCCTATCCTCTCTGTGACCGGTTATTGGTGAGGTCCCCTTCGGGGGTACACGAGGTGGTTTTGGTTTAAGATCGATTAAAGCAGATGTGGTGCAAGGTCGATCAAGTGTGCTGTTGCACTCTCAACAGACGGAGTTTGGATAGTCTCCAAACCCCTAAGCAAGAGGTTATAATATGGATCTAGGCTTGCCTTGGAAAGGCTTGCCATATTGTATAAATTGCTACTCATTGTGACTGTATACACACAAATTGCGATTGGTGCCAATCGTAAAGTGTTGTTATACTACACAATGGGGGCGCTAGTCTATGTCTTTATTTCACTCGGTGTTAAGAGCACCGTGGGATAAAGCCATCGTAGCAGGAGCCCACGTTAATCTTGAACACATCAGTAATTTTAAATCTAAAAAAATCGGCGTACTTTCAATGATTTTTCTCCACTTTATCTTGAAAATAAGATATTTTTGCGGAAAAAACTATATTGTAATCAGGATATTAGAATATTTTTTTTTTAATTTAATTGATTAAATTAATTGTTTAGTTAGGATTTTTGTTCTGTTTTAAACAAATATATATATTTGCAACACTTAAAAAATTAATTGAATTTTAATTAAAACCTTTAAATGGTGCAAACATTATTTCTCTGTGATGTCGTTACATAGAAAGCGCTCGCCAACCGAACCAAACAAACAGCCATTGCACAGTCTTCACCAGAAGGTATCTAATCTAATCATCTTAATACCAAATCATAGTAAGAAGGCCTTGTGGCAGGGCTCTGAACTGTTACTATTACCTGATATCTGCAGAATAAATAAGTGCTTTTTGGTGTGGGTTAAAACTGTGTTGAGTCTCAAAACTGATGATGTTGATAGTTACTTAAATATTGCATATGCATGTACATACCTAGATGTTTGTACTCCAGAGCTGTTATTTTTTTATATGTTTTTTTTGTTTTGTTTTTGTTATTCTTTCATAGTTTTCGAATTAATAGTTTTATATTTTTGTTTTTGGCTTGTAGCTTTTCACTTTTCGGAAATCAATTTTAAATGAAATTTAACTTTTGTTTTTGAGTGTTTTTTTTTTTATTTATTTGCTATGAGATATTATTGCTACTCAGTAAAAGCTATTGAATCATTTTATTTATTTTTTATGTTTTGTACAGATTTGTACAGACATTTGTAAAAAATTTCCATCAAATTTAATTAAATATAAGGTTTTGGTTAAGTTATTCGATTAAGGATATAAATAGAGAAAAATTTTTATTTATTCTTGAAAAGTTTTGGGAAGGAAGTTTATTATGAAATGGCTTTTAAACCCTATAAAATTTCAGAAGTTGTTGATTTGGTTTGTATTTAAGGGACTTTTTACAATCTTTGTAGGTGTTTTCTAAAAAGCCTAATTTTGAAAACCGGCCTTAAAGAAAGCAACAAAGGTTCTCGTTGCACTTGTCAACCAGTCGGTTACACAGTGCAAGACGGAAAAAAATAACCATATACGGACACCACTACGTGATAAAAGATCAAAAAAAAAGACCCCTGTCTCCCAGTTTTGCCCAAAGTCCTCCAGGTTTTTTTTCTATGGGCCCTCAAAGATGTTGGGCCTCGATGTCATTTTTGCAAAAAATGATAATTTCCTCAAGGTCATATTTTGCAAACCGTTTGAAATTTTGATATACTCTCTAAGGCAATCAAAAAAATCAAAAAACTTCATCTTCAAGGTCAAAATCGCAAAAAAACTTTAAAAAATTCAATTTTTTACCTTTTTTCCCCTGTTCAGGTCCATAGGTAGCAAACCGTTGAAAATTGAAGGAAATAATCAACTACTAAATTGAACCTAAGATCTCAATAAACAACTTTCTAGAACATATGAACTTCCTAGGAATGATTCTTAACACCGTTTAGGTAGACCTTGGGTAGCGGCAAAAGTGAAAAATTTTCCGAAAATTTTTTAGCTACCTAAGCGCTACCTAAACGGCGTTAAGAATCATTCCTAGGAAGTTCATATGTTCTAGAAAGTTGTTTACTGAGATCTTGGGTTCATTTTTGTAGTTGATTTTTTCCTTGAATTTTGAACGGTTTGCTACCTATGGAACTGAACAGGGGAAAAAAGGAGAAAAAAGGTAAAAAAAAATGAATTTTTTAAAGTTTTTTGCGATTTTGACCTTGAAGATGAAGTTTTTTTGATTTTATATGTTCACGATTTTTGTTCTTTATGACAAGAGCTACATCTTTGTCTCAGAAAGTATTTTAAAATTCCAAACGGTTTGCAAAATATGAGCTTGAGTAAATTAATATTTTTTTTTGCAAAAATGACATCGAGGCCCCACATTTTTGAGGGCCCATAAAAAAAAACCTGGAGGACTTTGGGCAAAACTGGGAGACAGGGGTCTTTTATGACGTAGTGGTGTCCGTATATGGTTATTTTGCCATGACTTAAAAAATTACACAGTGTGTTATTAAAAGCATAAGACAAGTATACGTAAACTTCAATCTGGTGGATAATGAGGTAACCTTGATGTGGCATAAAGATCACTTAGGCACAGCTTAACAGCAAAACAACTAGGCAAAACGGAATCTGCTATGAATTTAGTTAGATCAGACCCAGAGTAGCACTGGGAAATGGCCTAGTATGAGTGAAGGCCCTACAATTGGTGAATTCATTAACCACGAAAAGGTGGAAGGTGGCTACTACAGATCAGACAGGATCGAATAGAGCTCACAGGATCCCGTGGATCGTTTAGATTCCCTTTGTCATCTATAGTTTAGACCTTGAACGAATGCTAGCAATTAGAGATTCCGTGACGAGACAGAAGGCTGACAGTCGTTAGTCTGAAATCACTTACTCAATGAAATTAAGGTTGCCCTAAATTACAAATAAGTTGCCAATAATCATTGAAGATAGAAGGGGTCAAAAAGGAACCCATTAGGATAGCGGTGTGATTCGATAACCTCCCTACATTAATAATAATAAAATACTTTTAAAACCATAACCTTAAGAAGGATACTTTTTTTAAAAATTAATTAAACAAACTCTTTTAATAGAAAAGAGCCATTTCTTTTCCATTAAAAGAGTTTTATTTAGGTTTAACTTTTTCAACATAAATTTTATATGAATACTTTTTTAAGTTGTTGTCTTTTATTTATAGCAATTTTTATAATTTGTTAAATTTACTTATTAAAAATAATTAGTTCTAATAGGTTTTTATGGTATCAATGTTAAACAAAAAAAAAAATTTTTTTTAAACTGTCCTTTTTAGAAAGGTGTTTTGAAAAACCTCGTGTTGAAAACAGAAAATCTTTTTGTAAAAAGTAGTATTTGAAAATTTATTTTATCATGCACTTTTTCGATAAAAAAGTGTAGGGCAGTCGTTGGGACTGCCAATATAAGCGAAATCTAAGTAACTTGTGAATACTTCTTCCCATTCATTCAACTATATCTTTTTTCACATAAAATCCATACACTTTGCTTTAAATCTGAATATAAAGCTTTACCTAAATAATGAAATTTATATTTTTTCACTCACATCTCCTTAAACAATAAAAAAACTACATCATTGTATTTTACTAACGAATATATAAATAAAAAATAAAAAAAAAACTAAGAAATTAGGAAACCAACTGTGAATGGTGCTGCCTTTGATGGCAGAATAAAAGGCTGGATGGACAACTATTCTATGGATAGTTTATTCACCATAAAGTAAAATAGGGGGAAAGGGTGTGAAACTCTCATTTTTTGTAGTCTTCTGGTTGAAGAGATGTATATATAAAATATGTATTCAAACCTGTTGCACTGTTATTTATTTCTAAGTGAATGATAAGTAGATACATGTAGGTATGCATCTACTGCAACATGCTACAGAAATGAAAAAAAAAATGGAGGCAACAACTTCAACAAAGAGCTTAAATAGAAGAGGGATACGTACAGTAGACAAAATATAACTTTTAAAGTATTATAAATATTTTGATTTAGCCATACAGGTTTAAAAGTTTGAAATCATTTTATTTTTGATGTGATTTGCAATCATTCTTGCAAAAAAAAAAAAACCAACGTCAAAACAGGTAGATGGGTACCAGTTCTAAATTAAAAATGTAAGAAGTAATCTGTAAGAATTATATTTAAAGCAAATAAAAGATGCGCCAAAATTAGCGGGGAAAAAATAAAGACTATGTGAATGTCAAGTTTTTTCACCAGCATCCGTTCTTTTATGGGGACGCCATTCAAGCCTCTCTCTATAACGGTTTCAAAGATAGGGCCACCTAGATCAAATAACATCACCGATTAGGACATCCTTTAACATACAATTTTTAATTAAAGACCTGTTGTTATAGACGACTTGACCATAAAGATTCTTTATAAATTTCAACTGTCTATAACAGTTCAAAAGTTTGGCCATATATATCAAATTACATGAACCACCAGTTAATGTATAATTCCAAATATTAATACTTGTTATTATACCAGAGAAAGTAGTGGACATTCTGCTTAATTTTCAAGTGTTTGCCTTTAACGGTTCAAAAGATAGGGCATTATAGGTCAAATACCTCATTTATGGGGACACCTTTTAATTTCTAAATTCACTAAACGTATTATAGTGGACTTTGCAATACAGGTTCCTTGTAAATTTCAGCTGTCTGTCTATAAGAGTTCAAAAGTTTTGCCACATACATAGAATTACATACATAACTATTGGAACACCTTTTTATTTTCAAATTCAAATTTTATACTTTTTGTTATAGCAGACTTAGCAATACAGGTTCTTTGTAAATTTCAACGGTCTGTGTACAACTGTTCAAAAGTATGGCCATATACATCAAATTAAATGAACTTTTGGAGCAGCCTTTAATTTATAATTTTAAATATTTATACTTTTTATTACAATCATAACGACATTCGTTCAAAATTTCAGGGTTTTGTATATAATGGTTCAAAAGATAGGCCCATATAGGTCAAATTACGTCACCTATGGGACACCCTTTAAATTTTAAATTTTAATTTTTATTACTTTCTGTTGTTGGAAGCTATGGTGACACGCAATTTTTTAAAATTTAAAATTGGTTCCCTTTACTGTTCTTAATACACGTAAAAAACATGTATGTTGTATGGGGATACCCTTTAATTTTTAAAATAATTATCTGTTTTTAAAACGGCACCAATCGGTCCATAAATGGCTGAGTTCTGCGGGCTATATAACGAGTGATTTTTTAAGAGCATGAGAACTTTTTTAAAAAAAAAAACGCATAAAATTTGCAAAATCTCATCGGTTCTTTATTTGAAACGTTAGATTGGTCCATGACATTTACTTTTTGAAGATAATTTCATTTAAATGTTGACCGCGGCTGCGTCTTAGGTGGTCCATTCGGAAAGTCCAATTTTGGGCAACTTTTTCGAGCATTTCGGCCGTAATAGCCCGAATTTCTTCGGAAATGTTGTCTTCCAAAGCTGGAATAGTTGCTGGCTTATTTCTGTAGACTTTAGACTTGACGTAGCCCCACAAAAAATAGTCTAAAGGCGTCAAATCGCATGATCTTGGTGGCCAACTTACCGGTCCATTTCTTGAGATGAATTGTTCTCCGAAGTTTTCCCTCAAAATGGCCATAGAATCGCGAGCTGTGTGGCATGTAGCGCCATCTTGTTGAAACCACATGTCAACCAAGTTCAGTTGTTCCATTTTTGGCAACAAAAAGTTTGTTAGCATCGAACGATAGCGATCGCCATTCACCGTAACGTTGCGTCCAACAGCATCTTTGAAAAAATACGGTCCAATGATTCCACCAGCGTACAAACCACACCAAACAGTGCATTTTTCGGGATGCATGGGCAGTTCTTGAACGGCTTCTGGTTGCTCTTCACTCCAAATGCGGCAATTTTGCTTATTTACGTAGCCATTCAACCAGAAATGAGCCTCATCGCTGAACAAAATTTGTCACATTTGAACATTTCGAACCGAACACTGATTTTGGTAATAAAATTCAATGATTTGCAAGCATTGCTCGTTAGTAAGTCTACTCATGATGAAATGTCAAAGCATACTGAGCATCTTTCTCTTTGGCACCATGTCTGAAATCTCACGTGATCTGTCAAATACTAATGCATGAAAATCCTAACCTCAAAAAAATCACCCAATATAAAAAAAGCAACATTCAGACGAATTGATAACCTCCTTCTTCTTTGAAGTCGGTTAAAAAGGAACAAAATTTATTTACTTCAACATATGTACTTCCGATTGTTTAATGTAAAATTTATTTTCGTATTTAATATTTAATTGTATTATTCCAACTAATTTATTAACATACAAATGAATTGTTAAAGTCAGACATAAGTTCGTTTATTCCCTCTACACACTCCATATAAACCTTATGTCAAATCAACCAAAAAATACCATTTCCGATTTTATTAAAACTTTCGTTATTTATAATCTTTAACTTTCCGAAGCCAAATATATTTTAAAAAAAAATTCTATCGTTTACAGTTTTTTAGTTATCGAAATAGCAAAGTATCGCTTTTTTAACCGACTTCAAAAAAAGAAGGAGGTTATCAATTCGTCTGAAGGTTGCTTTTTTTTTATGTTTGTGCCCGCAGAACTCAGTCATTTCTGAACCGATTTTAAAAATTTTTTCATTATTAGAAAACAAATGCCTACAGTTTGGTCCCATTTTAAAATGTTCAGAATTTTGAAAATTAAAGGGTGTCCCCATACAACATTTACGTGTATTATCAACCGTAAACGGCACCCTTTTAAAATTTTAAAAAACTGCTTATTACTATAGCTGCCAATAACAGAAATTAATAAAAAAATATACCTAAAATTAAAGGGTGTCTCCATATGTGACGTCAATTTTAATATATGAACCATTTGAACCATTGTAGACAATAACTTGAAAATTGGACAGAATGTCCAATATTTATAATCAGAAATTAAAATTTATGATTAGAAGTTAAAGGGTGTCCCAATAGTTCATGTAATTTGATGTATATTGCAAAACTTTTGAACAGTAACAGAGAGACGGTTGAAATTTACAAAGAACCTGTATATCTAAGTCCTTTATAACATCAAGTATATAATTTAAATTTGGAAACTAAAGGGTGTCCCCATAATTGATACAATTTTACCTATCTAGCACTATCTTTTGAACTGTTATAGACAAACACTTGAAAATTAGACAGAATCTCCACTACTATGTCCCGTATAATAACATTTATAAATATTTAAAGTTAT
Source organism: Phasia obesa (assembly GCA_949628195.1). NCBI lineage: Eukaryota > Metazoa > Arthropoda > Insecta > Diptera > Tachinidae > Phasia > Phasia obesa. The sequence goes on along the minus strand of OX451216.1, from coordinate 20,938,759 downwards.
AAAGGGTGTCTCAATAGTTGATGTAAATTGATGCATATGGCCAAACTTTTTAACCGTTTTAGACAGACATTTGAAATTTACAAAGAATCTGTCCTTTAAAATAAGTGTTTAATTTAAAATTGTACATTAAAAGGTGTCCCCTAGGTGATATTGTTTAACCTATATTGCCATATAATGGGTGATTTTTTTGAGGTTAGGATTTTCATGCATTGGTATTTGACAGATCACGTGAGATTTCAGACATGGTGCCAAAGAGAAAGATGCTCAGTATGCTTTGACATTTCATCATGAATAGACTTACTAACGAGCAACGCTTGCAAATCATTGAATTTTATTACCAAAATCAGTGTTCGGTTCGAAATGTTCAAATGTGACAAATTTTGTTCAGCGATGAGGCTCATTTCTGGTTGAATGGCTACGTAAATAAGCAAAATTGCCGCATTTGGAGTGAAGAGCAACCAGAAGCCGTTCAAGAACTGCCCATGCATCCCGAAAAATGCACTGTTTGGTGTGGTTTGTACGCTGGTGGAATCATTGGACCGTATTTTTTCAAAGATGCTGTTGGACGCAACGTTACGGTGAATGGCGATCGCTATCGTTCGATGCTAACAAACTTTTTGTTGCCAAAAATGGAACAACTGAACTTGGTTGACATGTGGTTTCAACAAGATGGCGCTACATGCCACACAGCTCGCGATTCTATGGCCATTTTGAGGGAAAACTTCGGAGAACAATTCATCTCAAGAAATGGACCGGTAAGTTGGCCACCAAGATCATGCGATTTGACGCCTTTAGACTATTTTTTGTGGGGCTACGTCAAGACTAAAGTCTACAGAAATAAGCCAGCAACTATTCCAGCTTTGGAAGACAACATTTCCGAAGAAATTCGGGCTATTCCGGCCGAAATGCTCGAAAAAGTTTTCCAAAATTGGACTTTCCGAATGGACCACCTAAGACGCAGCCGCGGTCAACATTTAAATGAAATTATCTTCAAAAAGTAAATGTCATGGACCAATCTAACGTTTCAAATAAAGAACCGATGAGATTTTGCAAATTTTATGCGTTTTTTTTAAAAAAAAGTTCTCAAGCTCTTAAAAAATCACTCGTTATTTGGAACCGTTACTTTTTATTGCTGTGTCAGTAATAATAAGTGTAAAAAATAAAGGGTGTCCTCATATCTGACGTAATTTGTCGTATATGGCTTTATCTGCTAAACCGTTATGTATAGACATTTGAATGTACAGAACGTACATATATTACTATGTCCGTTAGAGCAACAAGTATTAAATTATTTGATTTGAGTACTATTTCTTACAGATTACTTCCCTTTAAATTTTTAGTTTAGAATTGATGCACATATATTTGTTTTGTAGTCGGTTTTTTTTTGCAAGAATTATTTGTATATGAGCTCGAGGATTAAATATATTCTTATTACAGTTCTATAAGCCCTAGGAAGTTGAATAATAGCATATTTTTAATTGGATTTCATATGCTTTAATTTGATATCAATCAGGAAGATAACAAATTTTTAATATATTTTTTTCTTATATTTAGAAAAAAAAAGTTTTATAAAAATCTTTGAAGTAGTGTCTATTTTTCTATTTTTTTTTTTAAATTTACATGTTTTTAAATATGGCAGTATACCATAAAAATTTCAGATTGGGACCATGGTGGGATCAGAGTATCGGGTTTTACGACCCTTTAGTAGTAGAATCAAACCTATACTGTCAAATCTATGTATTTTTCGACCAATTCTTATTTGTTGCACTGTGTAATAGAACACGGCAAATTGTGCTGTAATCAATTTTCGTCAGATGGTGAGAGCGAATTCTAGCACCTAAAGCTTCCCTCCTAATTGTGTATTGTTCTTTAATATTTATTTTAGGGATAAAAATAAATAAGCACAACTTACTTTCAGTGCTAACCAAAGGTTGGCTGGATCAACATAAAAGAAGGTGGTAAGCAATAACAAGTCAATAGGTAGTGCAAAGAATGTTTAATATTCTGCTTCCAATATCCATTACTCTTAACGCGGAGCATGTCCTAAGAAAGTAATGCATTATTTTAAAGTATCTTTTGAACGAATTTTAGAATTCATTATTTCTGAAGCATAAAATAATGTAAACATTTATATAATTTATATACACATTTTTATTTATTATTAAAACAAATAGAAAGAAACATTTTAAATTATTAAACAATTAAGTAATTTAAATTATGTAATTAAGTAATTTAATTTAAAAAGTTTTAATCTATAAAATTTTACTTGCTGCATTTTTGATCTTACTTAGTATGCGTTCAAACGTAAACTACGTTTTAAAAAAGAAAGTGCACATAAGGGGCAACATGAAAACGATATGAAACAACGAATCTTATTTTTTTAACAAAATATAGGTAAAAATACAAACAATTGTCACACAACAGTACATTCCTTCATCTGAAAATTGGGGAATATACGTGGTAATCAATATGTACTTTTTGTGTCGGTTGAAATTACCTTTTCGATTACTGAGTATTATCTTTCTAAAGTAAAGTGTTACGTTAGGTTAGGTTAGGTTAGGTTAGGTTCATAGAGGGTCACACATAATTATATTGTGTGAAATCACAAGACCATTATTGATCCATAGTGACTCCTATGATATTCTCCACTGATGCCATATTCTGTAATTCTTGTAGCTAAATCTATCACTAAAATTCTAAAAATGCAAAAACAAATTATGAGTATTGTTGTAAGAATACTCGTAATTTGTTGGTTGCATTTTTAGAATTTTAGCGATAGATTTAGCTACGAGAATTACAGAATATGGCACCCTTTCTGTTTTAATAACTACCACTAAGTAGTCCCGTGAGCTTCTTAAATTTGATATTTTGATTAGCATCCAAACTCTAAAAGAAAAAAGAGCCAAAACATTTATTACGACTGTGTGATAACGCAGGGCATTGACAAAGATAGTGGAATGTATTTTCCTCTTCTGCAGATATCATCGTCACAAAGTCGAATCTTTTTCAAAAAATATCTGAGATCATTATGTCCTGTTATTATCTGAAGCTTATGTCTAAGTCAGCTCCAGCTCGCGCCAACTTGTCTGCAGCTTCATTTCCTACAATGTTGTAATTATCAGGAGAACCCAGCACAGTTTCAGTACGTGTTGTTCAATGAGAACTTGTAGCTCTCTGCGACAACAGCTGACTGCTTTCGAAGTAATGCATCTATTTCCGAGTACTTCCATAACTGTCTGACTGTATATGTAATCAGTGACATCACCTGAGAATATCGGCCTCATAGAAAGTAACCTGGCAGCCACATGCGCAGCAAAAATTTCGGCTGGGAAAAAGTTGCATAAGTTATCCAGTCTAGAACTGTGTCTGATACCTAAATTTTCGCAGTATACCCTACTTCCTGTCCCATTATACTTTTTTGAACCATCTGCAAAAATCTCAATTCCTTCAGTGAAATTATTCAGAACTTTCCAGTCATATTTCCTTGGGATTAGTGTAGAAATATCCTTGTCCCAATGGAGTTCAGGCTTCAAGTTATCGCTTTTTATGTTCTCTACTTTATATATTTACTATCAGCGAAGAGTGGCCATATTGTAAAGTAATATATTATATATTTAATTATATGGGTAAATAACGAAAAGGATTAAAAATTTTACATTTAATGAAAAATGCCACAAGAAACCTTATTGTACTTCGTTCTATATCATTTTGTGTATTCTTATATTTTTTTAAATTTTCTTTTAAATTAAATTATATCCCAACCAAAGCATTTTTTTTTTTAAGAAAAAGAAAAAAATATCTATTTACTAAGTCTATGTATAAAAAGTAGATACTAAATATAAAAAAAAAATATACATAAACAATGAGTGTTTGTAGAACACATCTCTTTGGAATAAATTTCATTTCTTAACTTGTTTTACTTGTAGTTTTTCTTGACACCTTTACATTTTCTCAAGTGCATTGCACACAGTGCTACCACAACTCTATACTCTTCTACGAAGACTGTTTGCTTCCCAGAAAAAAAAAAAATTTTCTAGCTCACTAACTAGTAAAAGAGCATAGTATTCAATATTGAATTGAAAAGATTCCCCCCCATTTTTTTAATAGATTTTTCCCTTTCGTTTTTCTGGCACCAAATGACAAGAGTTTCTTTAAAATGTTTAAGGAAATAAAATAAGTTAAATTCTTTTATTTAGAAATAGTGTCATCAAATAACATCTAAATTGAAATCAGTTTTATTTTTAACATTAAGAGAATATATATTCTATCACAGTCCCTTACAGTGAGTTGAAGGGAAGATACAGATGTAAAATTAAATTTCTGTTGCAAAGTATTTTAAATATCTAATTATTAGTTGGTTAAGGAAAGATCTTTAAATGGATAACAATGTTTACGTTTACAGAAGGTTTATTAATATTTTTGCACATTATTATTTACTGAATATCTTCAATGTAACATCCCAAAATCGTTAACATTATCAATGATCGTAGTTACGATCGACTAAGATCGTACATCAAACCACAAATGATGGACTTGTTGTTGCTTTTTTATGTATGTAACCGCAGAACTCAGCCATTTCTGAACCGATTTTAAAATTTTTTTCTTTATTTGAAAGGTTGGTGCCGTTTTAAAAGCAGTTCATTATTTTAAAACTTAAAGGGTGTCTCCATACAACATACATGTTTTTTACGTGTATTAAGAACCGCAAAGGGCACCCAATTTAAATAAATTGAGTGTCGCTATAGCTCCCAACAGCAGAAGTTAATAAAAAAATAAATTTAAAATTTAAAGGGTGTCCCCATAGGTGACGTAATTTGACCTATTTGGGCTTTTGAACCGTTATAGACAAAACCTTGAAAATTTGAGAGAATGTCGATTACTATGAACGTTATATTAAAAAGTATAAATAATCAAAATTATAAATTAAAGGGAGCTCCAATAGTTCATTTAATTTGATGTATATGGCCATACTTTTGAATAGTTGTACACAGACCGCTGAAATTTACAAAGAACTTTTATTGCTAAGTTAGCTATAACAAAAAGTATAAAATTTGAATTTGGAAATAAAAGGGTGTCCCAATAGTTAATGTAATTCTATATATTGTGGCCAAAATTTTGCACTGTTATAGACAGACAGCTGAAATTTACAAGGAACGTGTATGGCAGAGTCCACTATAGCATGTATACAATTTAAATTTTGAAATTAAAGGGTGTCCCCATGAATTATGTAATTTGATCTATAAGGCCCTATCTTTTGAACCGTTAAACACAAACACTTGAAAATTAGGCAGAATGTCCACTACTTTCTCTGGTATAATAACAAGTATAAATATATGGAATTATAATGTAAATGGTGGCCCAATAGTTCATATTATTTGATATATATATGGTTAAACTTTTGAACCGCTATAGACAGATAATTGAAATTTACAAGGAATCCTTGTTTCCAAGTCCTCTATAACAACAGCTCTTTAATTTAAAATTGTAAATTAAAGGGTATCCGCATAGGTGATGTGACCCTATCTTTGAATCCGTTTAATGATATCCCCATAAAAGACTGGTGAAAAAAGCTTAACTTTTGAACAGTAATAGGGAGAGGTTTAACATTCACATAGTCTTTACTTTTTTCCCTCTAATTTTGGCGCATCTTTTATTTGCTTTAAATCTAATTCATACAGATTACTTCTTACGTTTTTAATTTATAATTGGTGACATCTCTCTGTTTTGAAGTGGGTTTTTTTGCAAGAATTATTAATAATAATTTTTAAATAAATGCTGTTAAAAAAGTTGATTTTTCCAAAAGCTGTTTTATTGAATTGTTATCCACTGTATATGTTTAATATATGTACGTTCATTGAATCAAGTAACCTATTCAAATATGAATTGATTTAGTCACAAATTGATAAATACTCAAAAATTCCCAACATATAAAATTAAATAAATTACTTATTCCATGAGTTTCTTATATGCATCAGTAACTGGCTTTTGCTAAAATCTAAAACCAAAATGCAAAACGAAACAGAATTCCAACATCATTTTGATGAATGAATCTAACAAGTAGATTAAGATTATTAGATTATTAATACATTAACAGATATTTTTATACATGGCTAGATCTAGCAATATTCATGAAATACTCGTATATACATACAAGTAAAACTCTTATATCGATTTTGAATTCCTTTCCCCTACACATAAGCAGACATATTCGAAAATATTAGCATAAATGTTTCATTTTATTTGTTTGTATTGTGTATTTGTACATTTGTGGCAGTGTGTGTGGGTGGAGTGAAGCAGCAAAACACGTATTCTATTGTTTATCTATGTATATATATAATAAAACTGTAACAGGACTATTTCTATAGATGAAATATTTTTGAAAATTGTTTGCTGTTGCATACAGTAATAGAAATGGAACACAAAATGGCAAATTTTATAATTTGAGTCTGTTTGTCTGTCTCTATGTGTTCGCATCACGTAAAACTATTAAATAATTTCTAATAAAATTTTGTGATGAGATACCTTGGTATCACAGTTTAAATATGAGATCTTTTTTTTCAGCAAAAATATCACATTTCCAATAGAAATTAGAGTAAAAGTAGTAATAATTCTTGCAAAAAAAAAACCGACTTCAAAACAGACAAACTTAAAATCATGTTTCTTTAAGACGGTAACTATTGCGGCACCCTGTAATTTCCGAATTTGAATTTTATACAAGTTATAGTGGTCGCAGCAATGCAGGTTTATTGTAAATTTTAACCGTCTGTCTGTTACGGTTTAAAAGTTTGGTCATATACATCAAATTACATAAACTATTGCGACACCCTGTAATTTACAATTTTAAGTATTTATACTTATTATAACAGATATAGTAATGGACATTCTGTCTAATTGTTAAGTGTTTATCAATAACTGTTTAAAAGATAGGGTCATATATATGAAATGACGTCACCTATTGGGACACCCTTTAAATTAAATTTTTAATATAAATACTTTTTAAAGAGGACTTTGTCATACAGATTATCTTTAAATTTTAACTTTGTGTCCATATACATCAAATTACATCAACTATTGCGACACCCTGTAATTTACAATTTTAAGTATTTATACTTATTATAACAGATATAGTAATGGACATTCTGTCTAATTGTTAAGTGTTTATCAATAACTGTTTAAAAGATAGGGTCATATATATGAAATGAAGTCACCTATTGGGACAACCTTTAAATTCAAATTTTAATATAAATACTTTTCAAAGAGGACTTTGTCATACAGATTCTTTTAAAGTTTTAACTTTGTGTCCATATACATCAAAACTATTGGGACACCCTTTAATTTCCGATTTTAAATATTTATACTTGTTGTTATACCAGACATAGTAGTGCATATTCTGTCTATTTTTCAAGTGTTTGTGTATAACGGTTCCAAAGATGAGGACATAATGGTCAAATTACAGCAATAATAGGGACACTCTTTAATTTATAGATCCAAATTTTATACTTGTTGTAATAGCGGACTAAGCAATATAGGTTCTTTGTAAATGTCAACTGTCTATCTATAACAGTTGAAAAGTTACTTCTACATTAACTATTGGGACACCCTTTAATTTTCAAATTCATATTTTACACTTGTTATTTTAGCGGACTTAGCAATTTGTAAATTTCAACTGTCTGACTATAATGGTTCAAAAGTTTGGCCATATATATATCAAAATAAACCAACTTATTGGACACCCTTTAATTTCTTTTTTTAATTATTTATACTTATTATAACAGACATAGTAACGAACATCTGTGCAACTTTCAAGTGTTTGTCTATAACGGTTCAAAAGATAGGAAAATAAAGGTGAAATTACGTCACCTATGGGGTCACCCTTTAATTTTTAATTTTATTTTTTAATTACTTTTTGTTATTGGGAGATACAGTGATACGTTCTTTTTTCTAATTTTAAATTGGTGACCTATAAAGTTCATAATACACGTAAAAAACATGTATGTTGTATGGGGACACCCTTTACTTTTTAAAATTTTGAACTTCTTTTAAAATGGGACCAATCTGTAGCCATAACCTTTCTAAAATCGGTTCAGAAATGACCGAGTTCTGAAGGCACAAACATACAAAAAAAAAGCAACACACAGACGAATTGATAACCTCCTTCTTTTTTTGAAGTCGGTTAAAAACACGCAACTTTACCGATTTAAAGGTAACTGCAAACTTAACAGCTACTTTTATTTTTGAAAATGAGATTTTTTAAAATTTTATATAAATTGTATACAGGTATGGCTACCTCTATGTAAAGACAATACCCAGCAACTAAATAATGAATGTGTTCAAAAGGAAATGGTGACTTCATGATTTCCGTAGCACTTATTTGTTCGAATGTATTTTTAATGTCATCTCTAAGTCCAATAAAATAATGTGTTTTGGAGTAGTTGAACATACATTCAATTTTTCTAGTAATAATGTGTACATACATATTTTTAATTTACATATAAGCATTTATAAATTAAGAACGCATCGGAATCATCGAACTTTCATTGGTTCTAAGCACCTCATTAAAATGCCAGTCAATTTATTTAAATGGGAACACATGACCTTCAATGCCTCGCCTATGTTAAAATCATGAGTTTTTCACCTAAATTGGAACCAGTGCAAGAGTAGTAGAACTCACTCCTAGTGTTTTGTTATATCTTTTATTTGCTCGGCACATAAGCCATAACTGAAGCACTATAAAAGTAAGAGTCCAGAAATTTGGTGTTAATTAATTTCAATGCAAATTCAAACGAAATATTGTCAGGACACCTATGACGTGGCGGGCACAGCTAGTATCAAATCAAATATAAATCAACATCTAATTTCAAATTAGTATGGATTATAAACATTGACAGATAATGATATTGATGTTGTCCGTTTGTATTAGCAAGTAGTGGTTGAATGAATTCGTGCGATTTCAGTAGCATTTTGTAGTCTCTCATTCAGCAATTTTGATAACAGAATTTCAAATAAATGCAAAATTAAACTGCGATAAATTAAGTCGTAGAAAAGAAATAATTTTAGGATGTATTATTCAAAACAAATTTTCTTTCATTAGGACAAGTTGATATTTTATACTTTTATTTTATCATTTTTAATAGATTTCCATAATATAAATATATTAATTACAATATATATTAGGCGTAGCAATATTGCTGTATGCCTGATTGACAATATACATAAATTTTTTTTTGTAGTTCATTTATTATTTATTATATCTTCAATATTTTTGAACTAACAATAATTTCTCATATCTTAAATCTACAATAAAAATATACTTTTTAAGTCCAGCCAATGCTAGAAAAATAATGTTTGTTTTACGGTTCTTGCAGTCATGTTGCAAGTTAGAGCTTCTTTAGATACGTTACTGCATGTTTCGCTATTTCTGCCTTGTCTGATGTTATGGCTGTTCGCGTTTTTTGTATATCAGAGAACAACTATAATCATACTTAGGATCTTATTTTAGTGGCTTTGAATTTTTCTCATGAGGCAGTGCCCCATAACTGAATCCCATAACTCCAAATTGGTTTGAGGATCGACTTGTACAGTAGAAGTTTACAATCTAAGCTCAGGGAGTAGTTTCTGCCAATAAGCCGATTTAGTTGTTCTACTATTAATTTCATTTGTGTTAACTTGAAATCTATGTGGCTTTTCCCAGTAAGGCGACGGTAAAGATGTATACTCAGGTATTTAACGTCTGAAAGCTGCGGTATCATTTGGTTATTTATGCGAATAGGAGGGCATAAGTCCCTACGCAGTGTGAAAGTTATGTGAGTATATTTTTGTTCATTCACCTTTATTCTCCATTTTTCTAACCATTTTTTCAATTTGAGTATATGGTCTTGTAAATGTTGTGATGTTAATTGGGCGCTTTCTTGAATACTTAAAAAAGCTGTGTCATCAAATGTTTATGCAATGACTCATGCAATGCATTGTGCCAGAACTAGGAAATTTGATTATGGGAAGGAGGATAAATAGGGCAGTTGAATTGAACTTTCTCATATTGAAGTTGATAGAAAATACATCAGCAGGGAGTTTATTCCACATACGAACCGTTCGGACGAAAAACGAATTCTCCCTATAACACGTGGTGCGATTCACTGCCAAATCGACCACAAATGGATAGGCCCTTGATAAGAAGTGTCTTGTACGCAAAAAAGTGTGGGTGTCGGGTACAATTTTCCTGATTTCACTAGAGCACATTCCATTGTAGTAACGGAAAAAGAGCGAAACATTTATGTATATGCTACATAATTCAAATCTTCGTATGTAATGTATAATAGATAAACTATAATCTGCCCTGTGTCGGTTAATTAATTATTTGCTCGAATAAAATTAAAACCCGATTGAATTTATACTCCAGTATTTACTAAATAAAGAGTCTCATCCTTACTAAAATAACTGCATACTTTCTCTTGGAAATATGATATTTTTGCAGAAAAAAATTAACCTATATTGGAATCAGGATAATAAGGTACCTCCTTAAAAAATTACGTTAAAATCCAACCAGCTGTTTTTACGTGATGACAGCACAAATAAGAAAGACAGACAGACTGACTGACAGGAAATGAGTTACTATTTTATTATATGATAATTTCCCATCTATATACTAATAACCGTATAGCTTAACTTAAGGATAAACAGGAAATATGTGGCATAGAAAAAGACAATAAAAAGAACAAAATAGATAAATAAAAATAAAGCAAGCAACATCCTACGACAACGACATCAGAAGTGCTTGTACGTGCTTAAGAGTTCAACAAAAATATTACCAACCAATGCATATCATTGGCTTAAAAATGAACATTCACTGAAATTATTAAATCGAATGTTATACGTTTGTTTTTCTGTGTATTTAACTTGTACTCTTTTTCAATAGAATACTACAGAAAAATGTTTGATTTTAAGTTAAGAGGAAAACTGAAACTATCAACTTAAACTGGCATTTGTAATTTCAATAGAATATCCGCATGCCTAAACAATTATTTAAAATACAGATGTAAACATACACTTGGAATCGTTTTGGTTCAATGATGAAGGTTCAATGCAGTAGACAGATATTGCAATGTGTATAATGTCTGATTCATGAAATGCACCATATATAATTGTACAGGGTCTGTTCGAAAGAAAAGTTGTGTACATTCGTTTATCGAAAATTTTCTCTTGTTATGTAGGTACACATGTGTTAGTCATATGTTGGCATTATCAGCCAATTTGGATTAGTAGTTAGTTAGGTTAGTCACGTTTGTAAGTGTTCTTCGATCATCAAATGATTCCGATATAAACCACAGTTTCGACAAAATAAACTGATCACATTTTTTTTAGTTTTTAATGCCAGTACGCAGCTTGTGGGGAGGCCAGAATCCTCTTCTAGAAGTAGGACAATATTGGGTTTGTTTTCTTCTGGTTTTATGCCTTTTTACTTCGATTATGGTTCCTCATAAAAGGCCATTTTTAAGAGTAATAAAACTCAGCTCCGCCCAACGACAACAAGGGGTATCGGGGGTGTGTCAATATAGGGTTCGCCTTTTTAAAGTTTTAATCCTTTATTTGTTTTGATCTAAGCATTATAGGCCTAATGCATGTAGGGCGGTCGTAAGGGGGCGGGGATAGTGGATAAAACGGTAATCATCATAGATTTGGCAGGGTCTAATATTGCACTCTTACTTGTTTCTTATTAAATCAAATAATTCTAGGTTTTTTTTTGATTTTTTTGTAGATTTTTATTTAATTTTATAGTATTGAGAATATGTTTATCAATATTGCCAAGGTTTTAATCACATGTAAGTTTTTGCACATATCGCATAAATAAAAATTATGTTTTCATAGAACTTGTTTAGGTAATAATAGAAAGTCAATTTACAACTCTAATGTTGACTTACCTTAAAGCATGTATGTCTCTGTGTCGCCATGACACCAAAACTTTTCTTCCCTACACTCAAGCACTTGCTATTATCTCTATAGATTTACTAAAAAAAAAAAATCTGAACAAAAACTGGCGTTGGCAATACAGCACACTTTCATAAACAAATACAAATATACAGCACTCATATGACTGTGAGTTTTTTAAATAGAACTTTAGACTTTTGAAAATGCACTAGTAAGGAGGCGGGAGAGGCTATAACAAGGATGATAGTATTGATAGCGATGAGAATCAAATCACTTGACATGTAATAATGGCTATACAAGTGAAACTTACCCTCACCCTTACAATCATCATCAACATCATCTTCATCACAGTCATTTATCAAATCAACCATTTATTTTACACCCATTCACTTTTAGACTCATATGACTATGAATGCAAGAAAAAGAACAAAAAGGAGAATAGAAAAGAAAGTTTTTATTTCAACATGATTAGATTCCTATTGTTAACAGAAAATGAAAAATGAGTATGATATGATTTTCTAAATTGAGGAAAATATTTGTATTACAACGTCGTAAAATTCCTGTTTTAGTTACATAAAAGTCCTGTTTAAATATACATAAAGGACATATTGCATTAAAGGCCGGATGTAATTGAGTGGCTAGAATGTTTTAAGAAAAAATAGTCTATATGTATTTTATGAAGAATTCCTTATGCCACAATGCTAGGTATTTTCTTTAGGATCATTTTAGAGGAATGTAGTGCATACGTGTTAATTTATTAAAACACAGAAGAAGTTGCAAATATTCTATCAACATTTTTTAATAAAGTGTTTTCAAATGGAAGCTTATATTATATATTAACGTAGGGGGAATATCGAAGCACACCACTTCCATAATGGGTTCTTTTTCGACCACCTTTCGAATTCATTGACTGTAGGCATCTGATTTGTAATTTATGGCCACCTTACAAGTAACGTGCTACCACTAGCCCTTACTTTTGACTTTAGTGATTGTGGAACAAGATTAACGTGAGTACCTGCCTAGTTGGCCTAATCTCAGGGTGGTTTTACCACCGGGTGAAACTTAGGCGTAGACTAGCGCCCCCATTGTGTAGTATAACAACACTTTACGATTGCCACCAATCGCAATTTGTGTGTCACAATGAGTAGCAATTTATATAATATGGCAAGCCTTATGCAAGGCAAGCCTAGATCCACATTATAACCTCTTGCTTAGGGGTTTGGCGACTATCCAACTTCCGTCTGTTGAGAGTGCAACAGCACACTCGATCGACCGTGCACCATACCTACATAAATCGATATTAAACCACAACCAGCACGTGTACCCCCGAAGGGGACCTCACCAATAACCGGTCACAGAGAGGATAGGCTCTCTGTGGGGCCACCGATTCCCGTGGTACCAGTCCTTTGGGCACTGGTCAGGCTTCGGAGAGGACCCGTGTTAAAACAACAGACCTTTTCTTCCAGATTTAGGCTCTAGGAACCCTAGCGTCTGGTGCCCCTATTTTCCCCGAGTGGACCGCGTCAAAGCATTTGCCATATTCCTGCAGTGACATTTGAAACCCCCGGGGGATGATTTTAGTGATTTCAGACTGCCGACTGGTAACTACTGTCGGCCTTCTTTCTCATCACGCAATTTCCTTCCTTCCCGTTGTAGTACAAGACAAGCCCGCTGAAAAAGGTCGAAAATGAGATGTTTGACGGATTCTTCGTCTCGTTAGCTGATTGGGCACTAAACCAGTTGACTTGCATTTAAATAACAGTTAGCCAACCTGTAAGGACTGCCATAAAAAAGGTAAAAAACAGATTTAAAAATTCCTTTTTATAATAAAATTATGATTTGGTTTTGGTATTTTGTAACCTGTTGTTTAATACAGAATGCATATGTTCACAGGCTTTTCTTCATTTAAAAAGGTTAAGAAAAAACTATGTCCACTATGTAACCTTGTCTAGTAATTTGGAATAGTGATTTGTTAAAGTTTTGTTGTTTTAAATTTTTTAATTTAATTTGTTCAAGAAAACTTTAATTATTTAAGTTTCCAATAAGAACTTCCTAATAAATTTGTATTATTACCTAAAAGAAAATTTAATTATCTTCCATATCCTTTCTTATAACAAAGAACAAAATTTTCCATTTCCTTGTTTCTGTTACGACTTGCTCGATTTCAATTTATTAATTTATTTCGCTCTGATTGCCTTTACTTTAAGTTAAAAAAATATTACGTCTAACTTAATTCTTTGACTCAAGATTGTGTATAAATAAACAACATTTCTAGAAGCACAAATAGCGAAAACATAAACACCTTCCACAGCACAGCTGCTTTCGCAACTGCAGTTGTTTAAGTAACAGCAGCAGCATCATCATCATCATCATCATCATTATTTCGCTAACATCGATACGGTGTTTTTATATATTTACTTCTTGTTTTGATTTTTAACCTTTTTTCTTGTTTGCCTTCCTAAATAAAAAAAATAATTTAAACAGACTCTAAAAGCATCTCGTTTCCGATAAAACTCAAAATGAAGAAAACTGGAAAAAAAACCATAAACAACAGAACAGAAACAATATCCCTACAAACAGAATTCTTTATGCCAATTTCAATTAGGTAAAGCAATAAATGTTATTTAAGACTTGGATTATAAAAAAACTTTAAAAACAAAATTAAAAATATTAATCCAACCAAGGGAAAAAGAGGATTTAATGCAAGAAATATAAACAATAACTAAAGTACATTCACTAAGCGCAGAGATGGCCAGAGTTGGTAAAACAAAACTAGATGCAGAAATAAAGAAGATAAAAAAATTGCAATTGCTATTCAGATTTTATTCGTAATACAAGCTCGGGTATTCAACTTTAACAAAATCAATTGATAAACTGAAATTTCTTGTGATGCATTTACGATCAGTTGTTTTATAATAGATTCAATATTTTTAGACAGAATGATGAAATACTGCATCAGGCCATGGCGTTACAATGGGCACAATAATTAACTTGTCCAACCCTGATAACTTTAAAATAGCAGCATTCGTTTCTTTTAAAAGCGTCTGGTATAATGCAGTAACAAATAAACATTGCAACCAATTTAAACCCAAAGCAGCAACTACCTAATACGATTTTAAAATTTTATAGAAAAGCAATTGTAGTTTTCCGTTTTATTTACCAGCAAAAAAAAAATTGCTAAACTAAAATAAATAACAAAACTACTAAATGCAATTTATTTATTGTAAATCGAAATTACAAAACAACACCGTTTAATAAAGTAGAACAGTTTCTATATTTCTTCTGAATACAATAAATATAAACAGTATCACTTCTAGTCTAGTAGAATAAAAAAAAACAAGTAAGAGTGTTATATTTAGCCATGCCGAATCCTACATACCCTTCACGATAGTAATGTTAAATATTTTCTTACTCAGTTACGTTTCCCAATTTCACAATAAAATACATTTTTGATTTTCAACTTCCTTATTACAAATATAATAAAAAGATATGGATATGAAAAAGAAATTTTATGGAAAATTTTTTTGTAAAAATTTTATGAAAATTTTTTTGTAAAAATTTTATCATAATTTATTTTATCGAAATTTTTTTTTCTAAAAATATTATCGGAAACTTCTTGTAAAATTTTTATAAAATTTTCTTGTAAAAATTTTATCAAAATTTTTTGTAAAAATTTTATCAAAATTTTTTGTAAAATTTATATGGAAAATTTCTTGTAAAAATTATATTTTTTACAAAAATTTTATCAATATTTTTTGCTAAAGTTTTTTTTGAATTTTTATGGAAAATTTTTTGTAAAAACTTTATCGAATATTGTTTGTAAAAATTATATGGAAAATTTTTTGTAAAATTATATGGAAATTTTTTTGTAAAAATTATATGGAAATTTTTTTGTAAAAATTTTATTAAAATTTTTTTAAAGTATTTATCATAATTTTGTTTAAAAACATATTCTAGAAAATTTTTTGAAAAAAATTTTATCAAAATTTTTTTGTAAAAATTTTATTGAAAATTTTTTATAAAATTTATATGGAAAATTTTTTGTAAAAATTTTATGAAAACTTTTTTATAAATTATATCGAAAATTGTTTGCAAAAATTATATGGAAATTATTTTTTTAAAAATGTTGTAAAAATATTATAGAAAATTTTTTGTAAAAATATTATCAAAAATTCAGATGACAATTTGAAGTCAAGCTTAAATTCGTTTTATAATCTCTAAGAAAGATATACTAAAATTACAAATTAGGTGATTATAGTAAAGAAAAATTGGGAAAATTTAATGTTTAGACACCAGCAGAGCGGAATGCACGTTTTGTAGACAGCTACGTCCCTCTCACCACTCTCCCTCACCACTTTCCCAAGTAGATAGATACTTGGGGTAGTGTTTAGTTGTAAGCATCATCTATTTAACCAACCAAACTCATATAAAGGAATACGAGAAAACTGTATTCAGTCATCAATCGTCATTTGGTGAGAACGAAGTCTATCTCTACCTAAAGCTTCCCTCTTGCTTTAATATTTTTACTTTTAATATTTACCACCTTAAATTTGTTGTTGCCTTAGCCAACCTTCGGTTAGCAATGAAAACTACAAAGTTGGGTTTGATACAAGAATAGTATTAACTAAAACCAATTTTTCTTTAATATTATTAAGAATAAAACGAACTTATGCTTGAGTTAAAATTTTCATGGAATGTTAAATAAAAAAAATTTCAAATATGCAATACTATCTATATAAATTTTGTAGAAAATTTTTTGTATAAATTTTTTTTTGTGTAAAATTTATGGAAAATTTTTTGTAAAAATTTATCGAAATTTTTTTGTAAAAATTTTAGAGAAATTTTGCGGTAAAAATTTTATCGAAATTATTTGGTAAAAATTTTATCGAATTTTTTTGTAAAAATTTTATGGAAACTTTTTTCTAAAAATTTTATAAAAATTTTTGTCTAAATATTTGTCGAAATTTTTTTTCTAAAAATATTATCGAAATTTTTTTGTTAAATTTTTAGAAAAAAATTTTATGGAAAATTATGTGCTAAAATTATATCGAAAATTGTTTGTAAAAATTATATGGAAATTATTTTGTAAAAAATGTTATAAAAAATTTTTTCTAAAGATTTTATCCAACTTTTTTGTATAAAGTTATCATATTTTTGTAAAAATTTATCGAAATTTTTTTTGTAAAAATTTCCCAAAATTTTTTTGTAAAAAATTTTAACGAAATTTTTTTGTAAAAATTTTATCAAAAATTTTTGGTAAAAATTTTATCGAAATTGTTTGGTAAAAATTTTATCGAAGTTTTTTGATAAAAATTTTATTGAAATTTTTTGTAAAAATTTTATGGAAAATTTTTTGTAACAATTATGTCGAAAATTTTTTGTAAAAATTATATCGAAAATTTTTTGTAAAAATTATATCGAACATTTTTTGTAAAAATTTTATGGAATTTAGTTAGTTAAAATTTTATCGAAATATTTTCTAAAGGTTTTATCGAATTTTTTTTCTAAAAATTTTATTATAATTTTATATAAAATTTTTTGTAAAAATTATACGAAAATATTTTGTAAAAATTTAAGGGAAATTTTTTTTGTAAAAATTTTATATAAATTTTTTTTAAGATTTTATCAAATTTTTTTTTAAGATTTTATCAAAATTTTTATATAAAAATATTATCGAATATTTTCAAAATTGTATTTGCAAAAATATTATCGAAATTTTGCTAAAAATATTATCGAAAATTTTGTGTAAAATTTTTAGTAAAAATTTTATCGAAATATTTTTATATAAATTTTATCAAACATTTTTTGCAATATGGTGGGCGTGGTTTTTTTAACCGCAGCCTCGAATGGAATGGCCTGATAATGCTGAATTGTATTAACGAAATTTTCGAAAATATGCCTGGCAGATAGGTCGGCTTAAATTTTCTGTATCTCTTCTGGTGCCTTGGCAAAGTTGATTTCATCCCAAACACACGGATTCGCTCAATCAACTTCTCTATGTATAAGGATGAAGAATATATATATAATTTATTTGGTCGGAAATTAATATTGTAGAGATTATACACGGAATGACAAAGTTATATATACCCTTTCTACCTTTGCTGAAGGATATAAAAAAACACAAAACTGCAATAACAAAAATAGATTATAAAGACGATATGTTTTGAGTATTTAAAACATAAAATTTTATATCCCAGTCTGCAGCAAAAGGTGTATCTTTATAAAGTTTTCTTTATGCAGTTGCTTTGAAAAATACAATGGCAACAACTAACTACTACCGCACATATCAAAACAATCATACAAATGCCTGGATTTATTACTAATACGATTAAAAAAAAAAACAGAAAAACTACTTAGAAAAATAAAGCATAAAAACAGAATAAAACCCTAGGAATAAAGCAAATTACTTACTACTATTTTGCCAACGAATCTAAGAAGATTATCTAAGTTTTTCATAGCATTTTCAACGATGTATTTAGTTTAATAGTTTTGTAGAAATTAACAGCAAATAATATTATACGATTTAGTTTAGAAAAATAAAACGAAATAAAATGCTCTTTAAAAGGAATTTTTATTGAAAAAAATAAAAAGAGAATTAAGAAATAAATGAAAATTAAATTTATACACCATTTCCAAAAATGTAGAGCGAGGGATTATTATGATTGTTGCAAAATGTGTCCATATTTATTTTGTGAGATTCAAATACTGTATCTAAAGTGTAGAGGTATAGTACTTCTATGTAGCCAGTAGTCCCATCGTAAGCCGTGAAACCTTGAGCCATGTTATAAACGAATTTTGAATCACTCGTTATTTTAGCGATTAAATTTTAGTTTTAAAGTCACCTCAACAATCCTAAAACAATAAAAGAGACGTAATAAAAATTCTTACTCCACATTCTACTTGTAATATAAGTACCCATATTCAGCCTTTATGTAATCTATGTCTAGTCCACGTTAGTATATGTCTAGAATATGTTTAGTTTAGAATATGTTTAGTATATATTTTATCTATGCGGTGTCTATAACTAGTTAATGTTTAGTCTATTCTTAGTGTAGTCTATTTCTATTAGAAAGACAGTTCTAGGACTTTCGATAAAAATGCACATCGTGCTTAAAGTTAAAATTGTAATGTACAAAATCGTCTTAATTTATTCGATGGAAATAGGGTTACAGGTAATAGCATGCACGCAAAGAAAAAACATGGTTGTGGTAGGGTCCACAATATATCCTCTGTAACACTGTATGGTTGCGACAAACAAATTTTAGCTGTTTGTAACATTACTTTGGTCACAATAAACAAGTTTTGCTTAAGATTTCATAATTAAATGGTTACTACACCAAAAAAATGCAACATGGTTGGTTTGAACTACATATATAATTTGCAACCACACCCAACCAAAGTTTTATAAATATTAAAAAATAGTATATTATTTTTAAGCATAATATAATTATAATTTTATATAATTTTTTTTCTCACAGGGTTTGAGAATTTTTTGTTTTTTTTTTTTAATTTATAAAAAAATAGTAAAAATTTGTTATTTGTATAAATTTCTGTTGCAAAATTATATACGTACACTAGCTGTGCCCATATGCATTGTACATATACTTTGGCTTTGAAAGTATTTCACACCAATTGTAAGACTCTTATTTTATACTCCTTCAGTTATGGTTTATTATAAAGATACACATCCCTAATAAAATTCTAAAATTTATAAAAAATTCTAAAAATTATTGTAAAGCTCTGTAAAAGTTATTTAAAATATTTTAAATACATTGTACTTCCACAAAGTAAAATACAAATGAAATACAAATTTTATTCAAAAATAAAAAGTGCACAATATTCCAGTTTTAAATCGAATATTTCGGTACATTTAAACCGGCAATTACGTACTTCCACTGCTTTTTCCCCACTTTCTCTTGGAAATGAGATATTTTTTTGCGGAAAAAGGTATCCCATATTGGAACCAGGATGCTAAAGTGTCTTGTCACAAAATTTTGTTAAAATCCATCCAGTAGTTTTTACGTGATGCGAACACAAAAGAAAATCAGACAGACAGACAGCCGGAAATGAGTTACTATTTTATTACAAGTATAGATATTTAATTATTAATTACAATATAAAGTATTATCTTGTGCTAATTTATGTATCAATAAAATCTACATAACAATTTCATTGATATATAAATTAACAAAACTGAAATCGATGATAAAAATAATAAATAAAAAAATGTTAGCATAAGACATTTCAAAGTCTTTAACCACACTATAGTCGTTTAATTAAACCGTAGTATTATTATGTTTAATAATAATTTGGTTTGAAAACTACCAATATATGTTGCTCTTTGCGTATGGGCTCTCGGATCATAATATCGAATTTTTGTTAAACCAACTGGAGGATATTGTCATTGTGGAAATTTGTTTAAAGCAAGAACCCACTGCTGAACATTAGTTGGCCTTCGAGATCGACTTATTGAACACCTTCCGTTTTCTTTCTTAGGGCTCTTTGAAGAAAGCACAAGCTCAACGCAATTAAATTACGGTGCTATAAGGCCAGTTGCCTATAATTTTCAATACGTAAATGTTATGAAACAAAACAGTTATTTATTCTTTTATAATTGTGTATTTAGTTCTATATTGCCAACGTATGACCAACGCATCTCATATGACATAATATCCGAAGCCAATCATAACAGTCATGTTTTAAATTCTGTGGCTTGGAGATATGGCTCAACAATGTGGTTCCCCATCAAGCAAATGAGAGAGTTTAGCCTCGATAACATAAATTTAGTTTCCATAACATTTATTTTGAATTGATGGTATAAGCTTTGGATTGCTGCCGCATTCACCCTACTGTCTAGATTAATTTTTCTCATACTAAAATTTATAAAATATCTTTGCGGAAAAATATATGTATTAATATATATTCTAGTCGCATCAGAACATAACTTCTGCCTATTTTGAAGCCGTTCCGAAAAATATAAAATTATTCTCAAAAATATGTGTATTACTATATTTTTTGTAAACACTTTTTGACTCCACTTCGTATCTTTTTATTGTGTGACTTTCTATTGAATAATACGTATATACCTATGACACATAAACACCTTTATTATAACATTATTTATTAATAACTTACATACAAACAAAGAAGTGAAAATTTCCATAATGTATATTATTATTGTTTTATACTTTAATTAGCATATAATTATTAAACAAATTGAAAAACAAAGAACAATATTATGGATTCAAAAAAAAAAAAAAAAAAAAAAACTCAACGTGACATATTAAAATAATTAAAACTGATCAATACGGCAATGAACGACCTCGAATCCCAATCAGTAATGCCAACTTGTAACGTAAATATATCACAAATTTGGAACTGGATATGACCAATATATTGAAAAAAAAATATAAATAAATTCTATTCAGTTGAACGAATTTGATGGTGTAATAAAATTAAATAAATGCAAATTCCATTTAAGAAGTCAGCATTGTTTAATTTGCTATACCAGATAATAGAACTGAAATATCAATTTGATATAAATATAGAGAAAAATTATAATACGTTTAATTGAAATTAAATTATAAAATATTAGGTAGTATGAAATAGAAGAAGATAAGTATTGAATTTGGTTATGCTTTATTTGTTGGAATTATAAAATCTTTTTGAACCTGGCGGAATAATGTTTGACAAGACGCATTAATTAAACGCGTGATCCATTTCAAGGTTCCCTACTTTTTAAAGAAAAAAACACAGAAAATTAAAATTTATTATAGAATATTTATTATCATTTGAAACAACATTATTTGACAATTATTTTTTTAAACATTATGTCTATCAAATATTTGCCGTGCTACGTCGCAGATGGTCCATCCGTTGAGTCTAATTTTCGATGACTCTTTCGAGCATTTCGACTGGTAACTGGCAAATAACACGCGTGATGTTTTCCTTCAAAACCTGAATCGTAAAATAGTCGGTTATCACGCCACGATAACGGTCGCCATTGATGGTTGCGTTCGCACTGGCATAATTTTTAAAGAAATATGAATCGATGATTCCGCCGGCCCACAAACCACACCTAACCGTTGTTTTTTGGCAGCTCTTGAATCTCTTCAGGTTTCTCTTCGTCCCAAATGCGGCAATTTTGTTTTTTTTACATATCCATTGAGCCAGAAACGGGCCTCATCGCTAAACAAAATTTGCCTCGAAAACGTCGGATCTTCTTGGTACTTTTCAAGAGCCCATAGAGCGAAGCAATTTTGACTTTAGTTTTTCCATTATGAAATGCCAAACAATATTAAACAAAAATAACATGACAGCATGACACGACTCACACGTGATCTGTCAAAAAAATGGCTATTGAAAATGGTACATCGAAATGTATTATAAAACACAAAGAAACAAAAACATTTTTTTTCATATGCAGAATGTAACAAAATTTGTTCAACTTTACTTCCTCTTATGGCGGATGGTAAGAGAATAAGAAGGACGGTAAAAGACGAAAAAAATTTTATTTTTTTAAGCTAGTACGCTATTACTGCTATTATTTGCAATTAAATTTTTTTGTTCGCGAAATAAAGCACTAAGTATCGTTGCTTAATCTTAAGAAAATTAAAGTTTTCTTTATGTTATTTGCTTTGAGCCAAAGGCTAAAATACAATAAACAATTTATTCATGTGGTCACGGCAGTAATTTTCTTAAGTTTTGCAGCCATTAAAGAAAGGATAAAGAAGAAAAGCCAAATAAGAGAAGCAAAACTTTGTTCATAAATTTCTACTGTACAAGGAACCACGACAAATATTTAACTATTAATGAATAAGTGGAAATCAATTCTTTAGTATTTAAAGAAGTAATTTAAAAAATTAAACGAAGTAGGGAGAAAAATAAAATAAGTATCTTTAAAGGCCGCAAAGAACCAAAGTCGTAGAATAAAATTGTAAACCATGAAAAGGTGTAATTAATAAAAAACCACAATTTAAAAGAATCCTTCGGAAATATTTTTGCGGTATTAGAATATAAAATGTTTAAATATTTTTAAATTTATTAGTCCAACTATTTATTAACATACAAAGAAATCGTAAATGAGGCTTAAGTTCGTCATTCTAACTGCTCAATAGGGTTGAATGAATATTTTTTTTAAATTAATAATAAATAATGTATAAAAAAAAACCAAAATTCAAATTAAATTCATCAAAATCACAATAACAAAAATTTTAATTCTTCCTTGTTTAAATATCTAGGCCACTGTTATAGCAAAAGCTTTCATTTTTGTTGTGACAGAAAATTTTTACTGTTACTTAAAATTTTAAGTTGGTGCGGCAATTCCCTTATAAAGCAGTTGTTAATTACACTATGCAATAAATAAAAACTTTTTAAAAAAATATTTAAAGGCGCCATGTGAAGCAAACTGTGAAGTACGGTGGAGGAAACGTCATGATATGGGGTTGCTTTACGTGGTGGGACCTTGGACCACTGCAACAATATAATGAAGAAAGAAGACTATTTGAGGATTTTGCAGACTCATCTTCCCGATTTTGTAGATAAGAGCGCCTGTCCTGCAGAAGAAGTAATTTTTCAACAGGATGGTGATCCAAAACACAAAGTCCTGAGCTCAATCCGATTAAGAATTTATGGTCAATCGTTAAGAGACGGTTGGGACAGTACCAATCAGCCCCTACCAATTTGAACGAGCTTTGACAGCGGATCCAAAATGAATGAAAGAATATTGCAAAAGATATTGTACAGAAATTGGTGGAGAGTATGCCAAATCGCGTAAATGATGTCTTACAAAATAAAAAGCTTTGGACTAAGTATTAAAAATTTTCTTATTCCGCAAGATTTTTCAACGGTTCCAAATTGAGTACATTGGAGTTATTTTCGTTTTCCTTACTTTTTTTTTCTTAGAAATTGATGCTTTAAGTTTTGAATTTTACACTGTCTTGGTAAGTACCTAATACTAAAAAAACTAAAAAAAAAAAAATTTAAATTTGCTTTATTACTTTTATTTCTATGACATAAAAAGTGAGCAAAGTACAAACTTGTACTCATTTGTGCACCTCACTGTAGGTTCGACTCAAATATCAAAGGGTAGTAAAACCCTATAATTAATTTGGCAAAATTTTTGATCAATTTTTGTATTTATGGGCCTCGAAAGATTCGGAAAATCAGTGGTCCCTACAAAAAGGGTGTCATCCGCTTTTTCTAGTATCTAATTCAAACTAGGACTCGTTTTATAAATTCTATTAACATTTTATGCTAAAAAAATTATTTATTCCTGCACTGTTTTTGAATAAGAAAATTTAAAATATTTTTTTTTTACTTTTATCAGGATAACTTACAGCGACTCTTAAATTTTCACTAACAATGAAATACTTGTATCCACTGCAAAACTGAAAAACTTTTGTAAATATACCAATATAATCTGTACGTATCTAAGGAAAATTAGGTGTATTTCTAGATTGAAATCTTAAATGGAAATTTAACCTTGAGGAGAACGTTAATATGCCTTCCTAACGTTCTCATCAAGGTTACATTTCCATTTAAGATGTATTCATATCAAGCTATAACTGAAAAAACGTGGGTACTTAATCCACGAATGATCTACTGAATATATACACGGCTATAGTTAGACCAATATTGTGTTGGCCAATTACGGAAATACCTACTCATGTGTGTTTATAGAAAAAGCAAATAGAATAGTAGTATAGAATATTTGAAACCGATCGTTTAAACTTACATATAAAAGAATATGCTTTTAGAACACAATTAAGACTGTGAGGTAATAAACAATTATATATTAAAAGTTATGGGCACTCTTCGTTGATAAGAAAATATCAATTACAGAACATAGAAACCAATTATTTGACGCCTGAAATTTATTGAGATAAATGAAGCTCGTGATCTCGGTGACATTTGGTCTCAGCAAGACGGCGCTACTTCCCACACATTGCATCAATCAATGGATTTATTTCGGTGAGCACATAATTGATAATTTAACATTTTAGGCCGGTCGATTGGCCATCAAGATCGTGTGATATCACACCGTTAGACTTTTTCCTGTGGGGATGTGTAAAGTCTAAAGTTTATGCGGACAAACCCGCTTCGATTCAGGCCTTGGAGGAAACATCACGCGTTTCTTTTGCCAGTTACCAGTCGAAATGTTCAAACGAGTCATCGAAAATTGCACTCAACGAATGGACCATCTGCGACGTAGCAACGGCTAACATTCATAATCTAACAGACATAATCTTCAAAAAATAAAGGCCAAAGAATGTTCTTTCAAATGATAATAAAAATTCTCCATTAAATTTGAAATTGCTGTGGTTTTCTTTTTCTTTAAAAAAGTAAGGAACCTCGAAATGGATCACCCCTTATATTCAGATGGTTCAAAAGAGGATAATGGTAGAGGAAGCGGAGTATACTGCAAGAAGTTAGGTGTCACAGTTCTAGACTAGATAACTTATGTAACACATTACTATCTATATACACATTAATGCGGCTATAAAAGCACTCCAGAATAGGTGTATTAAATCAAAGTTAGTCAGCAGTTGTGGCAGTAAGCTACAAGCTCTCAAGGGACAACACATACTTAAACTGTGCTGGGTATCCGATCAATACAAAATCGTAGGAAATAAAGCTGCAGACGAGTTGGCACGAGCTGGATCTGATTTGGACCTAAGTATCAGTTATAAGGTCGTGCTTCTACCTATGGGAGGATAAGAGAGAAATGTAGACGTAATGCTGACGCAATGTGGAATAATTCATTGAGATGCACACATAAGAAATTCTTGCTGGAGGAAAAAGGTAATGGGGAACGAGAAGATCTGGTACGTATGAGTAAGTCCAAACTGAGAATGTATTTACTTACTGTAACAGGTCATAATGATGTCAGATAGTTCTTGATAAATATTCGATGTTGTGATGATGATACCTACAGATGGTGTGGCGAAGAAGAGAAAAACACAATCCACTATCTTTGTCAATGCCCTGAATTATCCCACTGTCTTAATAATTGTTCTGGATATTTTTTCTCTCAAAATATGGCGGACTTAAAAGGTCAAATTTACGAAGCTAATGGCACTACTACTAAAGGGGATTGATTAGAACAGATCTCTGGACAGTGGATAATATCAGAAAAGTCACTATATGTCAATAATGGTCAGGTGAATCTATACACATATAATTATGTGTGATCCTCTCTTAACCAAACCTACGAGTACTTATTGTTAGTTCAAATACGTTATTAAATAAAATGTAAATTTTGACGTTTGGCTATTTTCATTAAAACTTTGCATGTATCTTATTCACTGCCTACAACCGAGCTAATTTGCATAATACAAATTTAAATAATATCAATTGATTTCAATTGTAATCAATAATTTATTTTTGTTTTATTAATTTCCTTTTTTAAGATTTTGTCAAATAACAGATTCAGTTTTAAACACACAATTTTTATCACAGTAATAAGGCTTTAATGAGATACTTATCAATCCCTACAAGCAAAACAAACAAAGGCCATAACAACTCAAAGTAAATATAATAATAAAAATTACAAACAACAAACCAAAAAAAAAAACTTGTAAAATTGCTATATTCGGCCGTGCCGAATCTTCTACACCCTTCACCACGGTGATTTTATTTATACAGACATGTAAAGCATTATCCACATTGTTGACTCTTTACATAAATTAAAATAAGTCATATGAGAAAAACTCATTATTCATACTTTAGAGAAATAGAAGACAGCGGAGACGCAGCTAAATGAAAACAAATTGAATTGGCTACAATTGTCGCCGTATTGTCAGCTACTTAATGATATTGAAGACGACAGCTAGATCGTAAACTCTGACATTGTTGAAGAAATCCTTATTTTGCTTTTACAAAATTAAATAACTTTTTTAAAAAATTATAAATATTTCCTTCAAAATTTTTGTTTGTATATAAATTTGTAATTTGCACTTTTGTGACATTTTCTTTTGTTGAATAAAATAGAAATTAGCCTAAGTTGACGACAGCCACAATGGTGGTCGTGTAGCCATGTAGCAATCTATACTGGCTTTAAAAAAAACGTTTACTTTTAAACGTGCGTATTTTATTTTGGACAGTTTGTAGTCAGTATCCTGATGTTGACTATGTGTTAAATGCATCTAAGTTTTGAAACAGAGATCTCATCTATTTAAATATCAAACGCATTTAGAAAAATATGTTACCCTATATACATACATACATACATACATACATACATACATACATACATACATACATACATATGTACATACATACATACATACATACATACATACATACATACATACATACATACATACATACATACATACATACATACATACATATACATATACTTAATATGAAAATATATTATGTTGCAGTCATTGTTTTCATTTTCACAGAAATATTGAAATTTTTTTTTTTAATTTTTCAAAAATTGTTTTTAAAAATTTTTTGTAACAATATTTTTTTGAAAATTTTTTGTAAAATTTTAATCAAAAATTTTTTGGAAAATTTTTCTGAGGAAATATCTTTTTGAAAACGGTTTGTAAAGTTTTTTGTAAATGTTAAAAAAAATATTTAAAAATTTTTTTTTTAAATTTAAATTTTTTTTTTAATTTTATTGAATTTTTTTTACCAGTGGGTACCCTTTGGGTCAATTGGCTACCTATATGTAAAATACTCTCTATAAAGCTCTCTAATATAAATCAAAGCAGAAAAACCCTACCAACCTAAAAACAAACAAAAATCTCCCCTCGCAGGGGATTATTGATCCCCCGAGATCTGTATGCACTCCTTTCGTTCTACCTGTCACGGTCTAATATTTATTTTACAAAAAAAGGCAAAAGAGAATCGTTAAAGCCGTAAAATATTAAAAAACGTGAAAAAAATTATAATTATTAGGAATGACTTATTCCACTTTCAAAATAAATATTTGTGCGATAACATTGTACAGCACAACTGATTTTGTTTATTTTATATCAAAATAGAACTCTATTGAAATTATGATTGCAACAATGGGGAGAAGATTTCTAGAGATCATTAAAATTACCGTTAACTTTTTTTTTTTGGGAAAGTCTACTTATACCACAAAGTTCTATTCATTTTGATGTTTTTAATTAAAATTATGATTTTTTTTTTACTTTACCATCGTAGTATAAGGTGAAGTATAGTAATCATGAAAAAAGTCGAGGTCGGGACTTCGACGGATTTATACATTTTGTGGTCTCCTGAATCCATTTTGGCTATTTTCGCGAAAATATCTGTGGGTGGGTGTATATGACACTATTTTTGTGGAGTTTTTACAGGTCATACCGTTTAACATATTAAAACGAAATTTAGTATGTACCTTTGATTTATGGAGATGAAGAGCTGTATAAATTTTGGGCATAATCGGAACGGGGCGAAGGGTAGTTTTCCTCCTCCAAATTTTTAAATGCTCTACAGGTCATACCAAGTGACATATCAAAATGAAATTCAGTAGGAACCTTTGGTATATGGTGATGAAGAGCTGCATAAATTTTTTGCATAATCGGGAATGGGTAGTTTACTTAACAGCTTAGATTTTGGGCATAATCGGGAAGGGGCAAGGGGAAGTTTACTTAACACCCTAAACTGATAATAATTAATTTTTCGATTCGAATATACTTTGAACTTTTATTCTTTATGTAATATATTCAGTCAAATATCTGCTTATATTGTGTATGGTAAAGTTGAATGTAGGCCACTTGAGTTTTTTTTAATTATAATTTATTTTTCCATTATGTTTTCCAATACTGTTTATATTTAAACAAAGTGTAATGTTTTTGATTTTCAAAGCAATAACAGAATCTGACGTATCATTAAAAGTTGTATAATCATCAATTTAAAGTAGTTTATATGGCATACTGCTGCTCAAGCATAATGTGCAATAATACATGAACGTAGAAACATAAATACACATGTGCGCTGCTTATTATTATATCCAGCGGCTTGTTGTTTTAATGTTCAGTTTTGTAGTGAGATTATAATGCATTTGTATCTATTTATCGTTTGTACTAGAGCGTGCTAACAATAGTATATCTATGTGCATGCATATTTATTTGCTTTATTTTATTTACAAATTCCTTTTTCAGAGACACATACACCTTAAATGAGTATAGAGTAGTTATATGAATGAATACTATTTTAATAAATTATTACCGTTTTTTTGTTCCTTTGCCACTCTGATATCATTTATGCCATAAAATATGCAATATTTGCTGATATTTCTATTGCAAACGACATAGAAATGAACATCGAAATGTTCTAGATATTATTGTATGTTCATTTAAATAATGCGTTGCAAGGAATAAACACAAAATCGTTATTAAATAAGTAAAAGGATAAAACAATATATACCAGAAGTTATATGGTGTTTCATTAGAGACTTAATTTTCACGTGTATATATATGTCCTTATGTCTTAATTTAAAAGTATTCCAGGTATAAATAATAATTAAAACTGTAGGTTCCCCCTTAGAAGACGAGATTCTGACATATATGTGCTAATTAGTTGAACCGTAACAAGTAACTATTTACCATCAACGAAGATTTGTCAAACATTCCAAGTACTGCTTTTGCAAGTGGCCGAGCTTCGAGACCATAAAACAACAGGGTAGAAACGGATTTTATTTTGTCGATAGGTGGCTTTGCTTTTAGTCTAAAGTAACATCTATTGGCGAGTATTATTCTGCTGATTGTGGTTTGTTTTGTTTATGGTGATTTTAACGAAGAAAAAGGCGCTGACTCCTTCAAAGTTATATTTTTCAATTTCCTCTGTCTACCCGAGTCTACTGGGCGTCTTGTCCATTGATAATATCAACTTGGTTTTATTGCCATTTGCTACTAGATCCACTTAAGCAGACGTTTCAAAAGGTGGCGATAACCGCTTGTAATGTTCGACTCATCAATTCATATTCGGATCTCATATAAGCTTTTCCAGCAGGACGTTAGAAAGATGACACGATAGACTATCTTCTTGTCTGAAAGATGATTTTATACTAAAGCGCTCAGAGAGAATATTTTCTATTTTAGCTAAGGATCGTGTAGCATTAGGGTCATCCTGCACAGTCGTATTAGTTTTGTGGAGGGATACCAAATTTAGACATGGATTGAAACACCTTTTAGCGTATGGGGTTCTGGAAGGCAGCCTTTGTAGCCGACAAATATATGAATATGTGTATGTATGAATAATTTCTGGATTTTTCCTGCAACTCCCTAGCCTGCCATAGTACTGTCCATTTTTAAAAGTCACTTACACACCTACTAACTTTCAGCCAAGCTTCCTTACACTAAGACAACATATACTCGTACACAACTTGCACATACTATTTTGTTTATTGTTTGCATTTGTTATTATAATTTTTTTGAGAGGGTAATATGCAATAGTATTGTTTTTTTTTTTCAAATCCTCTTAAGTTTTTTTTACATCCTGTTACTCTTCTTCTATTATTTTTATTTCGTCATCACTGTTGTTGTTACTTAATATTTTTCATTTTATTGTAAAGGTTTGTTTGCATTTATTATTGTAGTATTTTAGTTGATGTTGTTGTGTTGCATAATATTTGATAGCTGGTTGGTTGAGATTTAAATTTTAAGTTTATTTTTTTTCTGTTGATGTACTTTCTCCTTATCTTCACTTTTAAGCTTGGCGTTTATTTTATCATACAATAAAAGTTGTGTTTTTTAACTTAACTTGTAACACTGTATTTTATTTCTCCAGCTTAAATATGAAAGACAAATATTTTATGGAAACTGTTGGGTTCAAACCAAAATAAACAAGAGCGCTGTCACAGCAACGCACACAGCCACAGCAGCAATGCACACATACTTAAAATCTGTGAAGAAAATTGTACAATGATAATTATTTTTATTTAAAGATATTAAGATAAATGAAGTTAATGTCCAATGATAATTCCAATATCTACAAGATAATTTTGCAACAGTTTAATATGCACCCTGTTTGATATTTTTGCATTTAACGAGCTAAAAAATTAAAAACATTTTAATACCATAAATTTTTTATGATGCACAAATTTTTTTTATATATTTTTGCTTTTATCAAAATTTTTGTAAAAGGCAATTTTTACCTTCAAAACCAGGCGTAAGAATTTTAAATAGAGTCCAAATATATTTCTTGCTAAGCCTAAAATTTTTAACTTTTTTTCTCTATTTTTATTTTCCTCTATTAATTATATAATAATTAAAAATTAAAATAATAAAAATAATAATTAAATATAATTAAATCTATATATAAATAAGAAAATCTATCTTCTGCGTTAATTCTTATAGTTTTTTTTTAACAACGAGACCGTATAGCTCGCACCACTTCATTAAGCGATTCTGCTATTTCACTTACCCATACGTAAATTAAGAATTCTTTGCAGAAATGTATGCTATTTAGCAGTTATCACATCAGAATTTATATAATATTATCCTCCATAGAATTGAGACCAGGGTATATGTTTTCACAACGGACACTTATGTCCAAATCAGTTCCAGCTCGAACTCCTCGTCTGCAGATTAATTTCCTACGATTTCGTAGTGAACGGATACAGAGCACACTTTCAGTATGTGTTGTTCGTTAAGAGCTTCTAGCTCTCTGCGAAAACCGAAGTTTCAGAAACAGCAAACTTGAAAAATGTTACAAAAGATATCCAGTCTAGAACTGTGTATATTCCACTTCTTGTACCACTGTGATTGAAGTAATCTCCATGTCCCAATGGATTCCAGGCAATTTCTAAAATCTTTAATTATATTATATATATATATATATATATATATATATATATATATATATATATATATATATATATATATATATATATATATATATATATATATACATATATATATATATATATATATATATATATATATTTATACTAACCGTGCCAGCCACTTCGTCCTGCGTACTAATAATATTTTTTTCCATTTTGTTTTGAAGGTAATCCACACCAAACTTTTGAGACTCTTACTTTTATAGTGCTTTGGTTATGGTTTATGTTTTCTCTTTTTTTTCTCTGGATAAAATTCTAAAATTTATATAAAATTCTAAAACTTTTGTAAAGATCTGTAAATAGTGTTTAAAATATCCCGCTTTCAAAACTGAAAGTTTTTGGCAAGTTTGCAGTACCGTTTGCAGGGCGTCTGTATTAAGTGATGGCAAAAAAAAAAACGATGAAATTGTAGAAGGGACAGATATGTTCTAGATTAACGTACCTGTACCTGCCACGATGGCTTAATCCCACGGTGCTCCAAACATCGAGTGAAACCAAGACGTAACGGCGCACCCTACGATAACGTGCCCTGTGTAAGGGGCAAGATATACACAATTCAGGTGTGTCGCACAGTCACAGTGAGTAGCAATTCTTAGAACATGGCAAGCCTGGACCTGCTTAGGGGTTGAAGCCTACCCAACTCCTTCTGTTGAGAATGCAACAGTACATTTTGATCAACAATGCATCCACCCTGCATAAAACGATCTTAAACCACAGCCACCACGTGTACCCCCGAAGGTAACCTCACCAATAACCGGTCACAGGGACAGGCGAGTCTCTGTGGGGCCACCGATTCCCGTGGTAGTAGTCGTTTGGGCACTGGTCGGGCCTCGCAGAGGACCCGCGTTTTAAAACACAGACCTTTTCTTCCAGATTTGGGTAACAGGAACCCTAGACGCTAGGTGCCCCTATTTTCCCCGAGTGAACCGCGTCAAAGCATTTGCTATTTCCTGCAGTAAGAGTGGAACCCCCGGGGGTAATTTTAGAAGGACAATTGTGGAACAAAATTAACGTGAGTACCTGCCTAGTTGGCCTAATCTCACGGTGGTCTTACCACCGAGTGAAACTTAGGCGTAGACTAGCGCCCCCATTGTGTAGTATAACAACACTTTTCGATTGCCACCGATCTCAATTTGTGTGTGATACAGTCATAATGAGTAGCAATTTATATAATATGGCAAGCCTTATCCAAGGCAAGCCTAGATCCACATTATAACCTCTTGCTTAAGGGTTTGGAGACTATCCAAACTCCGTCTGTTGAGAGTGCAACAGCACACTTGATCGACCGTGCACCATACCTACATAAATCGATCTTAAACCACAACCACCACGTGTACTCCCAAAGGGGACCTCACCAATAACCGGTCACAGAGAGGATAGGCTCTCTGTGGGGCCACCAATTCCCGTGGTACCAGTCCTTTGGGCACTGGTCGGGCCTCGAAGAGGACCCGCAATTTTTATCGCAGACCTTTTCTTCCAGATTTAGGCTCTAGGAACCCTAGCGTCTGGTGCCCCTATTTTCCCCGAGTGAACCGCGTCAAAGCATTTGCCATTCCTGCAGTGACAATTGGAACACCCGGGAGTATTTTAGAAGGACAGTAAGGGAAAATAAAAACGCAGTTTGTTGGTTGATGTTTTATTGAAGTTTTAGTATTTTGTAATATTATAGTACTAGCTTTGCACGCCACGACGAGGGTGTCCTGACAATACGTTACTCGATTTTAGTTTGAAAGTATTCTGGTTTATATATTTATTTTATATAAAGATTCCCATCCCTGGATAAAATTATAGAAGAATTTTTAAATTCTAAAAATTATTGTAAACCTCTATTGGATGTGGTTAAAATATTTTAATAACAATTTAATTCCACAAAGTAAAAATACAAATCAAATACAAATTTTCTTTAACTGGCGCCATCAGTTGCGCAATAGTTTTTTGAAGGATCCCACTTTCAAAAATAAAAAGATGTTTTGAATATATCCCAGTTTTAAACTGAAACTTTCAGTACCTTCAAACTGGAAATTGCGTTTTTCACTGCTTTCTCTTCACTTTCTCTTGGAAATGAAATATTTTTGCGGACAAAAAGTATCCTATATTGGGATCAGGATACTAAGGTACCTCCCCACAAATCTATATTTTATGCCGATTAACGTTTGTTTTTCTCTTATTTTACATCAGTAATATTTCTAAAACTTATCTGACAAAACATTATAAACTAGAAAAATTCTGGGAATCAAACCTATTCCAATTTAGGTTATAATAATTTTTAAGTACTTTTAAAAAAATTATTACTGTTTGCTGGCTTTTGAAGTTGTGATTGTAATTTTATCAATAATATTATTTCTGCAGAAAAGAAAAAAAAAACTAATATTCCAAGTAAAATAATAAAGAGAATGTAAAAATTAAATCGAGAATTTTGCAATACAATGAGCAAATAAATTTGCACCAACACACACATGCGAACAAAAAATAATCCCATTACAATAGTTTTGCTGTTGCAACTGTAACTGTGTGTTTATAACTGAACAAATGTAGCAATAACAAAAACTAAAGAGCAACATTTTGTTTTGTAGAAGAAAGATATTATAAGGACACACTTGTATGCGGAGCACTTCGAGAGTAATTTTTGATTTGTACAATAAAGGCTCGTATTTCGAGTAGAATTTATATGAAAATGTATTTCTTAATTTTATTCTTACAAATTAATTAAATAATTGCTTACAAAATATTTATTTTTGTTTGTGACAAAAATATTTTATATTTATTGGTCTTTGGTTTTAACTATTACAATACAGGCACATATAGATTTAGCATTGGACACGTAACTACAATATCATTGTATACATTTATAAGAACTCAATTTACTTCTCTGTATTATTAAATCGGATTTAATCTTAGAAAGAATGGTATTTTTATATTAACGTATTAAATAAATAAATAAATAAATAAATAAATAAAAAATGTGTTTGCACAATATCTTGCAAAGCATAAACCATAACTAAAGCACCATAAAAGTAAGAGTCTTAAAAAAATTTGGTGTGGCTTTATTTCGAAGCTAAATCGAACAATATTTTGTCTGGACGCCTACGACGTGTGGCGGGCACAGCTAGTTATTGAATAAATGTGTAATTAAATTTGTTCCCCTTTATTTGCTTCAGATTTACATTCTTATTAAAATTTTAAATATCAAACTTTTTACCCCCGGGGGTTCCAATTGTCATTGCAGGAATATAGCAAATGCTTTGGTGCGGTCCACTCGGGGAAAATAAGGGCACCAGACGCTAGGGTTCCTAGAGCCTAAATCTGGAAGAAAAGGTCTGTTTGTGAAAACATACGGGTCCTCTTCGAGGCCCGACCAGTGCCCAAAGGACTGGTACCACGGGAATCGGTGGCCCTACAGAGAGCCTATCCTCTCTGTGACCGGTTATTGGTGAGGTCCCCTTCGGGGGTACACGTGGTGGTTGTGGTTTAAGATCGATTAAGTAGGTAAGGTGCATGGTCGATCAAGTGTGCTGTTGCACTCTCAACAGACGGAGTTTGGATAGTCTCCAAACCCCTAAGCAGGAGGTTATAATGTGGATCTAGGCTTGCCTTGGAAAGGCTTGCCATATTATATAAATTGCTACTCATTGTGACTGCATCACACACAAAAAGCGATTGGTGGCAATCGTAAAGTGTTGTTATACTACACAATGGGGGCGCTAGTCTACGCCTAAGTTTCACTCGGTGGTAAGACCACCGTGGGGTTAGGCCGAGTAGGCCTAACCACGTTAATCTTGTTCCACATATCAAACTTTTATCTTTTTGTAATGTGTTCGTTCTTCTTCTAAAGTATTGTAAATTGTAAGATCACTTTTAAAATGTTAATTTTGCTGTTAGACCTCAACTTTTTGCATTAAAAGGGGAAAACACATTTCCTTCACACTTCTTTAAACAATTTGAATAATTAAAAAAAAAACGATTTATTACGAGCGAATGCCTGCTTGCTTTCTTGCCTATTTTTGTAGTTGATTGTTTCCTTGAATTTTGAACGGTTTGCTACCTATGGACCTGAACAGGGGAAAAAAAGTAAAAAAATTTAATTTTTTAAATTTTTTTGCGATTTTGACCTTGAAGATGATGTTTTTTTGATTTTATATGTTCACAATTTTTGTTCTTTATGACAAGAGCTATATTTTTGCCTCTGAGAGTATATCAAAATTTTAAACGGTTTGCAAAATATGAGCTTGAGTAAATGATAATTTTTTGCAAAAATGACATCGAGGCCACACATCTTTGAGGGCCCATAAAAAAAAACCTGGAGGACTTTGGGCAAAACTGGGAGACAGGGGTCTTTTTTTTTTGTCTTTTATCACGTAGTGGCGTCCGTATATGGTTATTTTTTTCCGTGTTGCACTGTTTTATTTT
The DNA here is from genome assembly GCA_949628195.1 of Phasia obesa. Classification (NCBI taxonomy): domain Eukaryota; kingdom Metazoa; phylum Arthropoda; class Insecta; order Diptera; family Tachinidae; genus Phasia; species Phasia obesa. Next base: position 20,902,623 of record OX451216.1, on the reverse strand, counting down.
CACCTTATATTTGTTGTTACCACAGCCAACCATCGGTTAGTCAATATTTGTTTGCTAATTAAAAAAAAATTAAACGAACTTAAGACTGACTTCAAAAATTAATGTGCATTTGAATAAAATAGCTCGACCAATAATTTTCATATTCTTTTTAAGGAATTTAATATTTTTCTTTTCATAACTTTAAACATGTGTTATTTTTTTATAATATATTTTTTCTTTTTTTTTTCTAAACAAAGTCAGCTATACAGATTGTTTAAAAATAAGCATATAGTTTATTTCTAATATTTTAAGTATATAAGCTAATAACCAGCCAACCGTAAATATGTTATTTTATTATAAAATAAATTGTATAAAATATTATTATCACAACATAAAAATTATAATTTCATAGAAGGTCACACATGCTTATTCGTTTTGAAATATTATAACGGAACATTTTACAAAACTTCATTTGCGGGTATAAATTTAGAAAAATAATTCATTGATAACAAAATACACATGTGCGAATGAGTGTTGGTTAAACAAATATCAGCTAATAAATTTTAATTGCAAAATTATTTACATAATTTATTGTTTTAACAATCAAAAGTGACAATTTTTTGGATGTAAATTTTGTAACAACAGCACTTCAGCAAGTATTCTACTTATATAAAGGAGGGATATCTAAAGAGTTATTACACATTCTGTGATCGTAGGATATGTTGCTTGTATAAACTAATAAAATTAGAGAACGTGTAGGTATTGAACAGGATTAAAGTTCTACTGTACAATTAAAAAAAAATAAAAAGAAATAGTATACCTTGTGGTTCTTGGTTATAACGCCGCCGGAAATACCCAGAGTCTGTGCAACCAACAGACTGATAGACCAGCGCACTAACAATCTGTGTATGGGCATTTCCACAGAAATATCAACCGCAGCCAAAAAATTCGAAGTCTATAAAAGTATGTTGTTTTAACATTTTTTATAGGGAATCTATCAAATTTAACTAATGTAAACATATTTTACATTTATTCATAACACATTTTAAAATATTCGAATGCAATGTCGAACAAGTGCAAAAGTTGTGTTTTAAACATTTCTATTGTATGTTTTGTTTTGATTAATTACCTTAATGAGAGTCATTATGCATTGAAATTTGTTGTTGTAAATCTTGGTTTATATTTAAATTATATAAGAAAAATGTAAAAGGAACGATGCGATTGCAAATAACGGTAATTTTTTTCTTTGCTTTACTGTATAATTCGATGTAGCATTCGACATAGAAAAAGAACATTTGTTATCAGTGAATCGAAGGTATTTTTGTAACGAGCATCAAATATTAGTGAAAAAACAGTTATTTTTATTGCAAATTCAACAAACAAAATATTTCTAGAAAATAATCAACGCTTTGCTCTCTATACTAATTTGAAGTTTGTAGCGTGCGACATCGTAAGTGTAAAATGCACAAATTCAAAATATTATTTTTTATAAAAAATCGTTATTAATACAAAATATAATATTTTTGAATCTAGATGAGTAAAAACGGAGGAGAGCAAAATAAAGCCAACTGCAAACAGTGGAGAGCAAGTTTAAAGGATGATGAAAAAATTACAAAACTAAAAATCTAAAAACCAGGAAAGAATGGGGAAAGCTAGGCAAACGTGGAGAGCAAAGGCTAAAGAATTTAATATTCAAGAGAAACGAACGGATTACATACGCCAAAAACTCCTAGAAATGTCAAACGTACCTCAAGCCAAAACGAACCTTACCAATGTAGACAAACCTTGGCAAAAGCGGTTAAGAAAGTGGAGAAAGCCATGCCAAACGACGTGCACAAAAGGCTAAAAATAATAAATACACCCAATTCTGTTTTGATTTAACACGGTTTGAAAATAAAAAAATTTTTTTTTACACGATTTTATTCCATTTAGCACGATTCAAAATCATTTGGGCTTCGATTTTATTTGCAACATGTAAGTTTTGCGAAATATTTTCATATCAAAAATTTTGTGTAATTCCCTTTCTGTGCACACAAGCATTTTTACTTGTTAGAGTAATTGAAATGTGTTAATATTTTTTGAACTATCTATGCATCTCTAAAAGAAGACGTCGAAAATTACAAATAAAATACTACAACGTAAAGCCATTTCCTTAGAAAACAAAATTTAAAATTTTAGAACGCCTTCGACATGGAGAAGGCTCAACATTTCTTGGCAAAATGTTCGGTTTAAACGAACTATAAAAAAATTAAAATTCAGTTGGGCAATCGTTGATTTCTGAAACGAAACTATATATTAAGTCTTTATCATACACTAAAGATGCAAATAGACGGTGCAAATAAACATTACCTATTTGATTTAGTAAAATAAAAATGATTTCTGTTTCTTAAAAAATCGTTTTTCAATTTTAATAGATTTTAAGAGATAAGGAACCAATCACCTATTTTTGTATATTATCAATGTCTTTTTTTACACGGATTTTTCTGAAACCAATCTACCGTGTAAAAACAGAATTAGGTGTATACTAAATATATTAAAAATTATTTGTAATCAATTATGCGGATCTCATTACATAAAAAGTAAAAAAATAAACATAAAAAGTATGATGGAACAAAATGTAGCGTGCGACATGTCGCGTTCTAAAGTGATTTAAATTAAATAAAAAATAAACTACTTAATATTTTTGAATAAACTAAAAAACATTATTAAGATACATAAATGCACTACATTTTAAAATTAGTCGCATTCAAATATTCCTTTACGTTTCGCTGAAATCCGTGTTTAATTTGTTTGCTTAAAAGCCACTTCTGTTTTTGTCGCATGCGAATGTCTTGATTTCTTGCAATTATATTAAACACAAAGAATTGTCCAAAATCAACCTTAGCACCAATTATAGTGCTAATCAAGAGCTATAAGATTCGCGTTTTGTCAAAATAAAAAAATGATTTGCCATATGTTATTTTTCAATTTGAATGCGTACGAAAGTTGCATTCGACATTGTGGAAATGACCATATCAAGGTACTCATAAATGGTTTAACTATCTACCATAGAGTAAAAAAACTAACTGATGGCTGAGGTACAAGCACATCCCCCTTTTAAAAATAAAGAAGGTAATCTGCTTACAGATACTGAGTATGTGCTGAAGAAGTGGAAGGAACATTTTTCCACCCTATTGGTATAAGGTAGTATCGGGGACGAAGATACTCCAGTACCAATCCCAGATGACGGTATTGAGTGTATACTGCCTAGCCAGAATGAAGTCGAACTATGCATCAGCTGGTTTGTACAATATGGTTAGAAGAATGCATACCCGATGATTGGAACCTCAGCATATTGTGTCCCGAGCAGAAAATAGGAAACAGAGCAGTATTTGCCAACTACAGGGGAATAAGTCTCCTTCACATCGCATATAAAATACTTTCCAGCGTAGTGTGTAAAATATTGAAATCTGAAGTTGGTGCGATAATAGGGCCACTTAAATGTGGCTTTAGACATCACAAATCCACCACACAAATCCAAAAACAGATCGACACATACTATCTATTTGTCGACTACAAGCCTGCTTTTGCCACCCCATACGCTCAAAAGTGTTTCAAGCCATGTCTTAGTGTGGTATACCTTCAAAACTAATACGGCTATGCATGGCTCGGAGAGGTTTTTTCTTATTTTAATCGAAGATCAGTTAAGGTCATCAACTGATCTTCATTTAAAATAAGAAAATATGTACCTCTCCAAGTCCTTTAGTACCAACCGAGGTTTCAGACAAGGCGACAGTCTATCGTGTGATCTTTTTAACATGCTGCCGGAAAAGGTTATACGAGATGAGATATGTGAATAGAACTGGCACGTTATTCACTAAACAGAACATTTTACTTACTTACGCTGACGATATAGACATCATGAGTAGAACATTGAAAGTGGTAACTTTCACCTTTGAAAAAATAAAAAAAGAATCTGTCAAAGTGGGTCTGGCAGTAAACGGCGTTAAAACCACGATGAGCAGACAGTGTAAATGGAAAACTACAACTAGTCAGCGATTTTATCTACTTCGCTATCGCCATTAACAAAATAAACAACATAACTTTTGAGTTAAATAGAAGAATAATAGTGGCCAATAGATGCTACTTTGAACTAGGTAAGCAGATTTAAAACAAGGCCACCTCTCAACACACAAAAATCACTCTCTACAAGATACCGATACAACCCTTACTATTCTATGGTTCCGAAGCATGGGTACTTGCGAAAGCAGATGACGAAGTAATTGGAATGTTTGAGAGAAAAATTATTCGTAAAATATATGGATCAATCTGCGTTGGCGGAAAATATATGCCGACATTGGCATAGTCAAACATATCAAATTACAATGATTGCATTGGCTAGGTTATGTTGTGAGAATGAATGAAGACGCTCCTGCTAGAAAGTCATTTGAATACGAACCTGGTGACGGTTCAAGCAGAAGGAAAAGACCAATACTTCGATGGAAAGATTAAGTTGAGGAAAATATTTCGAAACTTGTTGTAAGGAATTGGAGAAGAAACGCAGAAGATTGAGGCGCTGGTAAGTCTATTCTATGTTCGGCTACAGGAATAAATGCTCTGTAATAGCCACCTCAGTAAGCACGGTGTAGTGTATCTCACAAGACTACAATGCTTGCACCATAAATACCACTAGTAGCGTATCAATAACATATCTCTGCTTACGTGTGGTGCAATGTATTATTGTATTTGAATTGAGTGACATATTTCTATTTGAGTGCAATTCTAAACACTAACCATTCTGATTGGTCAAATGAAAATATCAATACGAACTCTAATACTATCGACAGAGAAAATAGAATAATTCTGTAATTTAGATTAAGTTAGAAAGGCTAAGTATAATTTTCATGTATAGTAAATAAACTTTAAAAGTTAAATGAAAAGACAGACTTTGATTTAATAACTTAAACCGGCCACACCAAGCCTTTGTTTTTAATTAAAGTCTAAATCTTTTTGGCAGTTCTCTTGAACGCCTAAGTTTTAGCGGGGACTCCCCTCAGCTGTTTAAACAAAAATAGGGACTATAGGAAATATAAAAACAAATATAAAAAACCCACCACAACAGGCTCAAAGCCAATCAGGTTAAGTTCGCTTAGAGTCTCTACCTACTCCATTGTGTTGAAAGAATATTTTTACGCAATCATTTTAGGCCGCACAGTCCTGTTCCTAACCTCGTAATACAATACACTTAATAGATAGTTATTTTTTTATTCTATGAGCGTAGATATATGTATGTGTGTGTTTACCAACTGTGTAGGTAAATAAACTGTAGTCTATAAAAATAATTCTCAGTTGAAACGAAAACAATTGTAAAAATTGTAACGGAAGTAGTGATGCGGAAATGCTTGTTCGTGATGCTGATGCTGATGTTTTTGTGTTTTCGCTTCGTTTCGTTATTTCATAAATCTTTCATGAGAAGAAGAGATGCTATATGGTAGACAACATAAGTGTGTTTGCTGTAAAATTCATTATTTATTTTTATTTATCTGATTTGTTAAATTTGTACGTTGTTATTTTGAGTTGGGGTGTGTGGTGGCAAAGAGTGTGTACATTTGTAATCGCATCTAAAAAGTAATTTATTGTCTGTCTTGTTTCCATTATGAATACCAACCAGTGTAATGCAATAAATAAATCGTTACAATGTTTCCACACTTTCTTTGTAATGTTATTGTTATTGTTTTTTTTCTTGCCTATTGTTGCTGTTGTAAACACTTGTATCACCTTTTTATTTGTGATGTGGCTGTGTGAGCATTATACGTGTACTTTTCAATATGTCTGTGTAGCATACTTGTAAACACTTTTCAAATTGAATGTTTCTTTTGATTGATGTTCCAAATACGGAATTAGAAAATGGAAACAATAATAGAAGCATAAATCATTTATATTGTCTTGTATACTGGGATGGTGATAACTATCAGTGTGTGTGTATAAAATATGGGTATTTTGTATAAAATATGGATAATTTATTTTATCGCTTAATCTTTTTATTATTATGAAAATCGTTTTTCAATTGCTACAGTAATTGATGATTTATTTATCGCTAATACAAATAATATTGGCCAAGTAATTTTAAAACATTTATAATTTGATAATTGTTTTGTTAAATTAATATTATTAAATTATATCCCAGCAAAAAAATAGGCATTACATAAAAAAATAGCTTACTTTTGTGGTTATCAAATTCTATTTCTCGATTACAAAGCCCATCACATTAAAAATTGAAAAAGTAATTATTAATTGAACTAGTTATTTTGGTTTAAAAGGGGTTGTCTTCTAAATATTTACTAAATATGTCATTATTTTAAATAATTTGTTCTTTCTCCTACCCTGTTTCTTATTTTTCTAAATGACCTTATCTGTCAAACTTCCAACTCTTTTGCAGATGATAGCAGCATTTGCTATTCGTATTCATTCTGCAGACGGCCGAGCCTTTTAGAGATTGGGGCCAAGCGGCAAAACATGAATGATACGCTCAATCACGATCTCGTAACAATATCTAATTGGGGCCGGGCAAATAGAGTCGACTTTAACGCTCGTAAGACTCAATGTTGTATGCTAACGCACCGGCGTTCGGCCGATAATGGTGCTATATCTGTAATTATGGGTGGTATAAGTATTAAGGAATCAGAAGCTCTTGATGTTCTTGGCATGAAAATCCAGTGTGACGTTCGATGGACTAAGCACATTTTTCAAGTCTCAAAAGAAGCTTTCAAGTGTCTCGGTTTTCTCAAACGGTGTAAAATATATTTCACCTCATCCGATCTCCTTACTATTTATACCACTTACATCCGGCCAAAAATGGAATACAACTCTCATGTATGGGCCGGTGCTCCAAAGTCTATTTTGGAACTACTTGACCGCGTGCAGGAGAGGGCGAAGAAGCTCATAGGTGACAGTAGGGTATCCAACTCTATTGACTCTCTTGAACATCGACGCAATGTGGGTTGTGTTTCGCTGTTTTATCGCTACTACAATGGAATGTGCTCTGATGAGATTAGGGAACTAGTTCCCGATATCCGCACGTTTTCACGCACAACACGCTTTTCATTAAGAGCTCATCCATTTGTGGTCGATTGGCCAGTGAATCGCACAATGCATACAGAGAAAATTCATTTTTTAGCCGTACAGTTCGCTTGTGGAATCATCTTCCTACAGAAGTATTTCCTGTCAACTACAATGTTGGAAAATTCAAATCGAATGCCACAAACACTACTCCCTCTATCCTCCTTCCCATAACCTAATTTCCTAGTTCTGGCACAATGCTTTGCATGAGTAGGGGTCATACCCTGAGTGCTGGTCCGAAATAAAAAAAAGAGCTTTCGTATTAGATTAAAAAATAAAACTGGAGTGGCCTACACTCAACTTTACCATACCAAATGGAAACAGGTATTTTTATGGATATATTGCATAAAGAATAAAAGTTCAAAGTATATTCGAATCGAAAAATTAATTATTTTCGGTTTGGGGTGTTAGGTAAACTACCCCTTGCCCCTTCCCGATTATGGTCAAAATTTACACAGATCTTCATCTCCATAAACGAAAGGAACATACTGAACTTCGTTTTAATATGTCGTACGGTATGATCTGTAGAGCGTTCACAATATTTGGGGGTAAGGAAACTACCCCTTGCCCCCCGTTTATGCCCAAAAACTATACAGCTCTTCATATACCAAAGGCACATACTAAATTTCATTTTGGTATGTCACACGGTATGACCTGTACAAAGTCCACAAAAATAGTGGCATACACATAATTCAATGTTTAAAGATAATTGCATGCAATTGTTGACCGCTTAAATGGTTCATAAGCATCTTCATGTTCATAAAATCTTCAATAATGGCTTTCAGTCAACCATTGCGAGATTGTCCCTATAGACATGGGCCTTAACGTAGCCCCACAAAAAATAAAATAGTATAAAGGCTTTAAATCGCACGATCTGGGCGGCCAATTAACCGGCCTTAAACGTGAAATAAACTGTTCACCGAATTTGCTTTTCAATTTGGCAATTGCTTCGCGTACTCTATAGCATGTAGTGCGGTCTTATTGAAACCACATGAACACCAAGTCCAGCCCTTTCATTTTGGGAAAAAAAAAACAAAAAAATTGTAAACATAGCAAGGTAGCACTCGCCACTCAGTAACGTTACTAGGTCGTCTTTGTTAAAAAAGTACCGTATAATCAAGCCACCAAACAGTGCAGCGTACGAGATGTATTGACAGTTCATGCAATGCTTCTGGCTACTCCTCACACCAAATACGTAACTTATGCTTGTTTATGTATCCATTCTAACATAAAGAAGTTTCGTCCAAACTGACTATAAAATGGAAGCAGTGCCCGATGCACTTACTTAACCGAGCATGAATTTTTATAATTAAATTCAGTAATCTGCAAGCGTTGTTCGTTTGTGAGTCGATTCCTGGTTATGGCCCAAATAGAACATTCTTAGCAGTAACATGTTACACGAAAATATCAGCTGCGGAAACAGAATTGCTACAAAATCACCCGATATATTAGACAGAATTAGGTAGAACTTCAATGTAACTCATAGTAAATAATTCATTAGTAATAGCATGTTAGGAAACAAATTTTCTGGATTAACTTCTTCAAATCGACGCCTCCATTCTATAACATTCTGAGTCGAAAATGTGAGTTTTGAGTTACGAGCTCTCAAAGTTTTCACGCGATATCTTATAAACTATATAAGATACGCCATTTGTTCTTTCTTTCAGAATTTGAGTACAATTTTTATAGTATTTTCTGAATTTACAAATTTTAATTGGATCATAGCTCAAAATGATATAAAATATTTTAGCACGGTGAAAACATTGCCTATTGGTCCTCTAAGTCTACTTAGCATGTTTTTGATAGGTCTATTGTTTTTAAGTTAATCACCTAAGTATACATACATACATATAATATTTTAGTTTGGACAAAAATTTTAGAAAATTATATTTTCCTACATAGACGAATTTTTAGTTAAAATGTTATACAAAAAAAACTATTATTTTCCTTTTAAATTGATTTTATTCGTAAAACAAAAAAGAAAATTAAATATGTATAATAAATCAGTTCAAACAAAAAGTAGTTATAATATAAATTCAAGGTTACTTAAAAATAATTATAAGAATAAAGATAACAGAAACAGTATTAATTCAGTATAACATTAAATAAGTAGAAACTATATTGTATTATTTAGTCGCATTATCTGACACGACTACATATTCTTTTACATTAAAACTATTAAGTTGTCTGTAGAAATTTTGGTAAAATTTTGGAATTAAATTTTGATCACACAGATATAAATGATCTTTTCGTTTTTCTTCCGTTATAGAAAATCCGGATATGTCTGCTTTTGGTATTTCTTCAATAACAATTTTATTTTCTTTTCTTCGTGAATTTCTTACCAACACTTTCCTCACGTTTATATGAAATTTAACTTATACTTTTTGATTCACATTTTCCTAATAAAAAATTTATTATTTATTTTAGATAATATGGAAATCTAATAAATAATACCTCTCACGTTATTTTGTGCTAAATTTATCATTTTTCATGCACGCGAAATCATTTTATATCCGAAAATACAAAAATTAGGCGTCCGATTTGGTTGACTACTTTTTCCAAACTAAAACATCTTATCTTTTTTTAGTTCGGGAAAAAACCTTTTAACTACACTTCAAGGCGAATTCATACCAGGTGTGAGCAGTAGGACAACAACTACAACAAAACAAAAACTTTGACATTAGATTAGCAGATAGGAAACAATGTATTTTTTGACAAGACCTTAGCAAAAAAACAGGAGCAAAAAACAATCAGCTGGGCTATCGACTCCACCTGGTATGAATTCGCCTTGAACTACACTTACAGACACTAAAAAAGTACACATACCAAATACACATAGAAAACACAACGTTAAGAAATGTCCCTTCCATAACATACTAAGTCAATTTAGTTTTCAAGTCAATTTAAAATTGTCCAAGCAAAAGTATTCTAAGTGTACTTAGTCTAAGTATATGTATGCCTATAACTTTGGAACGGATCGGCCCATCTTAACCAAATTTTGACAGTATTTAAATTAGAGAATGTAGGATTAAAAAAATTAAGAACATTAAAAACGTTCTAAGTACACTTATAAATGTTATTAAGATTAAGCTGTTTGTTAGTCTTATTGTTTTCTGGAAGTGTTATTTAATAATCTAAAATAGAAAAGTTTGAAATTCTAATAGGTATATGGCTAGGCTGGCAGTGTCGACTTTATAGGGTCGTTTTCCTGGCCCTTACAAATTAATGCTGATTTGTGATTTTTTATGTTTTTTTTTTTTAAGTTACAACATTTTGTATTAGACTTGTAATATATATATATCGTCTTTTGTCGCCTTTGGTTGCATGTAGATAATAACATTTTTTTTATTCTAAAAAATAAAGATATGAAATACTGATTTAAAGTACTATGATGATCCATATAATTATGTTGACTTAGTGATTTTTGCAAAACCATTAAGCAATCCTCACTACCACCCATCGAGCATAAGTATACAAAACAACATTAGAATTAATTTGTATTGCGGTTAATTTATTTAATATCAATATTTAACTCTCACTGCCCGATATTCCTTATGTTTGTTGTGAAATGTTTTGAAAATATATAAAATTATTTGATGACTGACTTGTATAGTCATATGTAGAGCCACAATATTTATAGCAACAATTTTAATATAAAGTCATATAAAAAAGTGAAGCTTTAATAATCTGTAATATTATCCTATAATATACATATGTACTTCGCATTCTGATTTTTTTTTAGAATTTTATTACATATAGAGTATTTTTGGCTTCTCTAAAATTAGGAAAAAGGTTTTCTGACGATCTCGCCCAAGCAACCAGTGAAATACGGAACAAGCTTTTCCCCCAATAAATAAATTGCATTTTTAATATAAAACTAGCTGTGCCCGCCATGTCGTGGGCGTTCTGATAATATTTTGCTCAATTTTGGTTTGAAAGTATTCCACACCTATTGTAAGACTTACTTATATGTGACTCGGCCTATGAAAAGGTGGCTTATGATTAAAAAAAAATTTTTTCCACTTTTTTTTTGGTTTCGATAGTTTTTAAGACGCTCTTTCACGTGGTGAAAACTAGAAAGTCCTAACTTTCTTAGAAGTGTACTAAAAATGTAGAGAAAGAAGGCGATTTTTTTGGGGATAGAATCCCCAAAAACCTGACTACGCTGAGTCAGAAACTGGTTTGTGCTTTACATTGAAAAAAACATAGCTCTTTATATACACACACGTACTTATCTCATATATGCTCTTTTGCATTTTTTGGTTGCCTTTTGGGCATGACTGTTCATAATGCAAAAGAAAAACTACTAAGAAACTGACGAATTGCATTGTTTATCTTTAAAAGCTAATTTTTCGAAATTTTGTTTTTGAGTCATAAGCCACCTTTTCATAGACCGGGTCACATATAGCGTAGCACCTATAAGAGAAAAATGCAACTAAATTAAGAAGAAACTAACAATAATTTATAGAAAGGGCAATATCTCACCCTTAATAAAAGTTGAGTGTAAAAAACGTAGCATATTTACCTGGTTTTGGTGCTAAATATTTAGAAAAGAATATTATGTTTATTCACACTCTGATATTTTTTGTAGAAAAGAACACGAAAATTTAATAAGTGTAAAATAAATGGAACATTTTTGTCAGAAAATAAAACGCCATAAGTATGTATATCACAATATAACCAAATTATACAACACGTACGCGACATAAAACAAATACAAATTATATTCAATTGGCTACTTGGCAATATCAAAATATCAAATATTAAAGTTGCCGTGCCGTACTAAGTAGTTAAAACGATCTGTCTTTTAAAATATACAACTTTGAAAGATTAAAGGTGACGTACTGTACTAAGCAGTACTTGGTTTCTCCTTAAGATATGCTACATATTAGTTTATATATTTTTTTACTTTATAAAAAATAAAGTATTCATATCCGGTTAGTTCAATTGCGTACTTTCACTACTTTTTCTCCACTTTCTCTTGGAAAGGAGATATTTTTGCAGAAAAACTGTATCCTATATTGGGACCAGGATACTTAGGTACCTCATAACAAAATGTTGTTAAAATCCATTCAGTACTTTTTACGTGATACATACGTAAATGAAAAGCAGACAGACAGAAAGACGGAAATGAGTTACTACTTTATTATATGTATAGATGTAATGGGTAATTAGAGTAATGTTAACTAAATAATATCTAAACTCCCAAAAATTTTATAAATAAAAGCAAATAAAATTTTCAGAGGGTTTGTTAAGAAATTTAAATATAACAAATCCCTGTCAGCTTATATTTGTGAAATATGAAAAAAAAAACATTAAACCTGAGTAGTATTAATAATAATCTGTAATTGTTCATTATTACCTAAACTCATTACTATTTATACTAAAGCAGATAATACTAACTCTCCAGTACCATTTTAAACGCGGCTTGAAAATGATGCCTTTACATCGAAAGCGCTCGCCAAACGTACCAAAACAATAGCCAGTGACGACGGTCTTTACCGAAAGGTATGACAACAGTATTTTATTTATTGGCGGAACAAATCCAATCAATTTAATCTGTTCTAAGTTTTTTCTATCACGTCGAAATTTTCTATATCTTCAACTAATTTTCCGAATTGGGTCAAACTTGTATTTAAATCTTTTCCATTTTGAATTTTATAAACCAAGGCGATGAAATCGTCGTCGATACAACAAAATTTTAACGCCACATATTCTTACAAATAACAAATAAAATTAAAAACTCATCGTTAAATGTTATGACGACAAAGAGAATACCAACCTATATTGTGTGGACGACGCCAAATGGAATAGGGGTGATTCTCAGGAAATGCATCAATAAGAGTGTAAAAACAACGGTTTGAAGTCCTAAAAACTAGCTAAGTAGTTACGTTGTTTACCTTAAATTACAGAATTGTTAACATTAAAGATTTATTAGAATGAAAAAAAAATATAAAAAAGTCAATGCCCTTAATGTCACTACTGAGTTTTTTACAAATTTTTTGTTTCCAAATTTATATTTTTTCTTTTTTTTTAATTTTTTACGTTAATTATCGATTTGGCGATTTTTTATTTTGTGGCGATTTTTCATAGGGTCAATTAGCATGCAGCTTAAATAAGGTTGAAATATAATTTTTTTCTCAGTACAAAAGTGTACCTATAAAAGATTAAGGAAATCATAATCTATAACAAGATTTATTCCTCATAAGTTTTACTATTAAACCAAAGCACGTTTTTATTTTGTGTTATTTTTATAAAATACACATTTTTTTTTTAATAATTTCCTAAATAAATATTTCTTATTTCTATTAGTGGCAACGCTTTTTTTTTGTTTACATAAAAACATACTTCAATAATTCCGGCAAACTTCAAACATTTTTGAAATGGAACTACCTTGTATTATTATATCATGTTTATTATTTTATTTATCAATAATAATAAATATTCACTTTATATTAATAATAATAAAATATGTATATCATTTATTTATGAAGAACGCATAATTCCGTTTTTTAAATTTATTATTATACAGTAATCCACACAGATTACTATTGGTAAAGCATATCCATATAGCATATAGCTATTTCACAGTTGCTTACCCAGATTGTCAGTGGACTTTTTTAAATTTTCCGAATAAAAACCCAGATTCTTATGCCCAAAATTTAATAAACCAAATGAGAAGTTTATTAAGTCTAGAAAGTAAGAAAAAATCCAAATTTCTAAACAAAAAACATAGTAACAATTTTAAATTAAAAAACTTTACTTTTCTTTTTCTTTCTATTTTCTACATTAAGGATTTCCATAATGTATTAAAAAGAATTTCTAAAAAACAAAAATAAAAATTTAAAAAATTAAAAAATACGAAAATCGTATTTACGCATGAGTGAAATAGCTATATGCAATATGGATATGCTTTACCAAGAGTACTCTGTTTGGATTACTATATAATAAAAAATTAAAAAAAGGAATTATGCGTTCTTGATAAAAAAAATAATATCACCTAATTAGTAATTTAATTAATTCTTTCTTAGAGAGAATAACAACGAACTTAAGCTTGATTATAAATTTTATTCTAAATAATGTTATTTAAAAATTCCAAATATATTTTTTAAAAAAATGTGTATATAATTTTAGACAAAAAATAGTTTACACATTTATTATCAGTACATTTTTTGTTTTAAATCATTCAAACCCGATGAATAAAAAGATAAATTATTTGGTTACATAAGAATAAATTTAACATATTTTGTTGATTATTAATAGACTATCTGCGCCCGCCACTTCTTCAGCGTCCTTCAATATTTTGTTCGATTTTGGGTTTAAAAGCAATCCACACCAAAGACCCTTACGTTTTTTTTTTTTTTTTTTTAAGAGAAGTAACACTCAGGCAATTAATGACTATATTAACTATGTTGCTTCCTTTAGACACGGATAGTTGTAGATAAGACAGATGGTTAGGGTGATAGTAAAGCTTTGCAAGCGCTTCTGGTGTCCTTTAGGCGAATTAGTTTGAAGCAAGCATACCCAATTAATAATTATTTTACTTCGCCGTCGTTTTTAGTTCCGTCTTAAGATATGCTACGTATCAGTTTATGTATTTTTTTTACTTTATAAAAAGTTAAGTATTCATAGCCGGTTAGTTTAACTGCGTACTTTCACTGATTTTTCTCCACTTTCTAAGATATTTTTGCGGAAAAAAGTATCCTATATTGGGACCAGGATATAACAGGTACCTTCTCACAATATTTTGTTAAAATCCGTCTAGTAGTTTTTACGTGATGTGAACGTTTACAAAAGCAGGCAGACAGACAGAAAGACGGATATGAGTTACTATTTAATTATATGTATAGATTATTGTTAAAAAAATATTATTTTGGAATATTTATAAAACACTGGTAATTGTTGAAATCTTACCCAAAATTTATTTCTGGTGTCAAAGTACGATAATATTAGCTCTTTTTGACACTCTTTGGGTAGGAAACAAGATTGCGACTTTATTTTAAAATGACATATATTTAGCTCACGCATTAATTTTCCTTACAGATAATCATAAACGTTGTTGTTAATTAAAGATTTTAAAGAAACCTTCTTCGTAATGAAATATTTTTACGAGTTTTGTCTCATAATTTTTTGTTATGAAATTGATCTTCATAGCAAATGTTAGAAGGACATAAAAAATACTTATAACACCCGTGCCTGCATTTTCATGCATTTTTTAAATGTACTGTTAATGTCATCAACTGTTATATGTAAATTTAAATTAATGGCCATTTGATACCTAATTTAGGGAATAGAAAGGTCACCAACTTTAATTACAAAAGAAAACTATTCAAATTAAACAACAAATTTACAAAAATCAAAATTTAAAAAATCAAAATTATATTAAAAAATTTTATATAATAAACAATAATCATTACATAACCAGGAGAAATAGTAGCTACAAGGCAAATAATACTAACAGCAAAAAATGTTTGTTGTGTTGAATCGACACTAACTGAAATAAATAAACAATTTTGGGCAACATTGTTTTAAATTTGTGACTTCTAAGTTGTTTAACAGCAAATATCTTGCAATATTTTTTGAACATTAAACTGACCATAAAAACTAAACGACTGTAACAAATGATAGAAATAAAGTTGAGAAATTTATAGCCGGACTTTTTTATACGCCATGCTAAAGAAGCAAAACATCTTTTTTAGAGGAGGGAGGTAACAAAAATGTGCTTTAAAGTGGTTCTTAATTATATTGAATTGAAGCAAATTAAAAAGTGCATAAAGTAGAAATTATAAGCTCTAACAGCTGTTATAAAATAAATATGTGCTGCAAATTGGTCAGTAATAGTTCTTGCAAAAAAAAAAAACCGACTACAATTCTAAACTAAAAATTTAAAATGAAGTAATCTATAAGAAATAGTACTCAAATCAAATACTTCTATACTTGTTGCTCTAACGGACAAGTAATATACGTTCTGTACATTCAAATCTCTATCCATAACATCTATGAGGACACCCTTTATTTTTTTACAGTTATTATTACTGACACAGTGGTAAAAAGTAACGGTTCCAAAGATATGGCCATATAGCTTAAACAATATCACCTAGGGGACACCCTTTAATGTACAATTTAAAATTAAACACTTATTTCAAAAGGACAGATTCTTTGAATTTGGATATCAAAGGGTGTCCCAATAGTTAATGTAATCTTATGTCTGTGGCCAAACTTTTAAACCATTATAGACAGACAGCTGAAATTTACAAGGAACCTGTACTGCTAAGTCAGCTATAACAAGTATTTAATTTGAATTTAGAAATTAAAGGGTGTCCCGATAATTGATGTAATTTGACCTATATGGCCCTATCTTTTAAACCGTTATGGGCAAACACTTGAAAATTATGCAGAATTTCTACTACTTTCTCTAGTATACTGGCAAGTATAAATATTTAGAATTTGGAATTAAAGGGTGTCCCAATAGTTCTGTAATTTGATGTATATGACTAAACCTTTGAGCCGTTATAGACACAAAGTTGAAATTTACAAAAAATTCTTGTGACCAAGTCCTCTATAACAACAGTTCTTTAATATAAAATTGTACACTAAAGGGTGTCCCAATAGGTGAAGTTATTTGATTTATGTTGCCCTATCTCGAAAACCGTTGTAGACAGACATTTGATATTTACGCAGAACGTATATTACTATGTCCGCTATAGTAAAAAGTATAAAATGGGAAATCAAAGGGTGTACCTAAAGTTAATGATATTTGATCTATATGACCTTATCTTTTGAACGCTTATAGGTAAGCAATTGAAATTTTAACAAAGCGAATATCACTACGTCTACAATAAAAAATACTTAAAGGGTGTCCTCATAGCTGACGTAATTTGACTTATATGGACTAGTCTTTTTAACCGTTATAGATTGAGACTTGATATTTACATAGTGAGTGTATTATTATGTACGCTATAAGAATTATAAAATTGAAAATAAAGGATTTCCCTATAGTTAATGAAATTTGATGTATGCCTTATCTTTTGAGACGTTTTAGATAGACAACTCAAATCTTTACAAAATGTGTATTACTATGGTCGCTATTACATAATTATAAAAATTTATAATTAAATGGTGTCCCCATAAAAGACGAATGTTGGTGAAAATATCTTTACCTTTGAACAGTAATAAGGAGATGCTTTAATTTCACATAGTCTTTACTTCTTTTCCTGCTAATTTTTGCGCATTTTGTTTTATCTTTTATTTGGTTTATATATAGTTCTCACAGATTACTTCTTACATTTTCAGTTTAGAACTGGTACTCAACTATCTGTTTTGAAGTCGGTTTTTTTTTGCAAGAATTATCATATTTGTAGTTAAAGTCTTTTCAATGCATTTTAACTAATAATAATTCTCATGTTTTGTATATCTATTTTAAATCAATTCGATTTTATTATCTTAGGTTGGTAAGGCCAAACTTACATACATATAAAAATATTATATTTTAATTAATGAAATCGTATATATTTTTTATATTCTCTTTCTTTTCTATTTAAAGCTTTGTAAAAACGCACTCATTCAATGAATGAATTTTATTTAAATAACAAACTGTTGTTACGACTACGTACATAAATATCAAAACGAAAAATGATATTATAGTTTTGTTGTTTTTGCATTTTGTTTTAACACACAAGTAGAAAATAATAAATAAAAAACAGAAATTGAATTCCTGATTACTCGTAATAAACTGATATGTCATTTATGACAAATAACTTAATAAGAAATTCAACCATGCAGGAAATACTGTCAAAAATGGGCAATTTTATTCGATGTGCGCTAAGAAAACACACAAACAAAAACTATATTTTATTCTTATGAAATAAATACGTTTCTGAAATAATAAATATACAAGCCTTTTACGTTAAAAGCAAAAACCATAAATTGTTTGAAGAAGTTATCGTGCTGTATCGTACCCAATTGTCCTCATAATCAAAAATATTGAAATTCACTTAAGTGGACAAATTCGCTTGAAATGTCGTAAATTATTTCCAATATTCATAATTTCGAACTATCTTTAGTAAGTAATCGTCAGTAAATTTTAGAGATATTGTAGAGAATTTTTAAAATATACAGCCATGTCACAGAGGTAAATTCCGTTCGGAAGTGGAATTAATTCCGCACTTTGCTTCTTTAGAAAACGTAAAACGAAAAAAAATTTCGGAATGAAACCCCTTGCAATTTGCTATGTGTAGTTGATATTTTTAGCGTTTTTTTTTTAGCAGTTTAAACTATTCAGGACATCATGTTATTAAAATTCTGCGACGTTGTTTTTCAAGCCGCGTTTAAAATAGTACGAGTACCAATTTAAACGCGGCTTGAAAATGAGAGTATCATTTTAAACGCGGCTTGAAAATGATGTCTTCACATCGAAAGCGCTCGCCAAACGTACCAAAACAATAGCCAGTGACGACGGTCTTCACCGAAAGGTATGACAACAGTATTTTATTTACTGGCGGAACAAATCCAATCAATTTAATACCAAACATAGATGCTTTGGAAAAGATAATAAAAATTTAAGAAATACATCTTTCACCAGCTTGTAGTCCGAACCCACCCCTACACTCCTATACTCCAATTTCCAATTTTTCTGACCCAAAGTCCAATATTTTCGGCACAAGTTAATGAATAGACAGGTTTTGTAAAATCATTTATTTTCTGAACAGCTTTTCAACGTTGCTTTTTGAAGTATTTCGGCCTTCTTAATAGAAAGCTAAAGACAAAAACTTTTTATCAAATCGTCTTCTTGGGTGTTGGGTCCCTAGTTACATTTATTACCCGATATGTCCACAGAACTTTCTGGGAATTTTAACAAGACATAGAGAAAGTACATTTTGGACCATCCTGTTTGCTATGATAATGTTGAAATAGACCAGTAATATTTTGGCTCCCGAGGTACTCTGGTATTTACTTTATATGTACCACAGTGCGGGGGCCAGAATTTGGCATTTTTGACAAAATTCTCCATAACATTTTTTTATCGGTCGATTTATTAAAGACCAAAGACTTACCTACAAAACAGGAAAAACCACGTATAAAAATTCGAATTCTATAAAAAGCTTTGGATTTTTGACCACTGTGCTTCGTAGAGTTTTAAGGTATGGTTTAGAAGAATATCCATTACTAATAAAAATATGTTATGTTTGTTTAAATGGCTATAAATTGCTTAAAATATAAATTCCACAAAGCAAATTGTAAGTGGTTTTATTACGAAACAAATTTTCGTTTTACGTTTTCTATAGAAGCAAAATACGGAATCAATTCCACTTCCGAACGAAATATAGCTCTGGAACATGGGTGTTTGTTTTCTACATTCATTCTTATGTTGGCACCACATTAAAAGGTTTTGTATTTGTTTTTTTTCGTTTTATAAAACTGAACAGAATCTATAGCAGCTAAAACCATTCCGAAGGGAATTTGTGACAAGCCTGATAATATTCTGCAATTTTACCCTAACGGAAGTTTACTTTATATCTTATCTTTATATATTAATATGAACTGGTTTCATAGATTTTCGGTAATATAGAATATGAATTAGGCGCCTCAGGTAGCACGAGTATGCTAGTCTATTAGTTTGGGGGTTGTGGGTTCGATTTCCAAAAAGTATATTACTATAGCGAGTGAAGGTCTTAGTTAGTATGTTCTATAATTTAGTTAGAATTCATTTGTAATTGTATTGTGACATTAAGAAAAAAAAATATATATTATTTCATAAATAGTATGATTTTGTCATTATGCGGAAAAATGCAAATATTAATTGTTTACTTCAAAAACACTTATGTAAATATGTTAGATACCTACATAGGATGTGTAAGGAATCCTTGTAGTTAGAGAAATTCTGAAACAACCTTTAACGGATGCATAGACACAGGGCAGTTCATAGTTTTCATTGTTTATGTATTAAGATAAACTATACACCTGTAGGGCCTTTAGCCAAAGTTAGAATTTTGTTGGAGCGATAAGTAGTTTTTCGTTATAATAATGAGAATAATGATCATTGCTATAACTTGTCCTTATAGTACGTGCTAGTTAAAAGTGGTTTTTAGCTTACTTTTAATAACGAAAAACTATTTATCGCTCCAACAAAATCATAACTTTAGCTAAAGATAAGTTAGCTAAACTTTATAATTTAAGAAGCTTTTGAAAGTAATTTTTTGAAAAAAAGTCTTTGTCAGTTGGGATACTTATTGGTTGGGTGGTAGTTCAAGTCACAACAATCAAGAGCATGAAATGCAATTTTTATATTTAAATCGATTTCTGTTGAGTTTTTTTTCTTAGTACTTGCAACATAACTGAAACTGAAATTATTATTTGCCAATAATAACAAAAAATGAAATGTAGATAGTTTTTGGACATGCAATGTAAAATAAATAAATAAACTTACTGGAAGCGATGTCACGAATGTAAGATATCAATGACTGGGAGAATGCAAAAAAATATAGTTCAGGCAGACCTTAGTACTTCCAAATTGTACTCATACATTATCTACACATCACCAACACCATTGCTGTTTTTTTTTTTATTTTTCTGCCTTAAATAGCAACCTATAATGTCTTTCGTATTCTGCTAAAATAAACTGCTTCAGTTTTCTTCCTTTTTAACTTCAAGTTTGTGTCAATTATTTTGAATTTCGAAAGAAACACATACAAATTTAAATGAAATTCTGTTAAATTAACAAAAACTAGAACCATAAACCAGCTACAAGGGGCGATTTTTGTTCGTTTTTCAGTTGGCAAAATTTGTCTGCTTTAATTTGTATTAAAGACCTTAATAGAAATCAATACACATAGAGGTAACCGATGCACCCACAGTGAGACACTGGGAACAAGGAGCAGTTAATAGGCAGATTGTATTTTATACTTTTGCATTTTGTACCTTAGTCTGACCATTCTAATTCACTATAGATTGTAACAAGATCCTAACTTTTAGAAAAAAAAAAATTCCGTTAAATTTCTTTCAAAAAACTTTCGATTAAATTTTTACAAAAAAACTTTCGATAAAGTTTTTACAAAAAATTTTCAATAAAATTATTACAAAGAATTTTCAATAAAAGAAATATTGATAGAATTTTTACAAAATATTTTCCATAAAATTTTTACAAAAAATTTTCGATAGTATTTAGAAAAAATTTTTGATAAAAACTGTTATCGAAAACAAAGAAAAAAAAGAATTTTTGATAGAATTTTTACAAAAATTTTCGATAAATTTTTAACAAAAAATTTTCGATAAAATTTTTAGTAAAACTTTTCAATAAAATTGTTTTAAAAATTTTTGAAAGTTTTTACAAAATAGATTTGATTAAATTTAAAACCAAAATTTTTCGAAATAATTTTTAGAAAAAATTGTCGACAAAATTTTTACAAAAAATATTCGATAAAATTTTAGCAAAAAAAAAAAATTGAAAAAATTTTCAGTAACATTTTAGCAAAAAGTTTTCGGTAAAATTTTAATAAGAAATTTCGATAAAATTTTTTTCGATAAATGTTTACAAAAAAATAAAAAAATTTAAGTTTTTCAACTTTAAAAGAAAAACCAAATGTATATAATATATAAAATGACTTGTTATAGATACATGCGTTATGTCAATTAAAACATCATTGTTTCCATCATTATTAGCTTTCTTCTGCATTTATATTTTTTCTCTGCCATTTTCCGCTGATATTTTTATCGTTTACACTTCGTTTCCTGATAATTAGCTATGTTTTTCATGTATTGCAGTTACTCTCCTTCATTATTTACACTTAAATTTTTCGAATACATTGCTTAATATATAATTTTGCATCATAAACCAACAAAATAAAAGAATAAGAAGTAGAGAGAAAGAAAATAAATCCTTAAATAGTGAAGTTTTTATTTTTCTTAACATGAAAAGATAAAAAAAAATTATGTTCAATCTTAAAGTTTCAGACAAATAAAGACAAATAAATTTGGATAGGCTTTCCCCATAGTAATCAATTTCGATTATTATATTTTTTGAAAATAAATATTTTATACTTATAAAATATTTATTTAAATAAATTTTCAAAAGGAATCATGCGTGAATAAAAACAGATAATAAATTTGAATATTTGTACGCACAAATATATTTTAATTTAAGCTTTTTAACAAACTTGTAAGAGAATGTGTAATTAGTATATTTGTGGCAAAAAGTAATATTTGCTTTGTATATTTGAATATTTGTCGACTTAAGATCTTAAGTTTTTTTATAGTTAATAACTCATTATTTGAATGTAAGATTTGTGGAAATGTACAACGCAACAAAGTTTTTAAGTGGCCTATTTCAATATTACAAAAGAAGACATAAGCAGTTTTTCCTTTTACTTTTCAATTACATTTTTATTTGCTCCAGTTCAATGCTTACAATTGAGTTTAGAACTAATTGTATATCGTTACCACCCTAAAGCTTAGGAATAAATAAACAAAATTTCAAACTAAATGAGACATCTATGATTACGTTACGCTTTGGTAATGCCTACTTAAAAAAAAACTAACAAAAATATATTTTTGGAATTATTTGCATAACTTTTTTTTCAAAGAAATTTCCTGTAAACAATTTCATTACTTAGAGAAAGGGGTTTCCCTTTACCACGATTACTATTTATACACGTGGTAATACATTTAATTTCTTAAATGAATTTAGGACAATAACACGCTTAATTGTGCATGGTAATTAGAGACCAATTTCGTCTGCGATATTACGATGAAGCTTGTAAAGAGATTAGCTACGCTAAATGATTTAGAGTCATTCTCTCAATCTTAGTACCGAAAATCTTTCAGTAATGATTTTTGGGACTCAGGCTGTATGAATTTAAAAGTTAATATTCCAAAAAAAAAAAACAGAGTAATTACTGGGGTTATTAGGAATGCCACTGGGTAATATAGTGGTTAAACCATTCCCAGACTTTTTGCAGAAACTACTCATACTATGAAGCTGTAGAAGAAAAAAGACTTTCGCACAACTTCGCTTCCTGTATATTATGCTGTTAAACTAATATTTATTTCTTCGGGTATGAACACCTGCGGAACTGATCTCTTAACAGTGAAACTAAGTAGAAACACTACTTTTTTTTTACAAAAAAAAAAAACAACAACACTTTGACAAATACTGTCTACTACGCAATACAAAAATAAAAAAAAACAAGATAAATCGATTAAGCGCTATACAAGCTCTTATCACACAGATAATATCTGAAATGAAATTTCTCTCTAAGCAAGGTCATAATCAAGGGTGATATTACTATGCCATGTACTTGGTATAATGTTTGTAAATTAATACGCGAGTTGTAGTAAATTATAGCTTATTACACAGTTTAAATGATTAATGAAAAAATAATAAAAAAAAAATCTGGATTTGCCTACACTCAGCATTACCATACGTCATGAAAACAGATATTTTTATGCATAAAAAATTTAAGTTCAAACTATATATTTGAATCAAAAAAATAATTATTATCGGTTTGGTGCGGCAAGTACACTACAACTCCCCCTTCCCGATTATGTCTAAAATCTATCTAGCTCTTCATCTCATGATACCAAAGTTAAATACTGAACTTCAATTTTATTTCCGAAACGGTATGAATTATAGAGCGTTCATAACAATAGTTCACAAAATAGTGGCCAGCTTTTTAGAATAATAATTAAAAAAGTTATTTCTACCAAAAAAAAACTTTATTACGGATCAATTTGAAACTATTTTAAAAAAAATTTTATTCCGATAAAGATTAAAAAAATTAATTTATTAATGCAAAAATAGTTCAAATAAAATTCATATGATTAAAAAAATTTTGAAAAGAAGACACAATTTAGTTTTATTTCTTTATTCAATTAAGGATTTAATTGTAACAATTTTAACATTTAAATTTTAAAACATTTTACGGCGGTTTAAATTAAAGTAATACATAATTTTATCTTTTCTTGGCATATGTGTCGTATAATCAATAAATTTTCATTAATCATACATTCTTCCATAACTTATACGTTACTGGTACCTCGAAAAACAAAATTAATTGAAATATTATGTACACTTACATATTTATAACCAAAATTTACATCCTTTTCATGTGTGTTAAATATACATACCAAAGCATAATAGAAAAAAAAGGAGATTTCACAGCATGAACAAAAAACACTATAATAATTTATAAAACATACAGGAAAATTTATTCTTGTGTTGACTTTGCCAGCTTCTATTACTCTATATTGGGGTATATGTTAGTGCACGATAAAACATTTTTGCATGTGCTAAATATTCACATATTTTGTTTTCATTATACTGCCACTCCACCATTACCAACAAGAGAAGAAAGAAAAAAAAACTTTAATTTCCTATATGTGACCAATAAATTTACACTAAATCAAGTATTGTGGTTACACAGTAAAATGTATACTCATATATTAAGAATGGACTATACCGGATAAATAAATAACGCAAACCAGCAATTTATATAATAGAATGCCAAATTTTTACACATGAATGCAAATATTGTTTAGTGTTTAAGACACTTGCGTACATAAGTTTTTCTATTTAATGAAATATTAAAAATTCTTTGTTAAATTCGGGAATTTTTTTTGCAAATAATTTATAAAGATTTAGCAAATATCAATATGAAATTAATCCAGTATGCCAAAATTTAAATAAAATATTGTTAATGTAATTATTAGCATTTAAATTTATTAGTCGACCTATTTATTAACACACAAATTGAATTTTAAGACAGACTTACTTACTCACTTAGGTGGATATTACAGAACATTTGTTCCTGTAGCCGAACGTAAAATAGATTTCCAAGCGCCTCAATCTTCTGCGCTTCTTCTCAAGTTTCTGACACCAAGTTTCGAGATGTGTTCCTCAACTTGATCTTTCCATCGCAGTTTCCGTCTTCCCCTTCTGCGTGAACCGTCACCAGGTTGGTATTCAAATGACTTTCTAGCTGGAGCATCTTCATCCATTCTCACAACATGACCTAGCCAATGCAATCGTTGTAATTTGATACGTTTGACTATGTCGGCATACAGCTCATATAGCTCATTGTTCATACGACACCGATATTCTCCGCCAACGCAGATTGGTCCATAGATTTTTTGAAGAATTTTTCTCTCAACCATTCCAAGCACAGTATCATCTGCTTCCGCAAGTACCCATGCTTCGGAACCATATAATAGCACAGGTAGTATCAGTGTCTTGTAGAGAGTGAGTTTTGTCTGTCGAGAGGTGGCATTGTTTTTAAACTGCTTACGTAGTCCAAAGTAGCATCTATTGGCCAGTATTATTCTTCTCTTTATCTCAAAACTGATGTTGTTTGTTTTGTTGATGGCGGTACCGAGGTAGATAAAATCGCTGACTACCTCAAAGTTGTAGTTTTCAACTTCCACTGTCTGCCCGAGTCTACTGGTCGTCTTGTGCGTTGGTACCATCAACTTGGTTTTATCGCCGTTTACCGCCAGACCCACTTTGGCAGATTCTTTTTCGATTTTTTCAAAGGTGGCAGTTACCGCTCGCAATGTTCGACCCATGATGTCTATATCGTCAGCGTAAGCGAGTAACATCTGTTAGGTGTCGATCTGTTTTTCTGGTCGGTGGTGGATTTACCAGGTCTAAAGCCACATTGATATGGTCCAATTATCTCGCTAATTTTAGATTTTAATCTTTCACACAGTACGCTGGAAAGTATTTTGTATGCGATGGGAAGGAGACTTATTCCTCTGTAGTTGGCGCATACTGTCTTGTTTCCTTTTTTGTGCACGGGACATAATATGCTGAGGTTCCAATCATCGGGTATGCGTTCCTCTAAGACAGTCTTAAGTTCGTTTATTCTCGCTAACTTCTCCATAGGGTTGAAAGAATATTTTTCAGTTTAAAGAAAAATGGGAAAAATTTTATTTTATACACCAAGATAGCTGCATGTTTTTCAATTTTATTTCCAATAAGCCAATCAAGCTTAGATAACAGTATACGACATACTAATCGTCTATCGAAGTCTACCGCTCTACTCCCCTCTACATCATGTGTTTTCTTTAAAAGTTACCACCTTATATTTGTAGTTGTCAGCCTTTGGATAGCAATGAAAACAAATTTTCTTAATTTGTCAGTTACCATGTAAATCCTTATTCCTAGTTGGAGATATACTGTATACAATAATACACATCTTTAGTAACTGAACTTTAACCTGATAGTGGGAATGGAGCCTTAATATATATTTAATGATGTCGTTCGCTAATTCAATATTCACATTCTTCTTACAAGTTACTTTTATTGGGCAAACAAGGCTAATATTGTCCGAGAATATCCTCGGTAAACTAACAGCGACGATTGTTACTGTACTGTACAGCATCATGAAATATTTCTATTCATTCACGTTTTGATAGTTTACTTTAGGGAGTTTATGTAAATGCATGAGGAAATTAAGGTAGTCTGCCCAGCGCAACATCTTTACCCTTCTTCATGGTGTAGATGTTGCTACTTCGAATGCAGTCATGCCTAGCTCCGCTGATTTACCTATTATTAGTTCCAAAACGGCAGACCAACATTACTTGTAGACATCAGAAAAGTTTAAATTACACACTGTGTAATTTTTTAAGTCATGGCAAAATAACCATATACGGACACCACTACGTCATAAAAGACCAAAAAAAAAGACCCCTGTCTCCCAATTTTGCCCAAAGTGCTCCAGGTTTTTTTTTATGGGCCCTCAAAGATGTGGGGCCTGGATGTCATTTTTGCAAAAAAAATGATAATTTCCTCAAGCTCATATTTTGCAAAGTTATAGCTCTTGTCATAAAGAACAAAAATTGTTAACATATAAAATCAAAAAAAAAGGTCTTCAAGGTCAAAATCGCAAAAAACTTTAAAAAATTCAATTTTTTACCTTTTTTCCCCTGTTCAGGTCCATAGGTAGCAAACTGTTCAAAATTCAAGGAAACAATCAACTATAAAAATGAACCTAAGATCTCAGTAAACAACTTTCTAGAACATATGAACTTCCTAGGAATGATTCTTAACACCGTTTAGGTAGCGCTCAAGTAGCCGCAAAAGTGAAAAATTTCCCGAAAATTTTTTAAGGGTGTTAAGAATCATTCCTAGGAAGTTCATATGCCTCAGAGAGTATATCAAAATTTCAAACGGTTTGCAAAATATGAGCTTGAGTAAATGATCATTTTTTTGCAAAAATGACATCGAGGCCCCACATCTTTGAGGGCCCATAAAAAAAAAACCTGGAGGACTTTAGGCAAAACTGGGAGACAGGGGTCTTTTTTTTGGTCTTTTTCTTGGTGTCCGTATATGGTTATTTTTTTTCCATGTTGCACTGTGTTAGCCTGTGTCATTCGTGATTAAACATTATTTATTATACACCGAAGCAGACCAATAACTTAATGAATTTCTTTTTGACCCATTTTGTTTACCAATGATTTCCGATACCCGATAGGCAAATCACGACTGCTACTACTAAAGGGTGTTTAAATTTGTAAGGGCCTACGTTGATTTTTAATAAAACAAAAATTATTTAGGAAGTTATTATCATTTTTTTTATTTTTATAATATTGGTATGGAACAAAATATAGGCAAAATGGCTGACGCGACCTCGGCGGCACACCTCCTC
Organism: Phasia obesa; assembly: GCA_949628195.1. NCBI lineage: Eukaryota > Metazoa > Arthropoda > Insecta > Diptera > Tachinidae > Phasia > Phasia obesa. The sequence continues at coordinate 20,874,907 of OX451216.1, read as the reverse complement.
CGATAGTCCAAATATTCGATGACGCTGAGGCATAATTGAGGTTCAATGTCATTAATGTGCCGAATTATTACATCCTTTTGATCTTAAATTGTTGCTAGCTTATCGACGTACACCTTTTCTTTAAAATAACTACAAAGAAAGAAATCCGACGGTGTCAAATCAAATGATCTTGGCGGCCAATTGGCATCGCCACCACGTGAGATAACACGGCCATTCAATTTGTCGCACAAAAGAGCTATTGTTTCATTAGCTGTGTGGTAAGTGGCACTGTCCTGTTGAAACCACGTATCTTTCCATGGTTTAAATTGAGTTAGTCTGAAATTGAGAAATGTCAAATCAAATGCAGAATAAAACTAGACGTTTAGGTGTGGTTCACATTTAAAATTTAACCACCCGATACTTCTTCCTTATTAGAGATTATCCCTTAAGACTAAGGTCCCGGTAGCTACCACATTTATTATATACATATATGTGATCGTGATCCTAATGCCTTCCATTTTGGAATATTTATACAGAATGTGCGCTTACATCTCAGCTTCCTTTAAACACAGTATCGTCTTCTTCGGGTATTATCTTGTCCTGATGATACTTGAAATTTGTATGACCTGCAAATAAATCATTTATCCAGTTTAAGATACATCGATTATATCCAACCAACATTCTGGACTTCAAGCCCATTTTTTATTCTATCATTAGTGCCAGTTCTGCTTTTTCGAGTCATTCTTGTTCATCTCCTGCGGTTTTTTCATTGTGCAATCATGATCGCAGCTCTTGCGGATACAAACCTCTCTACCTCTTGTGAGGCTTCATAATCTATCAGTAGCATTCTCACGATTCTGTTTAATTTAGGAAATTTTTAAATTCCAAGCAATTGAGAAACACAAAGCACTGTTATTAAAGCTAGAGACAGATATTCATAATATTTTCGACTTAATTTAGCACACCGGCCACCACCAAGACGAGATATAAGAAAAAATTCATATATTCATACACTTAGTAACAGTGAATCATATTATAAGCCTGTCAACTGATGGCCGATTTAGCATTAATTAGAAGTAACACTGGCCCCAATTAAATGTAAAACTAAATGGTGACATCACTAAAAGTTTGCTAAGCGAGCCTTTCGCCACTTTACTCGATACGATTTTTCTTCAGAGATAAATATTTTGAAAGCATTTCATCTTTTTAAAGACGCTTTAAATGGGACACTGGACTAGGTTAGGTTAGGCCACACGGGTTGCCGGTTGTGTGATCAAAATCCGACTCACTTGGGTTTTACTGGTCCCTTTGTGACATCTGAAAGAGGGATCCTTAGGATATCTGCTTATCTGTACTTGACCTAGTTTATCCTGTTGACGCTGAACTGGACGCTGGACATTGGATTAAAAATATAAATACAAATTTGACTTCACTACTACAGGGTGGCCCAAAAAAGACTGCAGGATTAAAAATAGTTATATCTTTTTTGTGTTTAATAATTTTTTTTATGTCCTTTGCAGGTTATTTACTGGTTTTTGGAGATAAATCATGGCTACATATGATGTGCAGAAACGCGTCAAAATCATTGAATTTTTATATTCTTCTGGAAGGTCAATTATTACAACACAACGAAATTATCGTCGTCATTTTAATGTTCGAACAGCACCCAGTGACAACATGATTAGGAACTTAGTCTCCCGTTTTGAGGAACATGGAAGAGTGTCAGATCTTCCAGGAAGAGGAAGAGGTCGATCTGTGCGCAATGAAGCAGTTGTGGAGGCTGTACGTCAGAGTGTAAACGAAGATCCATCTGTCTCTACTCGTCGTCGTTCTGCTCAATTGGGAATCTCCAGAACATCCCTGCAAAGAATTTTGAAGCGGGATCTTAAAATGTTTCCGTATAAAATTCATATGGTACAGCAACTGCTTCCCCAAGATCATCAGGCACGCCTGCAATATGCTATCCTTCAGTCCTTTTTGGGCCACCCTGTAAAATTCAATTTGCGGTTAAATACTAAAGCGTATTATTATAACTTACAAGTAGCTAAAGTTAGCATTTTTCGAAGAGATAAGTAGTTTTTCGTTGTAATAACGAGAATAAGGATGGTTCCTACAACTTGCCTTCAAAGTCAGTGATAGTTAGTGGTTACTTTTAGCTTACTGAAAATAAATGAAAACTACTTATTACTCCGATTAAATCACACATTTAGCTATTGGCAAATTATAATCATTGTGTTCTATAAATATTGAAAATATGTTAGTTTTTCTGAATTCATAACGCTGCAACTTTGTAATAAATGTAATGCATATATGTAAATACTAAAATTCTTAAATGCAATTTTAAGATTTTTGTTTGTTTTCCTTAAAGACTCCTTTTGTATTCGTAGTTCTTCTGGATACTAATATGTTAATTTATGCCTTGCCTCGCACATCTAAATTTTTACATTTAACTATTCATTTAGAAATTAATATTTTTTTTTTTTTTTTGTTTTACCCGTTACATTCAGGATAAAATGGAAAATTTATGTATTTTTTCCAATTCTGTTGCGTAAAATAAATAAACATTTTTTTTTATCATTTTTAACATTAAGTAACAGCCAAGAAAGAGATAAATATTTATGGGGTCATAAATATTGTCTATTGCTTCATGATCATTTGCAATGTGTATATGTAAGAGTATAGCTTTCTTAGTGTGTGTCTGTTAGTGGAAATAATTTATTTTGCGATTTTATGCATATTTGCCGTTTAGTGGCCTAAATGTTTTTGGATTTAACAAATAAATCTCTCAATGGGGACCTATTTAAATGCAAAAGTCACATAAAATTTACGCACGTCATATAGCGTTCGATTTAGAAAATGTAGAAACTAGTGGCAACAAAATTATTTTTATATTACAGGATTTAAAAGTTAAAGATTTAAAAAAAAAAAAAATATTATGTGAAAATAAAAGTTGAACAGCTTTTTGTGTTTATTTGTAAAGGATACCAAATTTCATGTGAAAGGAACAAATATATTTCATATATTTTTTCTTATACTTATGGTCCTTTAAAGCCCAATAAACGAAAAGAAAATATTAATATAATTTAAACCTTAAGCTTTATGTTACCTGTGAGCCAAGAAGGGGAAAAATTAAAAAAAAGCGAGCATAATCATAGGCTTGGTAACTACATTATTATTTGTTCGTGCATTAAATCTTATTTCGGCTACTAAGTACTTGTTTGTATTTTTCGTTCCTTGTGCTTACGAAAAGCAACCTTTCAACGTGTTTTCTTTGCTGGCATTTAATGCTAACAAGAAGAATACACCGTCACGAAAGCAAGCAGACACAAACTCAAGCATTTTTATAAAAATATTACTTTAAAGGGTACTTAAGACACTTACAAATAAACATAAAAATTGCATGACTGTAGTTTTTGATATTGTTTGTCTACTGGATTAGCTCATGGAAAAAAGAACCCTTGAATTTTATTAAACGGAACTTTGATTAAAATGCAAAGGATTTCAAATTAGTTTTTCTTTAAGCAATCAATTTTTTTATTGGAGGGTTGACCGTTAATATGTTTTTAGGGTTCCGTACACAAAGTGTAAAAACGTAACCCTATTGTTTTCGCTACAATGTCTGTTCGTCTGCCCGTCTGTCAGCGCCTTTTATCTCTGGAACCGTAATAGGTAGACTCTTGAAATTTTCACAGATGATGTATAGTTGTTGCCGCTACAGCAATAAATACTAAAATTTATAGAGGTGTTATTCACGAAAATGTGTTTATTTCTTGAACTGTACATATTTCTTGAAATTTACAAACAGTAATTAAAACTTAGTTCACTATATAAACAAGTATAAAAAAAGTAAAACTAAAAATTAAAGGGTGTTGCGATAGTGGTGCGATTTGCATATATAAGGCCTAAGTTATGAACCATAATAGGTAGACTCTTGAAAATTTTACCAAAGGTGTATAACTATGGTCGCTATAGCATCAAATGTTAAAACTTATAGGGTGTTCTGATAGAGAGGTGTTATTTACGAATATGTGTTTATTTCTTGAACTATAGGAGACATACACTAAAAATTTACAAACAGTAATTAAAACTTAGTTCGCTTTATAAACAAGTCTAAAAAAATAAACCTAAAAATTAAAGGGTGTTCCGATAGTGGCGTGCTTTGTACGTGTAAGGCCTATGTTTTGAACCATAATAAGTAGACTCTTGAAAATTTTACCAAAAGTGTATAACCACTATAGCAAAAAATACTAAAACGTAGGGTTTTCCAAAAGTAACGTGTTATTTACGTTTATGTCTTTTTTTGAGCTGTAAGAGGCAACCAATTACAATCTGCAGACAGCAATTAAAACTATGTTTGTTTTATAAACAAGTATACAAAATTGAACTTAAATATTAAAGGGTATTCCAATAGTGACGTGATTTGCATGTATATAGCCTAAGTTTTGAATGAATAGGTGGAATCTTGAAATTTTTACAGGAGGTGTATAACTATGGCCACTATGACAAATAGTAAAAATTAAAGGGTTTTCCGCCAGTGACGTGATTTGCATGTATAAAGCCTTATTTCTTGAACGGTAACAGGTAAACTCTTGAAATTTTGTACAGAAGATGTGTTGCAACGGCCGATATGACGATTACTAAAAATTAAAGGGTGTTCCGACAGTGATATGTTTTTCACTTATAGTGAATTATTTTTTAATCGTAATAATAGACTCTTAATATATTTATAGAAAGGAAATTGCCATGGCCACTATAATGAATAATATACTTAAAGGGTGTTCCGACAGTGACATGATTTTGTAAATCGTAATAGATACCCTCTTGAAATGTTTACAGTAGATGTGTTACTTCGGCCGCTTAACAAATACTTAAAATTGAAGTGTGTCCATTTGTGACGTGTTTTTCACGTTAACCGCAACGTTCTTTAACCGCAACAGGTGGGCTCCTCATATTTTAATAGAAAGTGTATTACCATGGCCGCTATAAAATCAATTACATACTAAAATTTAAAGGGTGTTCCAATTATGATGCAATTTTCGCGAATATTACTTTAATTTTAAAATTTAAGGGTGTCCCATAAGACATAAAGAAATAAACAACTGGAATTTTTAAATTATACTGAACATGGTACGGAATCCTACGTGTGTGAGTCTAACTCGCACTTGACTAATTTATTCTTCGTTAGCGTTATCGAGAGGTGAGAGATTGTTACTGTATTTTCATTTAAGTCAGCGGATTCATGGTGTCCAGTTTATCCTATGTTGTAAAGCTATTTACCTGACAAGGTTTTGGTATAACTCTAGTTTTTGCGGAAATAAACTAACCTTAACATTGCCACATAAAATAAATTTTTTAGAAATAGATACTCGCCCTAATCCTAACCTTTCAATTTTAAGGCCCTCATTTCCGCAGTGCTATTAGTCTGGCTATTATTCAATTTGAAATAGGACATTTTTATGCAACTCTACAGGTATAAAATATTTAAAATCATGTTTTCACGCCTCTCCACACCGACGTTTATTATACTGATTGGTTTATCACAACTCTAGTTGTATATACATGTGCCACTGTGGCAACTTCCCTGTATTTCTTGTTGTTTAAAAATTTACTTCTTACAACTAGAGTTGTGATAAGCCAGTCTGTGTAGTAAGAAAGTAAGAAACAATACATTTAGGCCCAATATTATAACTTGCCTTTACGTTTTACGTTTTAGTTAAATTTCACTTCTACTTAAGTGAGCGATAAACTGAACAATAACTATTTTTCGTTATTACAACCTTGAAATTTTCCTTGTAAAATAAAATTAATCTTTTTGAAAATATGGCAGTACAATAATAAACACCGACTACTTTAGACAAAATAATTTGGTTCTAATTTGGTAACGCCATACGTTCCATTTATTTGTTTACTTTTAACAAACCACAAATTAGTTATCTGTGCAACAAAAAACTGAAAAGATTTTATATACAACAAAGAAGATGGGTTTTCCATTTTTATTTTTCAAATGCAAAATTAAATTAAAATGAATTTATTTTTCTTCTTAGATTAGAAAATACGGCTACTTTATAGATGACAAAACATGGCACTTCACACTCTTATATGTAATGTTAAAAGTTAAAGGCAAGATGTTCTTCCCTTTAGTTTATCATTCACTTCTAGCTTAATGTATATTTATAATAAGGAAAAACTACTTATCACCCTGATAAAATCCTAATTTTAGCTAATGGCAAGTTATAATAATGGGCCTATGTATTTGTTGTTTTTTTTTTTTGAAGTTTGATACTTTGTATTAAATGTTCCGTGATTCTTATTTAGTCAAGGAACATTTTTAACGACAAACAAAAATTAAGTCCATAAAACGCTTCCACTGCGATGTTGTAAGAAATCCTATACAGGGTTCAATATTTTTCATTTATGAACATTCAAAAATCAACATTCATGATATTTTTCATAAATGAGAAATCTAAAATTCTATATTTCTTTTTCATATACATAAACGTGCAACAAAAAATGTTCTGCCTATGTTCATACATGTATGCGTGTACCTGTTTGTTTTTGTAACATACATACATGATAAGTGATAAATTAGCTTGTTGTCATTAATGTTCTTTGTCATAAATGTATATGTACATTTATGATCGTTAAAAATTTATCATAAATGAACATGAAAGAATTTTCTGCTTACGATCGCACATGTATGTACATATCAACTTTTTTTAACAAATTTAGGTACTTACATGCAGAAGGGAAAAATAAAAAAAAATTCATAATGTTCTTCTGCATATGTATGTAAATGTATTCTACGCCCAGTCAAATAATTATATGTGCAAAATTTTTTTTTTCTTTGGACCTTATGTTATACTAACGGTAGAGTTGTTGTTTTTGGCATACACATTCTCTAATAATTACTTTATCTTTGGTTATTGTCTGTTAAGTTTATCTTCGGACCGCATTCGTAATACCGTAATTTTTAATCAATCATGTCGAAAATCCCGTGTAAAATATTTATATTTGCAAAATGAATTATTTGACTTCCAACTGGTGCCAAATCAACGTATTAGCACATAAAGCGGAGAAAAACAAATCATATTTTTGGAATTTTTAGAAAAATGCCACGTGAAGCTGAATTAACAGATGAAGAAAGTCGATTAATCAAGGGAACGAGTCAAGCCGGCATAAAAGTTGGCCCAATTTGCTGTTTCCGTAACGCGAAAAAATTTTTCTGAAAATCCAGATGATTACGGTTTTAACACAAGTAGCGGCCGGATATGCACCATTGATGACAGGAGAAAACGAAGCATACAGCAGTTAGCAACTAATAGCCACATGAGTTCTCGGTAAATAAAAACGGAACTCTAAATGTAACTAAACAACGTGTTCATAAAACAATAAGGCAATATTTAGACCATTAATATGTATGAGTATTGAGTGCCTAAACTTTGTCTAAAACAACGCCATAAAAATGCACATATGGTATTTTACAAAAAGTATACATTTTGGGAAAATAAATTTGAAACTGTGATATTCAGTGAAACAAAGAGTTTAATTTTGACGTACCAGATGGTTTCCACAAAAATTAAATGGACGTAAGACGCCCACGGAAAGCATGCCACAATCGAATTCATAGTGCAGGATCACTCAGGCGGTATTTTGTATCAAGAGGCTTCCCTCTCAAAATAGGTTTTGCGCTAGGAAAATTGAATGCAGAAATCTACATGGATTTGTTACAAAGCGAACACCTTGATTTTGCTGATGATTTACAACGCGATAACTGGACTTTCTAGCAGGATAATACACCGCTTCACATGGTGAAGAAGACAAAGGCGTTTTTTAATTTTCGACAAATTGATTTCCTCGTGTGAATACCTTCTGCCAAAATTCATATCTCTAAGCTATATGATAGCTGGAAAGAGGTTGAAAAAGGACATATTGGTTGAATGGATTTATATTTCTGTGTCTGTCCGGAAAAAGTTGTTAATTTTTTCATGTCTTATCAGTCTCCCTTTAATTTTAAGATTATAGTCGTAATCGCGAAAAGTGCATTGCTATTGGGACACTCTTTAAATTTTAGGAATTGTTGTTTAAACGGTCATGGTAATACACATTCTATAAAAATATCAGACCTACCTGTTGCTGTTCCAAAAATAAGGTAATATACTTGAAAAACATGTCACTTATGGATCACCCTTTAGTAATTATTAATTGTTTCAGTGTCCGAAGTACAACATCTACTGTAAACAATTCAAGAGTCTACCTATTACGGTTCAAAAAATAAGGCTATTTAAGTAAAAATCATGTCTCTGTCGGAACACCCTTTTATTTTTATTATTTGTTATAGTTTCCATAGTAAAAAAACTCTAAGAGAACAAATTCTACTTATTATCGTTCAAAACTTAGGCCATATACACGCAAAGCACGTCACTCTCGGAACACCCTTCAATTTTAAGGTTTAATTTAATAAAAAGCGAACATAGAGTTAATTACTGTCTGCAAATTTTAAGTGGTTGCCTCCTATAGCTCAAGAAATAAATACATAACGGCAAATAACACCTCACTTTCGGAACACCCGATAAGTTTTAGTATTTATTGCTATAGTGGCCACAGTTATACACCTTCAGTGAAAATTTCAAAATTTACCTATTATGGTTCAAAACTTAGGCCTTATACATGCAAATCACACCACTATCGGAACACCCTTTAATTTTTAGGTTTATTTTTTTAGACTTGTTTATAAAGCGAACTAAGTTTTATTTATTTATTTATTTATTTGAAATTCATATAACTAACCGAGCCCAGAAAGGCCATATTTGGTTAGTAGACTAACAATGCACAGAATGGATAACAATTAAGAGATAATTTATATGCTATAAAAAAATGCTGATATTATTCGTAAATATATTATAAGAAAAATAAAAATTATAGATATTAAAATATTTTAACAAAATGTAAGTGAAATTAAGTCAAATTATCGTTTAGTTACATATTAATTTTAAACGTTATTAAGACGAGCATATTCTAAAAGCTTTTTCCTAAAAACATAAAAGGAATAAACAAATGATCTGAAATCACGAGGCAACACATTCCAAACTCTCGCCACTCTTACTTGAAACGACAACTCAAAAAGAGAGACTCTAATATGAGGATACAATATCTGTGGATTCCTTACGGAACTAGAAAACAAAAAGCGATCACGCAAGTAACCTGGACTATTTCTTTTGATAACTTTATAGAAAAGCAACAACAATCGTATATGCATAAAACTATTTAAACTACATCCCAAAAAATCAACAACATAAGAGGTAATAGGTGTACGAACCTTAATACGATAAACAAATCGAACTATTTTGTTAAAAATAAGTCTGAATTTATTCATTATATACGCAGACGATCCCATAAATACCTCAGAACAGTATAAAATATTCGACATAAGCAAGGCATGTGCAATACGCTTCCTAACAAAAAGAGGTAAATAAAGGTTTAGTGAATACAACCGCCTCAAAGTAAAATTAATTTTAGAGCTAAGATAATTAATGTGATTACCAAAATTAAGCTTATGATCAATTATGACACCAAGACATTTGATATGTTCAACGAAAACAACAGCAACACCTTGAATTTGAATTGATATCATAGGTAGAGACCTAGGTAAACCAAAGATCATCGCCTTAGACTTTGAAGGGTTAATGCAAAGATTAGAATCAGACATCCAACTGACGATGCGTGACAACACAAAGTTTACAACTTGTTCCAAAACATCAATAAATTGAGGTTCACCTGAAAAAAATAACTGAATATCGTCAGCAAAAATGAATGCATCACAAGAAAAACCATGAAATACAGAAAAAATGTCATTCATATACAAAATAAACAATAAAGGCCCAAGGACAGAACCTTGTGGTACCCCACTAGTAACCATCATCCAATCAGATAAAACATTATTCACTCTAACACACTGGCTCCTTCCAGTTAAATAAGAGTAAATTAAAATGCATGCCATACGCGAAAACCCAAAATAATTGCAAAGCTTTGTAATCAAAATAAACGGACTTACACAATCAAAAGCTTTGGACAAATCCAATGATAACAAAACTCCTACATCACCACTATTGACAGTCCGTCTAATGCAATCCGTAAGACCCAATAAGTGGGAAGATGTATTATACCCTTTGCGAAAACCACATTGATGTGAATGGATTAACTGGTTATTGTCCAAATATTCCATCATTTGCTTCTTAACAACATGCTCAACAATCTTTGACAAAATAGGAAGAATTGATATAGGTCTCAAATCATTCATACAGGACACAGATCTTGTTTTACCCAACGGTACTACTATAGCTTTCTTCCATTCATTCGGAAACACAGAAAAAGTTAAAATATTGTTAACAAGATAAAGTAATTGATTATGAATTAACGGAAAGATAAGCTTAACAAACTTTAGAGGCAATGCATCATGACCACATGCATTTGATTTCACACTACACAAAGCCGTACATAATTCATTATAGTCAATATTTCGAAATGAAAAACCAAAATCATTAAAATTTAGGTTACCATTAAAAGGGTTAGCCACATCATTAGTTCGGTGCAACAAGAAGTGGTTGTTAAGTTTATCCGGATTAAACTTCTCTACATTCTGTTCAAATTCAATACAACCATTTGATCTGATCACATTCCACATATCCTTAGTATTCAAATTCTTAAACTTGGCTGAAAAATACTTTATCTTAACATTACGAATAACTCTCTTACATCTATTTCTAATTTTACAATAAATGCTTCGATTGCGAACAGATGGAGTTGTAATAAATGCTTTGTAAGCCAAATCTCTAAGAGAAAGATAAAATTTTATTTCAGGCGCATTAAACCAGTCATCACCAACTGCACGAGCTACAAATCTCTTAACTGGGACAAGCGAATGTAAAGCATTTATACAAGCCATTAAAGAAGCCAATTGGACATTAACATCAGAATTATTGTAAAACTCAGTAAAGTCATATTGATTGACTTCGCACTCCAATATACCGACGTCCACATTTTTATAATCCTTGAATTCAACATATTGATCTATCCTATTTAAGGCCATCATGACTTTAATAAAAACGAAGGAATGATCAGATATAGACGGACACTGCATTTGATTGGACATCACAACTGATATGGACGGACTGACAAAAAAATAATCAAGAAGCGAGGTAGAAGAGTTTCCAACATCAAAATGAGTTGGCAAGTTATTATGCACATAACAAAGACCCATTCGCTGACACGCTGAGTTAACTAAAAAGGAAGTATTTAAATCAAACAGATTAGAGTTAAAGTCCCCCATGATAATGATGTTTGAATATTTAACTAAAAGTTGACTTAAACGTTCTTCCATAATATCGAAATTTACAGGGTCCCTGTTCGGAAGGTATACCACCCCAATCAAAAGTTTAGATCCAAAAGTGTTAGTCTCAACAAATATAGATTCAAACTTACCAAAGTCCTCCGATGCATATACTACTCTAACTTTAATCTTACTCGAAACGAACAGTCCCACACCACCCCCTCTATGATCAGGCCTATCATTCCTATAAAAAGTATAACCAGGAATGGACACCACATTAGATGAAATATCACACTTTAACCAAGTTTCACTAATGCCAACAAAATCCAACAAACAATCTCTTAGAATATGCCTTAGCTCGTCTAGTTTAGATGAAGTGCCAGTTGCAAAACTGCGAACGTTAAAGTGACCAATTCTTACATCATTTGTTGAGTTACCCAAAGTTGTGCGTAAAAAGGAATTGTCATGCACAGCTGGGCCTAAGTTAAAATTTACAGTCATTTACCAAACAAATTATATCAGCAAAAATTATTAGAGATCTAATTAGATAAATATAAAAAAATATAAATTTAAGTTTAAAACGCTGTAAATCTAAAAATAAAAATAAAGTAAAAAAATTTACTACTAAACAGAACCAAAACAACTAGTGCTACTAGGAAGTACAATCAAAGTTTTGTTCATGACGACCAAATATCGTAATGAGAAAGAATTCAATAAAAATATCTAAAAAACCATTGGTAAAAATAAACAAATCCCATGTTATATAAGTTCATTACTTCTGGGGCAGCACTAATTATTTTAATTAGATTAAAAAAATTATGAAATAATAAACTAGATGACATACATAAATCAGAAAAATAAGATTATAAAAATATTCCAATAGTATACAGAAAGGTAGTTCAATGAAAAAAATAAAATATACTCGTACTAAACTCCAGTTTCACCGTCCACCATATGCAACAAATCCGTACATTGCTTAAGATCACAAACCTTGACAGAATTATCACAAAATGTAATTCTAACCTTAGGTACATCAGTATTGATATGCGAAAATTTCAGAATCTTCTTATTCCTTTTTAAATCTTTGCATAAGTTCACAAGTCTTCTTGCTTCCAGAGTAAGGTGGTCACTAAGCGTAATACGTTCTTCAATATCAATTACTCTACCATTTGTGTCGGTCAAGACATCCTTCAAATACAGATGTTTATTCCTCGAGTTATATTTAAAATAATTAGACATTATTGCATCCCTAAGGTAAATAGAATTCAGTTTAACTAAAACTATTTTACCACGAGCAATATAACAGCAGTGTTGGATATCAGCATGCTGGAGGGTAACGTCATAAAAAGCAGCAATCTTCAAAACAGGTTCTCTCAGATTCTTAACAGCTTGTGCCAAACCACGAATAAGAATGTCAGCGCGATTTAGGCGTCTATGTAAGACGTTGTTAAATACAACTAGTTGCCTCACCTTCTCAGTCACAGCATTTTCAACATTATCAATATTATCCTGACACAGCTTTAAGTCAGACTTAACCATGCATAATTCGGAAGTCAAATCATTTCGGACTTTATCCACCATATCACCAAACTTAACCTCAAATAGATTAGCAAGGTTATTCATTTGTTGGTCCATTTGTATTTTTTGCTCCACAAACTTGCTATCCATTTTCATACAAATATCACTCAGGCCCTGTTTGAGTTCCATCCCAAAGCTGGAAATATCAGTACCAATCCCCTTCCTAGGGTTAGACAAGCAGCTCTTACAGCAATATTTAAACATTTTGTTGTCAGCTAACATTTTAATCTGGCTATCAGAAACACCATCACATTCAGGATGAAGAAAACTTTTACATTCTCCACAACTGATACTTGTAACACTTTTTGTAATGTGTTTACTACACACAGGGCAAAAGAATTCCTTTCTTTTAGAATTCATTATGCATCAAAAGCAAATGGCAATGAATAAAATGGCTGCTAATTATACACCAACAGGTTAAGGTAAAACAAACAATAAAAATTTGGATAAAAAACAATCCAAATTACGATACTTAGGATAAGTGCCAGTTTTTTAATATTTATATCAAAATATTTGTATAAATTATAATCCACACTTTAATACTTTATTTAATTTTAAGAAAATTCACAGCGCCAAAATAAAATTTTCATCTGCACATTACGAGAGTTGCCATCTTTACTGTTTGTAAATTTTTAGTGTATGCCTCCTACAGTTCAAGATATAAACACATATTCGTGAATAACACCTCTCTATCGGACCACCCTATAAGTTTTAGAATTTTCTACTATAGCAGCCACAGTTACACACCTTCTGTGAAAATTTCAAGCGTCTACATATTATGGTTCAAACCCTTAGGCCTTATACTTGCAAATCACGCCACTATCGGAACACCCTTTAATTTTTAGGTTTATTTTTTTAGACTTGTTTATATAGCGAACTAAGTTTTAATTACTGCTTGCATATTTTTAGTGTATTCCTCCTACAGTTCAAGAAATAAACATATATTCGTGAATAACACCTCTCTATCGGACCACCCTATAAGTTTTAGAATTTTCTACTATAGCAGCCACAGTTACACACCTTCTGTGAAAATTTCAAGCGTCTACATATTATGGTTCAAACCCTTAGGCCTTATACTTGCAAATCACACCACTATCGGAACACCCTTTAATTTTTAGGTTTATTTTTTTATAGTTGTTTATATAATGAACTAAGTTTTAATTACTGTTTTAAAATCTTGAGTCAATGCCTCCTACAGTTCACGAAATAGGCACATATTCGTGAATAACACCTCTCTATCGGAACACCCTATAAGTTTTAGTATTTGTTGCTATAGCGGCAACAGCTATACATCATCTGTGAAAATTTCAAGAGTCTACCTATTACGGTTCCAGACATAAAAGTCGCTGACAGACGGACAGACGGACAGACGGACAGACAGACAGACAGATATTGTAGCGAAAACAATAGGTTTACGTTTTTACACATTATGTACGGAACCCTAAAAAGGATAAATAATGTCTTTTATTAAAATATAAAATTATAAACATTTGCCACAAAGCTTCCAAAAATATTATTTCACATCCTTTTTACAATTTTAGAGTAGGAATGGCAATGTTTTTTTTTAACAAATACCGGAAGATAATTTTACATCTATACTCAGAGAAACTTCGTGAAAACTGTAGTAGAAAGAGTATCTTCATTTTAAATTAATAGTAAATTAATTTTTAAAGATTGGGCACGATAAGCACATATTGGATTTTCAGGTTGGTTATGCCTCTCAGTCGATTTTATGTCTCAGCAAAGTATTTAAATTATTATTAAGAAAACACATAACGAACAAAGTAAGAAAGACATAAGCAACAAAAAAAAAAATCTATAATCATATATTTCTGGTGAATAAGAGAAGTGTCTTTAAATCTGATTAATGATAGAAATAACTAAAATGATGTAGTATTAACTGCAAAGTTCTCATAATGTTTGGTATAAAAGCACCCTTTCAATCAATAAAATTGAGAATTTCGGAACTATGATCATATTTTCGAAACTCTGTGGAAAAAACTTTCTAACTTATCCTTTGTTACAAATATAATTGGACCAACACCTATGGAATGTGTTATTATGGACGGTAGAGCAATAGAAGGTGTTTAGCAGACAGAATTGCTTAGGCTTCTGCATGCGTTGGATCCGCATGGGTATGGGGTTTACTTGTACCCACTTTGAAGACCATACCTATTATAGTTCTCTATATACACAATAATAATTTTTCACTTTGTATGGGAGGTACCACTCCCACTGCCCCAATTAATTCTGTATTTTGGCAGACTATGCGCCTTAGTACACAGGCTACTCCTCCAAGGTTTTACGGCGCTATCTATTGCAGTTCGCCAGGAACACGATAATAATTTTTCACTTTGTATGGGCGGTACCACGGCAACTATTCCGGCTATAACTCAAGAACTAATGCACATACAGAGACCGTTTATACATAAAAACCTTGGTATTGACTTCACCTTTCATATGCATTTTGCATCTTTTTTAGTTCATCATTAGTTTATAGGAAAATAAAGTTAAAAGTACTACAAAATAATATCTTCTAACCATAAAATCTTTCCTTAGCTTTGATTGAAAATTTTTACTTATAAATTCGATCCCTTAAGCAATAGTGTCCCATGGTCCTAAGCTTAAAACGTAAAATAATTTAAAGACGCTAAAATGTGATCTTACTAATAACTGCAACAGCTCTAGAGATTATAAAATATTCTAGAATATATAAGAACCTAATCACAAAAATCATGAAAAAATTAAGCTTAAGACAAGAGTTGTGTAGTTCATGAATGACCTAGTTAATGAAGTAATAGCTTAACTGAGCTAAGTGAGCTGATCGAAACAATCAGCTCTTTAGTTTAGTTTAGTTCAGCTCATTTCAGCTCACTATCACTAGTTCGTTCCGCTTCTTAGTTTGGTCCGATCCTAAGTGCATTTCAGATACTTCACTTTAGTTCACTTCAGCCCATTAGTTGATATTATTAGTTCACTATTAGTTCATAAGGAAATAAAGTTAAAAGTACTACAAGAGAATGTCTTCTGAAGAGATACACTACTCTTAGCTTTGATCGAAAAGTTCTACTTTTTAACTCGTTACTTTCGTATAATCTACAGCTTAAAAATTAAAAGTATTAAAAGACTATAAAATCCCAAGGATAATCACAGCAGCTATACAGATTAAAAACAAATATCTAGTATTCATTCACAATCTAACACCAAAAATCAAGAAACATATGAAAATGTGTCTAAAAATTAAGCTAAAAAGTAGAGTTGTATAGTTCATGAACGACCTAGTTCAGTTAAACTAATCCCTCAACTGACTTAAGCGAGCTAATACCACAGCTCCTTAGTTTAGATCAGGTTTTAAGTTCAATTCAGCTTCTTAGTTCAGTTCAGGTCCTTAGTTTACTTCAACTAATTAGTTCACTTCAGCTTATTAGATCATATTCTTCTACAATTCATGTATATACGGAGTTTGACAGTAAGAGTAGTCACTAAATTGTTTTCTTCTAGAATCGTAATTACTTGTTAGATACGTCTGTTTTTTAATTATACCAGCTCAGCCTATACACGTTGTGTGCGTCCTGATTGTTCGATTTTGCTTTGAAAGTTTTCCACAACAAATTTTAAGACTCTTACGTATTTACTTTATATAAAAGTATCCATAAAACTCTAAAATTTATATAAAATTCTCAAAATTATTCTAAGGCTCTGTAAAGGGTGTTTAAAATATTTTAATAACAATGTAATTCCACAAAGTTAAAATTCAAATCAAATACACATTTTATTAAATTGGCTAATTGGCATTAATTAATTCATATTTTGTCATTATTTTAAAACAGCGCCATCTGTTACGCAACATTGCTTAAAATATACTGCTTTCAAAAATAAAAGATGCCTTAAAGTATGCAGTACCTTTAAATCGGTAAAAAAAATCGGCCTACTTTTGCAGCCTTCCTATATAGGAATCAGCATAATAGGGTACCTCCCCACAAAATTTTGTTAAAATACATCTAGTAGTTTTTACGTGATGCGAACACAAGGAAAAGAAAGAATGAAAGACAGGAAATGATTTACAATTTTTAACCGACTTAAAAAAAGAAGGAGGTTATCTATTCGTCTGAATGTTGCTTTTTTATATATGTAACCGCAGAACTCAGCCATTTCTGAACCGATTTTCTTTATTTGAAAGGTTATGCTTTCAGTTTGGTCCCGTTTTAAAAACAGTTCATTATATTAAAAATTAAAGGGTGTCCCCATAAACCATACATGTTTTTTACGTGTATTAAGAACCGTAAAGGGCAACAAATTAAAATTTTAAAAAATTGCGTGTCGCTATAGCTCCCAACGGCAGAAATTAATAAAAAAAATTTTAATTTAAAGGGTGTCCCCATAGGTGCCGTAATTTGACCTATATGTGCCTATCTTTTGAACCGTTATAGACAAAACCTTGCAAATTTTACAGAATGTCAATTACTATGACCGTTATAATAAAATGTAGAAATATTCAAAATTTTAAATTAAAGGGTGCTCCAATAGTTCATTTAATTTGATATATATGGTCATACTTTTAAACAGTTGTACACAGACCGCTGAAATTTACAAAGAGCCTGTATTTCAAGTCAGCTATAACAGAAAGTATAACATTTGAATTTGGAAATAAAAGGGTGTCCCAATAGTTAATGTAATTCTATGTATGTGGCCAAACTTTTGAAATGTTATAGACAGACAGGTGAAATTTACAAGGAACCTGTATTGCAAAGTCCACAAAAGCAAGTATACAATTTGAATTCAGAAATTAAAGGGTGTCCACATAAATTATGTAATTTGATGTATATGGCTCTATCTTTTGAACCGTGAAACACAAACTCTTAAAAATTAGGCAGAATGTCATCTACTTTCTCTGGTATAATAACAAGTACAAATATTTGGAATTATAATGTAAAGGGTGTTCCAATAGTTCATGTAATTTGATATATATGGCCAAACTTTTAAATTGTAAATTAAAGGGTGTCCCAATAGGAGATGTTATTTGATCTATGTGACCCTATCTTTGAAACCCTTATACACAGAGATTTGAATGGTGTCCCCATACAAGACGGATGCTGGTGAAAATAGCTTAACTATTGAACAGTAATAGGGAGAGGCTTGAAATTCACATAGTCTTTATTTTTGTCCCTCTAATTTTGGCGCATATTTTATTTGGTTTAAATCTAATTCTTACAGATTACTTCTTACATTTTTAGTTTAGAATTGGTGCCCTTCTATCTGTTTTGAAGTCGGTTTTTTCTTTTTTTGCAAGAATTATATTATATGTATAGATTATTCCAACAATGATGATTTATTACAATATTTTTTATTGAAACACCTTTTTATTGATAATACTTAAACGATTACAGGAGTCTGTCAAAATTAGTCTTAGAAAAACTCTTAGTTTTAGGGTGTTAAGGTAGTAGCATGATTTTAACATATATATCGTTATTTTTTAACCCTAGAACCTATACTCTAGAAATTTATACATACTTATGGCTGAATGTTGAAATTTTTCAGTAGATGTATTATTATGGCCTACTTATTAAATGAACTAAAAGAACGAAAGTTCCGACCTAGTTCAGTAAAGTGATCTGAACTAAATTAATCGCTAACATCAAAGAACTAACAAACACAACACAAAAGCATCGTAATTTGCTTTCCCGTAGCATTCTTAATTCGATAGAAAAAGGGAGACAACTTTTCTTCCTTAAAGGTCAGAGAGATGAATTTCAAATAATAGCAGCAATCATAGAAAATTGTGATTTGGAATAAAATTCCATGTTAATATATAAATATCTTCAAACTAAATTTTGACTTTACTTTATCTATGGAATGTCCCATATGCTCAAAACGATAAAAACGTTTCAACAATTTGTTCACCAAAGCGTATAATTTGTTCGTTTGTATTTCAATCTACATGCATTTTGACTAAAAGTAGATGTAACTTAATGTTATGGGTGTATGGTCTTTCAAAAGATACCGTAAGAATGTTTAAGCTTCTTTATTTTTAAGTAACTGAGGAAAGGAAAAAATTATTTTTGAGTGTTTAAAGGTAAAAAGGAAAAAGGAAAAAGCAAAAATGAAAGGTAGTTACAAATGGTCATAGTATATAAGTTACGAGTTGCATATTGCCAAAAAAATGTTATCTAAAACAGTTTAAGTGTTAAATTTATACTTGTTATTTTTTGTTATCTTCTTTTTATTTTTCTGCTTTTTTTTTTAGGGTGTTGAGCCCTTTTGCTGTCAAGATGTCTGGAGCCAAATGTTTTTTTGTTTTTTGTTGTCTTTATCTTTAATTAATTTTTAGCACGTTCGACAGTAAGTAGAAAACTAATGCCAAAAATAGAAGAAAGTAAAAACACAGAAATTTATTTCTTTTAAATTTAATTGATGATGGAAAATTGTTACAACATTTTCTATTTATTTATTTATTTTTTTGGTTTCTTAGGACAGCCTAGTTTTCTGTCTTGTGTCTTAAAAACCAAGGGGCAGAAAATATTATAATATTTCTATGAACTGTTTCTTATGTCTTTAGGTTTATGACAGTTCATAATTTCTAGTATTTATTGCGGTGTTTTTTTTTTCTTTTCGTAGGTTGGTAGGGTTTTTCTGCTTTGATTTTTGTTAAAGGCCTTTAAAGAAAGCAATATACATACAGATAGCCGATAGATCCACTGGGTGCCTACTGCAAATTAGGAGCAGTCTATAGGCACATTAGAGGGGGTCAATATGAACCCCTAATGTGCTTTAGTCTACCCATTCTAACGCAATATAGATTGTAAGAAAATTTAGGATACTCTTACAACAAATTTTTACGAACAAATTTCAGTAAAATTTTTACAAAAAACTTTCGATACAATTTTTACAAATAACTCTAAATAAAAATTTTACAAAAAAGTTTTAGTAAAATATTTACAAAACACTTTCGATAAATTTTTTACAAAAAACTCTCGATAAAATTTTTACAATAAACTTCCGATAAAATTTTTTACAAAAAATGTTTGTTAAAATTTTTACAAAAAAAATCGATAACATTCTTATCAAAAAATTTAGGATAACCTTACAACGAGTTTTTACAAAAAAATTTCTGTAAAATTTTTACAAAAAACTCGATAAAATTCAAAAAAACTCTCGATAAAAATTTTTCAAAAAATTTTCGGTAAAATATTTACAAAATACTTTCGATAATTTTTTTACAAAAATTCGATAACATTCTTACAAACAAATTTTTAATAAAATTTTACAAAAAATTTACTATAAAATTTTTGCAAAAAATTTTTCATAAAATTTTACAAAAAATGTTCGATAAAATTTTTTCAAATAACAATTGTCTATATCAATTTAATTTTATTTAAACTATTTTTAAATAAATTAATTAATTGTCTATATGTTTATATTGTATTTGTAATAATGAAGATGAATATTTAAGAGAATATTTAACTTTACTATCATGAAGGTATTGTGGTAATTTTTTGTATATTTACTATAAAGTGAATAGGTCAATAAAACAAGTTTTATTTAAAGCTTTATTAATCAATAAATGAAATAAAAATGAATTGTAAGTTAGACGTGGATTTGGAATTGAGACAGTAATTTTGTTGTGCTGTCTGGCAAGTATATTTCGTCATAGAAGAGATTAAAGATAAAAGCTTTCAGCCGAGTGAGGACAAGGGTAATGTTTTTATGACGACCGAAGACGGTAGACAACTCTATTTAAGTTAACACGTTGTTTTTATTACATGGCAAATCAAAATTTTTTAAAGAAATTTAGTAAAATACCTACTAAGTTATATTAAAATAAAATAAAATAATAGAGAAAAGCCAAAATTCTATATTAAACGTTTAAAAAGTATTATAAAGTATGAAACGTAAGCTATATACATATGTGCTTCAAAGTGTTAAGTAACTGATTGCAATAAATTTGCTCAAGAATTTCAAAGTAAATATAAAATATTGCAGTATTGGACAAAGATCCTATTTTGTTTGGTTATTCAAATCACTTTGCTGTAAAAATTACCAAAAACGCAGTTTTAAATAATGTAAAGAAAAATAATTAAAAGGCAGAGCAATAAACAATAAATGAAATAAATAAACACCTAATGATCATCAAGAAAACAAAATCATCATAATATAGCGGGACTCCAGTAATTACATAATTAGCCGATACGAAGAGTAATACGTAACTTACACCATGAAATCGTTTCATGAAATTTCTTCAATTCTCTTTTGAATTTTCTTGTTTTTCCTTGCCTCTCTACACCTCTTGCCACCACAAAACCGGTTTCATGCAACTGATTTCATGAAAAATGTCATCGTGTAATTTAGCTATAACAAGAGATTTGCAAGACAATTACTAACTTCGGCGTCACCAACAGAACAAGAGACATCAGCCGATAAAAAAAATCTTTTCTGCATGTTTCATCTCTATATAATCTAACTAATGATCATTTATAAACATTTATTTAGTTAACATAATGTATTTAACATTACTCACTTTTATTTTACAGAGAGTCTTATAGAAATGTTATAAGTAATAAATAATAAAAACAGGACCAACAAGTAAACACAATGTAAAAATTTATATAGTTTCTTTATTTGCAATTTAATTCAATCACATTCATTGGCCAAGAACCACTCCTATGCCGACGAGCTTAGCCCTTTTCTATCGTTCCACATATGACCAATTCTAAAGAAGTAACATGTTATAATTAAGTAAGACCTTTGAAAGGTAACAGTATATAAGATTGGGCATTGCCGAATATAACACTCTTACTTGTTTTTTATGTTTTTATACCCTTCTCAATAGGGGTTGTTTTAGATCGATAGGGTTTTTCTGCAATAAAAATAGAGATGGCCGACCGATAGGGTGGCCTCCGGTTTTTTCGTTTAGTGTGACCATTCAAAGTCTATATAGATTGCAGGACGGTCCAACGACGCACTGGAGGAGAGCGATGTACTCTTTTCGGGAAGAGGTGGTGGTTTGGAGTTAATATTGAGTTTGTTTTTCTTCGGTTTTGTAGTTTTTTTTTTTTTGTTTGACGTAGGTCTGGCCGTTTTAGTACCAATGATTTTAGCGCTACCTTATGAATGTAGGGTGATAAGATTCAGACTATTACTTATGTACAATTATTTTGTTCATGGCCAAAAAACAGGCAAAATAAAGTTCTTAAATATTTTGTGTCTATTTTATCAAAAATATATATATTTAATTTTATATAAAAATTTATCACATATAATAAAATTTATAGTCAAGCTTAAGTTCGTTTTTATTCTCTCTTAGAAGCTCCTGCTGGTGTCTAAAAATTAAATTTTCCCAATTTTTCTTTAATATTATCACCTTATTTGTAATTTAATTAATTCTTTCTTAAAGAGAATAAAAACGAACTTAAGCTTGACTATAAATTTCATTGTATGTAATTCGACCAATAATAATTAAAATTTTCAAAAATAAAAATTTATCTCTTTAAGGAATTTGCCAGTTGCCATGCCAGCCCAAAGATTTAAGTTTATTTTGGAGCATTAGTTATGCTGTTTTGGTTTGTTCTATATTTTATTGTTTTCATGAATGTGTCACTGCGTGTATGTATGTGTGTCTGTGACTTTTGTTTAAATTTCAAGGTCACTAAGTTTATATATGTGGTTATTTGTTTCTGTTTCTGTTTTTGTTGTTGTTGTTCTCTGTTTTGCTTTGGCAATATAATGTTTAATGTATTTGACCTCAATCTATGGCAGTCAAGAGGTGAGTAGTTTTGTTTCTATTAAATAAATATATTTTAGGGGGAATTTTATATTTTTCTAAGCCCAATCATAAAATGCCGTAGATTAGAAAAAAAAAATATTGCGATAAAAGTTAAATACGAAATGTAATACTGGTGCATTTTAAAATGGGATAAATTATCGATGAATTGCTCTTAAAAAGCAAGTTTTATTAAAGTGAATTATGTTGAGTTGAAGGAAAGAAGAAAATATTTTAAAAAATTAGTAGAATTTGTTAAAATTTTAGGTATCCATTTAATTGAGAATAAAACTATAGCTGACAATTAAGTGTATCACATGAATTAAATTGAACAATATAACTGTGAGATCATTTATTTTCATTAATATTTGTAACACAATTACAATTATATGTTTATAATTATATCTTGTTGCCTAAAATTTGCTTAAATTAATAATAAATAAAATTTTTTAATATTTTCCGAGCATATGAAACCACCCACATAAAAGCAAATTTAGGTATTTTTTT
Source organism: Phasia obesa (assembly GCA_949628195.1). NCBI lineage: Eukaryota > Metazoa > Arthropoda > Insecta > Diptera > Tachinidae > Phasia > Phasia obesa. The sequence continues at coordinate 20,851,760 of OX451216.1, read as the reverse complement.
ATATTAAAGGCTTTCACTAAACTTTCCATATTAAACGAGTTAAAATTAATATTTTCAATATCTATAATTTATGAATATTTAATTATCTATATATATATAAAGCACAAATAAATTATATATGTGCACATGTATCTATTAATTTTAATATATGTATATGTATATGTAAATATTGTGCATGATTTTAATTTTGTTTGATAAATATCAAGATTGATGAACATCAAATAACCGCATGAGTTGCTTATTGGATTTTAATTAAAAATTTTATATAATGTTAATAATCATGTATAATTTTTAAATTTAAATATAATTTGAGTGTTTATTTAAAATGCAAAATAAAATAATAATCAATAAATAAATAATTAATATTCTTATTCAAAGCATGACCGCTATATATAAATTCAGTTATAAAATTTTCATAAAATTTTATCAATAAAACCCCTAAATGCATAAAAAAACTGCTCTAGCAAATAAATTTGTATGCATTTTATATTGTATTTATCTGTCTGTCATTTGCTAAAGCTATTTATTTAACTTTTTTTATATAACTCTCTGCTACTGAATTTCATTTGCAGATAGTGTATTTTATTCAATAAATAAATACAAAATATTAAATTTATGGATGCATCTGTTCAAATCATGTCAGAGATTATTTTATATCTTTATTCATGTTATATTTTTTTTTATTTGCTTTATAATACTCAAAAAATACTCAAAGAACTTTAAGTTTCATCATCCAAGATCCTTAACATAGAAATGTTTTTACTCTGCCTTGTCTTGCACATGTTTTGTGTAGAATAAAATGATTACTAAGATTTTAATTTTTAAAATAAAACAATAATTTAAAAAATATAAAATTTATAAATATTAATTTAAAAATATAAAATTTAATTTTTTTAAGTAATAACTTTAAGCGTTTTGCCTAGACTTATAAGAAAAATCTCTTTTTAAAACACACAATTATGTCGAACAAAGAAAATATTGCTAAAATGATAATTATAAGTAGTTTTTAAATTTATATGAAGACGTTAATTTTAACTTTTTCAAATATTTTTAAAAATTATATCTTGTTGTAGTCGTAAAGACAACAACAAATATTTCCTGTCAAAATTTAAAACAATGTTAAGTTTTATTCACTTTAATAATGCTGCACAATTTGTTTGGTAGAGAACACTGGTTAAGCTGTTTGAAGGTATCTTATTAGAATATTATATTGTATTTGTTAGAATATTTCTCAATATAAAAAATAAATTTTTTTCAATAAAAACGATGCTTAGTTTCGCCAGGATATGAGTTTTTAGTTGTACATATAAAAAAATTAAAAAATTTATATTTTCAATGAAAAATAGTATTTTTATAAATTTTTAAAGGGATCACAGAATATTTGCTTTTGACTGTAGAAAATGAGTAATGAAAAATAAAAAAAAACTTTCCCTATGACGCATATTTTCCCTAGAAAATGAGTTTTTATTTTTCATATAAAAAATAAATTTTTTCAATAAAAGACGATACTTAGTTTCGCCAGGAAATGAGTTTTTAGTTTTACATATAAAAAATTATATTTTCAATGAAAAGGGATCACAGAATATTTACTTTTGCCTGTAGGACGGTTAGTTTCCCTAGAAAATGAGTTTTAATGAAAAATAATAATTTTTTTCCCTAGGACGCATATTTTTCCTAGAAAATGAGTTTTTATTTTTTATATAAAAAATAAATTTTTTCAATATTCCTCTTATTAGAATACTTCTCTATATATAAAATATAATACTTTTCGATAAAAAAAGAAAGCTTAGTTTCGACAGGAAATGAGTTTTTAGTTTTTCATATAAAAAATTAAGGTTTTCAATAAAAAAACAGTCTTTTTATAAATTTTATAAGGAATCACAGAATGTTTTGCTTGTAGGTCGCTTAGTTTCCCTAGAAAATGAGTTTTAATAAAAAAATAACAAATTTTTTCAATAAAAAAGCCTTTTTATGAATTGTATAATTAATCACAAGATTTTGTCGTAGGGCGTTCAGTTTCCGCACAAAATGAGTTTTTATATTTTTATATAAAAATTTTATTTTTTCAATATGTCTCTAATTAGAATATTACTCTATTTTCAAAATATCTTCTTTGATAAAAAAAGATGCTTAGTTTCGCTAGGAAATGACTTTTTAGTTTTTCATGTAAGAAATCAAGTTTTTCAATAAAAATAGTCATTTTATAATTTAACAAAATGCTGTGGATTTTTTGCTTTTTTATAAAAAATATTTTTTTTTTTCAATAAAAAAAAGATTTTTATGAATATTATAAGTAATTACAGGATTTTGTCCCAGGACGCTGATTTTACCTAGACAATTACTCTTTAATTTGTTATATAAAAATAAATTAAAAAAAACGCCTTTTTTAGAATTTTATAAAAGATCACATAATTTTGTCATTTTTCCTGCAGAACGCTTAGTTTCCCTGGAAAATGAGTTTTTATTTTTTCTTTCATATAAAAAATCAATTTTTTCAATAAAATTGAACTGATTACAGGATTTTGTCCTTTTGCCTGAAGGACGCTTAGAATTTGATTTTTGAGTTTTTCATATAAAAATTCAATATTTTTAATAATAGTCGCCTTTTTAGGAGTTTCATATGTGATGTGCAATGGGAATCTCTCATGGTGAGAGCTGCAGAATTTTCTGCATGAGAAGGCGGCAGAGTCAGTTCAAGACCTTCTCTGCGACATACCGGCTTAGCAAGAACGCAGCCTCTGGACCAAAGATTCTACCAGATAATGTAACTGTAACTGTCTTAGGGATGTGACACTGACTAGCTTCAGGATCTGAGAGAAACTCCAGGTAGTTCTAGAGATACTGGAGTCCTATAGACTACTGTGGGGGTAGATGGTCGACGTGCATCACAATGGACCTTATCGGCTTTCGAGTGAACCCGCTTTGTACCGTCGACTTGCTTAACCTAACTTAGCCTGACGTAAATTGTAAATAAACCTAATTTAACATATTTATCCTATAACAGCAAACTTATTAAAAAAATATTTACTTTTAGTAGTTAATAAAGAGCAAATATTTTGATATTTAGAAAGTTGCATAATGTATTCCGGGACAAATTAGACCTTAAAGTCGTATCAGCCGGTGCTTTAAATAATAATTCATATTGTTAAGATAAAAGCATTAAATGGTTTAATTAGATATAATTAGATATAATTAAGAAATAAATAAAGATAACTAGCAATTTTTTCAACGGTCATGATCCCTGTGGACCTCAAATATTATTTATAAATTTGAGTTTTTTTCATATTTTTACGTTTATTTAGGTGATTTCAGAACGTGTAGAAATATTTTAACTCCCTTAGAAATAATATTTATTGGTAAAATTTATAAAATCTAGGAATAATATTTTAAAGGCAAAATTAAAAATAAAGTAAATATAAATTACAATAGCAAATGAATGTTTGTTTTTATAAGTTTTTTTATTTTGACAGCCTTTGGTTTATACAGCAGGTATTGCAATTTTTAAGATGGTGCAGTGTTGCGTACATACAGGTTCTAGGCAAACAAAGCATTTGTATTCATACAAAGACTTCAGTCTTCCGTTGGATATTAGATTCAGCACGGCACAATCGACAAGAGTATCGATTACACTCGGTGGCACGACAGCTTCATTTGTTGGTTGTTTAGTCTTCAAAATAGTAGATAAAAAAGTTTTACGTTAAATTAATTTTTTTTTTCCCATTACAACTTACCGCAACGCCGAATGACCATATGTATTGTTGGGTGCCTAGTAATACGGATATTAGTGGACCGTTCCTGTATATTATACATGACTAGCTGTTTTGTTAATTTTTTTAAGAATCGTAGATTACAAATGCTGTTAGAGCAGCGATATCAATCATATTGTAGAACAGTGCTAATGGCCATCGGTTTGTTGTACGTATACAATTGTAAGTTCCCAACTTTGGTCAATGGCATCAACACCACATTTATTAGAATTATAATCAAGTATAGCTAAAGGTTTCTTTTTCATATTTCTTCCGTTGCTGTAATGCAAAGTGGATAGCACTAAAATGCTTTGTTCTTTTTAGGAACATACGATTATAATGACACATCTCATTGTTAACATACAAATCGTGAAAACTTCACTTTTCAAAAATTCGATAGGAACAAATGCTTTATTACTACGAACAGTCTTAACAAAAACTAAGCCCTGGCTATTAAAATTAAAGCTAAGTCTAAAGTTGTAAAAAAATTGTCCATGGACAAATTGTAGTAAATGTCTTTAATCCTCCATAAATATTTCAATATTAATATTTATAATCTAAAACCTATTTTAAAACCATAAAAACATTACAAATGTAGATGTCATGGAATTTTATGGAATTATGGTCCATATGGTCTTGTCAGTCATCGGAGGGTTAATTATAAAAAATTCAAAATAATTAACTGATTTTTTTAATGTTTAAAACAGTTCTTTTTTTAATCCCTTTGTAGAAACAAATATTTAAATGCTTAAACGTATTTTATTTAAAAATATTTTTGTATGATTTTTATATTTTAATTTTATCACCAGAACAAACTACTCATTAAGCATAATTCTCTAATGACATTTTTAACGCCTTAACTTGTCTCATTATCATACGTATTGGAATAAAATTTATCTGCTCTTTTTACGACGACAAACTGAAATAAGAAAAGAACAAATCATATTCTATGGAAATAAGATTGCGAAGAAGATATTTGGCTTCTTCATGATTAATGAATGAATGAATAAATAAAGAAATGTGTGGAATGAGAAGCTGAATAATTTGCAAAATGCATTAAATCTTTTTATCTCTCTTTTAGTGTGTAAAACTATCAAAGAGGGAAAGAACATCTATACAAAAAAAGACAAATATGTGCTTTTGCATTGTTGCTTAAGAAAAACTGATAAAAAACCTTTCCGAAACTTACAAAAGAATTAATTATTTATATTACGGTGGATGAAGTTTCTAAAAAAAAACTTGAAAAAATTTTATAATGAACTATTAGTGTAATTTAATTTGTTAATGAATTCGTAAATTTAAGAAAAAATTCCAGCGAAAACCTTCTGAAATTTCATCTGTAAGTGAAATGGTAAGGAGTTGGTAATGTGGTTGTTTTCTTCTCCTGCTGAATGATATAGAACTCTGGCATTGCATTCGACCAATGAACACACATGTAGTAAAAAATAATTTTAAAAAAAATTAAATTAATTTCTAAAAATCTAAATTAAATTAATTTAAAAAAATAAATTAGTCAAGTGTTAGAGTTAGACTCACACACGTAGGGTTCCGTACTATGTTCAGTATAATTTAAAAATTCCAGTTGTTTATTTCTTTATGTCTTATGGGACAACCTTAAATTTTAAAATTAAAGTAATATTCGCGAAAATTGCTTCATAATTATAACACCCTTTAAATTTTAATATGTAATTCATTTAATAGCGGCCATGGTAATACACTTTCTTTTAAAATATCAGGAGCCTACCTATTGCGGTTAAAAAAATAAGGTAGTATTCGTGAGAAAACACGTTACTAATGGACACACTTTAATTTTAAGTATTTGTTATAGCGGCCGAAGTAACTACTGTAAACATTTCAAGAGGGTATCTATTACGGTTTATAAAATCATGTCACTGTCGGAACACCCTTTAACTTTATTATTCATTATAGTGGCCATGGCAACTTTCTTTCTATAAATATATTAAGAGTCTACTTATTGCGATTAAAAAATAAGTCACTATAAGTAAAAACATGTCACTGTCGGAACACCCTTTAATTTTTAGTAATTGTCATATCGGCCGTGGCAACACATCTTCTGTACAAAATTTCAAGAGTCTACCTGTTACGGTTGAAGAAATAAGGCTTTATACATGCAAATCACGTCACTGGCGGAAAACCTTTTAATTTTTATTATTTGTTATAGTGGACATAGTTATACACCTCCTGTAAAAATTTCAAGATTCCACCTATTCATTTAAAACTTAGGATATATACATGCTAATCACGTCACTATTTAAGTTCTATTTTGTATACTTGTTTATAAAACACACATAGTTTTAATTACAGTCTGCAAATTGTAACTGGTTTACTCTTACAGCTCAAAAAAAGACATAAACGTAAATAACACGTCACTTTTGGAACACCCTACGTTTTAGTATTTTTTGCTATTGTGGCCGCAGTTATACACTTTTGGTAAAATTTTCAAGAGTCTACCTATTATGGTTCAAAACTTAGGCCTTACACATACAAAGCACACCACTATTGGAACACCCTTTAATTTTTAGGTTTATTTTTTTAGACTTGTTTATAAAGCGAACTAAGTTTTAAATACAGTTTGTAAGAAATAAACACATATTCGTAAATAACACCTCTCTATCGGAACACCCTATAAGTTTTAGTATTTGCTAGTATAGCGGTCACAGGTATATACTTTTGGTGAAAATTTCAAGCGCCTACCTATTACGGTTCAAAACTTAGGCCTTATACATGCAAATCACACTACTATCGAAACACCCTTTAATTTTTAGGTTTAGTTTTTTATACTTGTTTATATAGCGAACTAAGTTTTAATTACTGCTTACATATTTTTAGTGTATGCCTCCTACAGCTCAAGAAATAAACACATATTTGCGAATAACACCTCTCTATCGGAACACCCTATAAATTTTAATATTTGTTGCTATAGCGGCCAAAATTATACACCTTCTGTAAAAATTTCAAGATTCTACCTATTATGATTCAAAACTTAGGCCTTATAAATCAAAATAACACAACTATCGGAACACCCTTTAATTTTTAGGTTTATTTTTTGGACTTGTATATAAGGCGAACTACGTTTTTATTACAGTTTGTAAATTTTTAGTGTATGCCTCCTACAGTTCAAGAAATAAACACATATTCGTGAAAAACAACCTCTCTATCGGAACACCCTATAAGTTTTAATTTTTGTTGTTATAGAGGCCATCGATATACACCTTCTGTGAAAATTTCAAGAGTCTACTTATGCCTTATACATGCATTTCACACCACTATCGGAACACCCTTTAATTTTTAGTTTTATTTTTTTATACTTGTTTATATAGTGAACTAAGGTATAATAACTGTTTGTAAATTTCAAGTGTATCCCTCCTACAATTCAAGAAATAAACACATTTTCGTAAATAACACCTCTCTATTGGAACACCCTATAAGTTTTAGTATTTGTTGCTATAGCGGCAACCACTATACATCATCTGTGAAAATTTCAAGAGTCTACCTATTACGGTTCCAGAGATAAAAGGCGCTGACAGACGGACAGACGGACAGACGGACAGACGGACAGACGGACAGACATTGTAGCGAAAACAATAGGGTTTCGTTTTTACACTTTGTGTACGGAACCCTAAAAATAAATTAAATTAATTTAAAACAATTAAATCGAACTAAAAAATAATTAAATAAAAATATATATATGAATTTAAAAAAAAAATAAATTATACTAAAAATATAAATTAAAATATAAAAAAAATTAAACTAAAAAATTCGATAAATAAAACAAAATAAAATAAATTAGGAAAAATTAATAATTAAATTAAAGAAAATTAAACTAAAAAAGTCAATTAAATTAAAAAAAAATAAATTTAATTAATTACAAAATTAAATTGGACTAAAAAAAAAAATAATTAAAAAATTATATCAAATTAAAAAAAAAAATAAATAGAACTAAAAAATTAAATTAAAATAAATTAAACTAAACTAAACTAAAAAATTCATTAAATAAAAAATAATAAATTTAATTAAGAAAAATTAAATTAAAGAAAATTAAACTAAAAAATAAATTTAATTAAAAACATAAATTTAATTAATTACAAAATTAATTTGGACTAAAAAAAAATATTAAAAAAATATCAAATTATAAAAAATTAAATTAAACTAAAAAATTAAATAAATTAAACTAAACTAAAAAATTCAATATATAATTTTATTTATTTTAATTATTATTAAAATTATAAATAAAAGGAAATTAGCACTAGCAACTGAGGCTATTGGCTTTTCAATAAATAAAAATAATAAATCAAATTAAGAAAAATTAAAGAAAATTAAACTAACAAAATAAATTAAATTAAAAAATAATAAAAAAAAATAAATTGAATTGATTAAAAAATTAAAAAAATTAAACTGAACTTAAACTAAAAAAATAAATTAACCTAAATTAATGCAATAAATAAAAAAATAAATTATATTAAAAATAAATAAATAAAACTAAAAAATAAATAATAATAAGTCTAAAAATAAGTTATCGTTATTATATTAAAAAATTTTATTAAAAAAAATTAAACTTAAACAAATTAAATTAAAAAAAAATAAATTAATTAAAAAAACTAAATTAAATTATATTAAATAAAAAAAATTTATATTAAAATAAATTTAAAAAAAATTACATTAGATTAAAAGGTTTTTCGATGCAGCTTTTTTCGAGTCTCTCCTAAAGAGGGTGGAGTCTGTAAACATATATGAGAAGCCTTAAAAAACTTAAACTAAAGAATATTATTTTAAATTAAAATTAAAAGAATTATATTAACATTCACTGCTAAATTTAGATATTAAGCTTATAAATTTTTAAACAGCTTTTACAATAATATAATCTATCATTTATTCACAGCTATCATATTTTTATGTACTTTTAGATTTGGGGGAAATAAATAAAACATTTTCTTTAGAAAGTTTTAGTTTCTATAAATTTTATAAAAATTATATAATATTGTCACATAATAAAATGAACAAACAAAGGCATATTTTCTTAGTACATAACTAAGCCATAAAGTATCTATGCTTCCTTCTTTATGTTCAAATTCAATTGCAATGTTATCAATCACATTTTGCAGGCGTTAAAAAAAAGAATATAAATAGAAAATTAATTTGTAAGAAAATTTATTTATACTGAATATGAAACTGACGATAAACAAGAAAATGGCGTAAAACAAACAATATATCAAACGACATAGACATAGACATATCATAAGCAGCATTAACACTACGGTAAGAAAAATTTATGTATTGTGTTGCAAAATAAGAAAAAATACAGAGCACTAGAATACACATATTCCCTATGTAGTACAGATGGAATATATCCGAAGACAAATAGACAACAATCTATAAAACATTAGAACGGCAATAGGAAAAAAAAATGAGTTATAGCCAAAAACAAATATTTCCATACTTTTGCAACTGATCCTAAATAAGGAGTAAGAACAGTTACTAACAGATGCATATTTACTTATAGTTTTCTTAAGATCCAAACAATACCATATGTTTACATATGTACACATGTGTATTCTATTGCAAACACATTAAATTTGTACCTTATGGACTTGTTGTATTGCAAAAATAATGATTCATATCCTGTGTTTCTGTTGTACATTACAAGAAAACAAAAACAACAAATGTTATTGTGGCGTAAAACAATAAGTTGTAGTAAATTATACTCGTATCTCTGCTTGCAAGCTGCATGTGTGTGTGTGCGTGTGTGCGTGTGTGTGCATGTGCATCTTAGCATATGGCTGATGATGAAAGCAAACTAAATGTAAATGTGTTTTTACCAGTGTAAATTGAGTAATTAATTGTCAATATCTTATGTTTGTGATAAGTACAGTTTTGTAAGGAAATACTATTACAAATTACAGCAAGCAAATTAAATAAATAAATCAGTTACATAGAGTTTTTAGTTTTATTAATTTCTATTTCATTATTACAAATAAACAACTTTTTTTGTAAAATTTTTTCGAAAATTTTTTGTAAAAATTTTATCGAAATTTTTTCGTAAAAATTTTATTGGATTTTATTTTATAAAAAAATTATCGAAATTTTTTTTCCAGTATTTTTTACTCTAATATTATCGAAAATAATTTGTAAAAATTTTATAAAAAAATTTTCTAAAAATCTTATCGAAAATTTTTTGTAAAAATTTTATTGAAAATTTTTTCTAAAAATTTTATCAAAAATTCTTTTAAAATTTTATAAAATTTTTTTAAAATTTTATAAAATTTTTTTTGTAAAATTTTATTGAAAATGTTTTTGTAAAATTTTATTGAAAATTTTTTTGTAAATATTTTAGAGAAAATTTCGTGTAAAAGTAAGGACCTTTCTGCAATCTATATTGCAGCCAGTGCCTTTGATCCATTTGGAAATTTTTGTAAACTGTAGAATTTTAGAAGAATTAAAACATTTTTATTTTAACCAATTTGTTTTATCTCAAATTTTGCTTAAAGAAAAATTAGAGCAATACAAGATATGCCACAACAAGGAAAAACGCAACTAAAAGCAATTGTAGTCATATTTATTGTTAAGACTGCATACATTCATGCAATTTTAAAATACATATTTAAAACTTCTTGTACCTCTATATTGTTAAGTTAATAAAATTACAAAAATAATCCAAAAATAATCTGTAAATAATAGAATTTTATATAATCTTCAATTTCGACCACAATTGGTGTTTCTGTATTTAAAAAAGTACATCGAAATTGCAACAGAAAACAATTCTGTAAAAAATAATGTGTTAAAAATAACATGAGAAAAGGATAAGAAAAAAATTAAAACATAAACATCAGACCAACAATCATAGCCAAGTGATGCAGCAGGAAAACTGAAAGGCATCCAAGGACATCTGATATTGTTTTTTCAAGATAGTTTTAAACAGAAAACCTGAAAGTCCAACCTTTATGATGTACAAATGTACACGTGTAGTCTGGCAGTGGTACCTTTACACAATTTTCCATAATACTTGTGTTTTCTTAATAGCTACAAATCCATAGTTAAACAACCAGTTATATGGCAGTAGTATTTAAAGCTGCATCTAAAGAATCCTTTAAGTGATATAGACACAGTGACGTTAGAACAAAATTTCTTATATTTTTACTGATTTGCTCCCTTGCAATTTACTTACGTGTTAGGAGATCTGTGTGGTTGCATGCGCACTTGTATGCAAGTAATAACAGTAGAATAAAAAAAATATCATCCATATTTAAAGCCTTGTACAGGATTATGATGTAAAATAGAAGTCATAAAAACAAGACCTTACGTGTTGCAGTAGTTTAATCCAATACAGGATTATGATGTAAAATAGAAACCCTAACAACAACACCTAACGTGTTGTAGTACTTCAATTCATAAGAAAATATAATTATAATGATCGAAACTAAAAATTTATGAATAAAAAATTTACCAAAAATTATATATTTTTTTTTATTTTCTTCAAATATGACTTAAGGTGCCTTTATGAGCTGAAATAAACAATCTATTGTTTAATGAAATTTTATTGCCAAGTTTATATTTAAGATTAATTATCCTTTTTTTGATTTTTGACATTTAGTATCCTTCTATGATTTTAATCCAAACGCAGTGGGAACAGTGAACTGTTTCCAACTTTTGGTCAACAAACTAAATTAGAATTATGCAAAATAATAAAAAATTAATAATAAATGGCAAAATCTGAATAATTGTCTTACATTGATCCAAAAAATTTACCTCAATACTGTGGAATGGGATGTGGAATTGAAGAAAATTTAATGAAATCCATAGACTATTTTCGTAATTATTTTATTTAATTTTATTAATTTCAGAAATTTCTTCAATAAGACTATTTTCCCTTCGTTATTCAAAAGACTGTAAATATGATTAATATATAGTCAAATTAACTATAATTATCTATATCTATACATATAACAAAATAGTAACTCATTTCCGTCTGTCTGTCTGTCTGCTTTTCATTTGTGTTCGCATCACATAAAAACTAATGGATGGATTTTAACAAAATTTTGTGAGGATTTAGCTCAGTATCCTGATCCCAATATAGGATAATAAATATGTTATTTCCAAGAGAAAGTGGAGGAAAGCAGTGAAAAACGCAATTTCCGGTTTAATGCTACTGAAATGCACAGATAAAATTTTTTGCTCCTATTAAAGGTTTTAATTAGATTTAGATACAAATTTAATTTAGTATTTAATTAATTCAATTATTTATTTAATTCGAATTTTATTTTATTCTTTCTTAATTAAATATATAATTGGATTAATTAAAAAATTAATTAAAATTATATCTAAAACTAATTAAAAGCCTTGTTAGTTGTAAACAATTTTTTCTGTGTGTTCAGATTAAAACTGGATTATTTTCAACACGGTTATTTTTCAAAACGATTATATTTTCAACACACCTCTTTATTTTTGAAATTTTCGGTTGAAAACTAGGATATTTTCAATTCGGTTATTTTTCAACAATTGCGCAACAGATGGCGCCAATTGAATAAAATTTGTATTTGATCTTTACTTTGAGAAATTGCATTGCATATTAAAATATTCCAGAGGTCTGCAATAATTTTTGGAATTTTAGAATTATTTATAAATTTTAGATTTTTATCCAGGGATGGGTACCTGTATATAAAGTAAATAGATAAACCATAACTGAAGCACAATAAAAGTAAATGTCTTTCAATTGGTGTGGAATATTTTCAAAGCAAAATCGAGAAAAATATTGTCAGATATTGCACACGACGTGGCGGGTACAGCTAGTTATTTATAATTTTTATTTTAATTATTATTATTTAATTATTTCTATCCTTATATTTATCCTTACAATATTTTAATCATCATTAAATACAAATCTACAACATAATCTAAAAACAAAATTGCATAATATTAATGCCTTATTAGCTTTATTCCTATTATAGGAGGAATATCTATACATATAATGAAACAGTAACTTATTTTCTGTGTGTCTAACTGTCTGTTTGTCTGCCTGTCTATCTGTCTTTCTGTTTGTGTTCGTATCACGTAAAAACTTGTTGATGGATTTTAACATACCTGAGTATCCTGAATCCAATATAGAATACTTTTTTTCAGACTCCATCAAAATTATGTAATTTTTTGATTTTCCACCAAAAAACTATTTTTCAGAGTAATAAAAAATAATTATATTGTGAATATGAATGAATTATCTATTATTATATTATATTAAAAAAAAAAAAATTTAAACAATACAATTTGAGACCATTTTTTTATTTTTGCATTTTGTTCGAATTAGCCTTTCGTTTTGAAAGTATTCCACACCAAATTTTAACACTCTTACTTCTATAGTGTTGTTTGTAAAGTTACCTACCCCTAGGTAATTAAAGTGTTAAACTTAAACTTAAACTTAAACCATTCAACTAAATGTATAAGCAATCGGCTAAGAATTTGTCATATTTTCAATGGAATTAATTTAATGACACGTTATGTAAAGCAAATAAATATTTATCGTTTTATGATTTCAATTTAGTTGAAACGTGACTCATTAATAATGCAATTTTATTTGTATTGTTGGCCTTTGGTTTATAAAATTCCTTATTTCACGTGTTATTTTCAATTCATAAATTGAACTTTAATTAATGAGATTAAAATATCCACACTTTTGCAGAGAAATAAGAAGACAGGTTAAGCATAATACTGGCACCCATATTTACCCTACCACATCATTTTTACATTTACATATAATCCTTCTAAAGTTTATATACACCCAATTCTGTTTTTACACGGTCTGTTTTATACGGTCTTTTTTATACGGTCTTTTCTACACGGTATTTTTTACACGGTTTTGATTTAACACGGTTTGAAAATAAAAAAAATTTTTTTTTTTCACGATTTTATTCCATTTAGCACGATTCAAAATCTTTTGAGCTTAGATTTTATTTGTAAAATTAAAGTTTTGCGAAATATTTTCATAGCAAATAAAAAATAAAATTCAATTAGGCAATCGTTGATTTCTGGAACGAAACTATCTGTTAAGTCTTCATCATACACTAAAGACGCAAATAGACGGTAGTGCAAATACACATTATATGTACGAGTATGTGTAAAAATAAACATGATTTCTTGTTCTTAAAAAAATTCTCGTTTTTCACTAATTTTAAAAGGTTTTAGAGATAAGAAACCAATCACCTATTTTTGTATATTATCAATGTCTTTTTTTACACCGTTTTTTTTACACGGATTTTTCTGGAACCAACCTACTGTGTAAAAACAGAATTAGGTGTAATTAATGTTAATCATTTTCCTTTTGTTATTGAAACATTGTCCACATACTACAGCAAGTGGTACGGCGTACACGATTTAGAAAGATACCAATACTAAGAAGAAATTAAAAAGGGACCCCCATTAAGGAACTAGTCTGCTTCGATATTCCCCCTACATTAAAATAAGATGAAATTCTCATTGGGACACCTAACGAGTAAAATGACGATTATGGATCTATGTACTTAGAATGGGGATGGCAAAAAAAATTTAATTTTAATTAAAATTAATCAGCAGACTATTGGAAACTACCACATTTTTTGTATTAACAAAAATATAGCTGAATATAAAATACAGCAACAACCTATAGATATAATAAAATTGTAACAGGACCATTTCTGTACATGAAATATTTTTTGAAATTTTTTTTTGCTGTTGCAGATAGTAATAGATCGAAATGGAATACAAAACCGACGTTTTTGAAATTTTTCTCTCTCTATTCGTCTGTCTGTGTTTGCATCACCTACAAACTACTGAATGAATGTTCACAAAATTTTGTGAGGAGCTACCTTAGTATCATGGTTCAATTAAAGGTTACTTTTTTGCTCAAAAATATCTCACTTTTCAAGAGAGAATAAAGACAAATTAGTGAAAGTATACCATTTTATCGATTTAAAACTTTACAAAACTCTACAATAATTTTAGAGTTTTGTATAAATTTTAGAATTTTATTAAGGCGTCGGTACGCCTATATAAGGAGAACTACATAAACCATAACTAGAGCAATATAAAAGTAAGAGTCTTACAATTTTGTATGGTTCACTTTCAAAACATTATCGAACAAAATATTGTCAAGACGCCCACGACTTGGCGGGAACATCTAGTGTTTTATAAACAAGAATCTTTTTGTAAAAGGTAAAAAGAGAAGCAATATTTGCACGTGGGTTGGATGTTTGTAGCCTGTCTTATTCACAAAAATTCAAAATGTGAAAGTTTTAATGTGAGAAGTTAATTTTAATGAAATTCTATAATTATGTTAGCATGCTCTTCTTGTATATACTTTCTATTATACAACTCAGTACTAACTTTTATTTATACAACAATAATGTTAATACAGCTTAAATTTTTTTTTGCTTTATTCCGCACTCTCATTCAGTCATTTAATGTAGTGTAGTTCTAAAAGGCTTTTGTAATTCGATTTTTATCAACAAAAATGACTTATTCTTTTTATTTTTAATGCCATTTTACGTCTTGAGTACTTCCCCACAGAGTGGAAGGTATCCTTGGTTACCATGATTCCTAAACCAGGAAAAGACCACACAAAAATTGAATCATACAGACCTATAAGCCTTTTGTCAAATATGTCAAAGCTGTTTGAGAGGATGTTAATAACTAAGCTTAACCCTATTCTAAGCGACAAAGGATGTTTTCCAAACCATCAATTCGGCTTCAGGAAAAAACATAGTACGATCGAACAAACTCACACAGGTTAGTCAATGTTGTTAAGAAGACATTTGAAGAGAGAAAGTACTGCTCTGCGCTTTTTATCGACGTTTCTGAAGCATTCGGTAAGGTTTGGCATGAAGGCCTAATATATAAGCTAAAATTGAATTTGCCCGTAAACCTATATAAGCTGCTAGATAGTTATTTAACCGAACGAAAATTTATTGTGAAAGAAGGAGATTTTTTGAGCTCACCCCAGCCAATCGAAGCTGGAGTTCCCCAAGGTAGTATATTGGGGCCCTTTTTATACTTATTGTATACTTCAGACATGCCAACTAGTAACCGAGTTCACACATCGACATTTGCTGACGACACATCTTTTTGGAGCATTCATGAAAGACCCGAAGTAGCATCACGATATTTACAAGACCACATATCCAATTTAGAAAAATGGTTGAAGAAATGGAGAATAAAAGTGAATGAACAAAAATGTACTCACATAACTTTCACACTGCGTAGAGAATCTTGCCCCACTATTCGGATAAATAACCAAACGATACCCCAGCTTTCAGACGTCAAATATCTAGGCATACATCTTGAGCGGCGCCTTACATGGAAACGGTACATAGAAACAAAGTTAACACAAATGAAGTTAAAAGCAGTCCAACTAAACTGGCTTATTGGCAGAAATTCTACTCTAGCTTTAGATTGCAAACTTTTATTATACAAGTCAATTCTAAAACCAATATAGTGTTATGGCTTTCAATTATGGGGCACTGCCTCAGCTACCAACGTAGAAAAAAATTCAAAGGCGCCAAAACAAGATTCTTCGTATAATTACATCTGCTCCTTGGTATATAAAAAACTTGAACATCCATAAAGATCTAAACGTGCCAACAGTTAAAGCGGAAATAGCGAAACTTGCCATAAGTTATTTAAAGAAGCTTGAAACTCATCCTAATCTACTGGCCCGTAACATACGAAATGAACCTGGTTACATTCGACTAAGAAGGAGGGACACTGCTTCTCTCATCCGTACATCAGAGGGATAACCCGCAAATTACAGTAACCGTGAAACATACATTTTTTTTGTCCAGCACTGGTTGGACTTAACATGTATATTTTTATTTTTAGACTTAAGATATGAGTAATTATTGATAGTTCAATTATATTGAAGATACAATAAATAAAACATTGCGAAAAAAAATGACTTAAATGATTTTAAACTTGAACACAGCTGTGATAAAATTATTTTTACAAATGTTTTCTACAGCCGTATGGATATTTGCATTCCAAACAAGCGACTTTGCACTAAAATTGATGCACAAAATGTATTTTTTAATAACAATTAAGCAATGATAGGTTATCTTGACAAAAATTGGGATATTACCATAATGTGTTACTATTATATGCGTATCGATATTTTTTAACATTAGGCACCCTTTCTTAATATTTCTGATATGATAAGAACAACAATGTTTGAGCCGATTTTTTTTTCATTATCAAATATGGAATTTTTTAAAACAATACTATCTGCAAAGCTCTTAGCTTGTCTCCAGAAAGCACCCGCAATCTTAGGTAATAATAGAACCCGCAACAGCTAGACGAGTAGCGCACTTATAATCAGTCTATCAAGTAACTCATTCGGTTATCGAGTTATACTAACATATGTTGTGCAATTTTCGTTATACCGCGAACAATAAATCCAATTTAGGAACAAAAGAAAAAAATATTAATACAAATTTCAATTTAAGATAACTTCCTATAGAACAATCCATTTTGATATTTCTACAGATGGCAACAATTTGTTCTTTTAATTAAAATTTCACTAAAATATTAAAATTACAGATGAAATTTTGAAGTGAGGTTTAAGTTCGTTTTGTTCCTTTGAAATAATATTTTTTGTTACAATTAGGTGATTAAAAAATGGGAAAATTTTAGATATTGGCAGAATGTAATTCATTCTCTAGATCGCTACATCCGTCTTATGCATTTTTGGCATTTATCTCATAAATCTAAAATAAAATTTTCTCATTTTTTTCTTTGTAATAAAAAAATATTCTTTCAACTTTGAGAGAATAAATAATAAATAAATACCCCCGGGGCACTTACTGCCATTGCGGTTTATTCTCAAAGCCTTGACGCAGTGCTATGGGGGAAAATGGGAGCACCAGACGCCAATGCTCCTTGAACCTTAACCTGGAAGAACCCCACCCTAATCCACGGTGGAACAGCACACGCCAAGGATGCGTGGTCAAGAGGGAGCTTGGGCGTTAGTATGCGAACTCTGTATACCAGTCGACCTCTAGTTTTAATGTAGACTTACCCATGCATAAGGAGCTTTGTGTGGGTGGACAACGTTTTCTCCAATAATGGCCTAGGAAGAATATAGAAGGGATGGACAGGAACGCCTCGCAAGGGGTGAACAGGTTAATCTCTAAAGGTTCTCCTATGGCGTTGAACCGGGATATTTCGATAGGGATGGACAAGGAAGCCTCCTTAGAGGTGGAGAGGTTAATCCCTTTAGGAACTCCGGTTGCTACTGGCCAGGGGAGGATATCGAAATAGAATGACAAAGAAACCTCGCAAGGGGTGGACTGATCAGCCTATGAAGATACTCCTGCGGCTATGGAGGTAAATGTGGATGAATTGGACGCACCTGTCCCTGTGCGCTTAGGCAAATCCTTTTCGGAAGCAGGCACCTCAAAACGTTCCTTCAACGTCGAGTCGGAGTTTCTACACCTCATGACTAAAAGTGAGTGGCAGAGGCAGAAGAGGAGACGGGGAAAAGAAAGAAGCTGAGACGGCAGCGCACATTGTGTGTGAAAGTCCAGCACTGGCTAGCATAAGACTCAGGACAACTGGTGGATGCTATGGGGGACCTGAGCCTTGAACAAATGCTAGCAATTACTAGAGACTGCGTGATGAGAAAGAAGTCCGACAGTTACCAGTCGACAGTCTCAAATCACTAAAGTCAAGATTAAGGGCTGGTTGTAGCACATGACTCAATGTAAGTAGGTTGTCGTAAATGACATTTCGGTTGCCTGTAATCATAGAGGACGGAAGGGGGCCGAAAAGGGACCCATTATGGAAGTGGTTTGCTTCGATATTCCCCCCACATTACATACATACATACATACATACATACATACATACATACATACATACATACATACATACATACATACATACATACATACATACATACATACATACATACATACATACATACATACATACATACATACATACATACATACATACATACATACATACATACATACATACATACATACATACATACATACTTACATACATACATACATACATATATACATACATACATACATACATACATACATACATACATACATACATACATACATACATACATACTTACATACATACATACATACATATATACATACATACATACATACATACATACATACATACATACATACATACATACATACATACATACATACATACATACATACATACATACATACATACATACATACATACATACATACATACATACATACATACATACATACATACATACATACATACATACATACATACATACATACATACATACATACATACATACATACATACATAGAGAGAATAACACAATAACTGACAATTCTTACACATATTTTTTCACCAATTAAAGGTTTTAATCAGTTTTAAATCAAAGCTTGATTAATTTTTTAATTGATTAAAATATATATATGCTGCTTAAATTTTAATCAGAAACCAACTAAAACCTTTAAGTGGTGAAAATATTTTTTTTTTTGCAATTGTTGTAAATACATTTTCGACTGTCTTCGTTCCGTTGCTATAGCTAATTCCTAGAATATTATTATGATAATTTACATCAACATTTTTTTTCTTTTTTATTTTTTATCTTCTTTTATTTAAATAAAATTTATTCGCTGTAAATATACTTGTTGGCATTCTTATGAAAGTACGTTGCAAAAAAAATGCTTTTTATGTTCATACAAAGATATGAAACGTGATTAGCATTTAAAATAATTTTCCCATAGACTCATCAACAATATTATATTTATTATAAAGAGAAAAGCGCAAATTAGATGAAATAGCATTAAATATATTTAAAGGGTTAAGTAAATGATTTTGGGATAATAAGGTGCATAATGATGTTATAAAAATATTTATTTCAACACTTAAATCAACTTGATAGTGAGCAAAAATTTTTATAATGGATTTAGTTGAAGGTGAGTTTAAAGGAAAACAAGAAATATAAGCCATCTGAGACCAGTTTTCTAATATAAGCTTTTTATTTTTTTTTATAAAAAATAACTGAATTAAGCAATTTTGTCCTAAGAAAAAGTTACAGTGAATAAAATATTTTAATTTTATGTTTTAAGGCCATATGCCTCAAAGTCGTTTCTTCTTTGTGGATATTTGTTAAGACACTCAACTGAGAAAATACCTTTTGTGTAAAAAAATGCTTAATTAACAAAGAAAACTTTGATTTTTAAATTTCTAAAAATATAACAATATTTTTTGAAATATTTATTATTAAAAATTATTTGAATTGTGTAGAAACAAAAAATAAATTAAATAAACAGATTATTTTGTATTTAAATAAATATAATATATTAAAATATATATGTATGTACGTGTATGGTGACCCCGACCCTTTAGGTTTTTATTTAAATTTTATATTTTTTTTACAGAGGAAATATAAATACACAATCTGAGTATGAGCTTATTATGGTTCAAAATATATTTCTAGTTTTTTTATAATTGTTATTGTTCCTAAGATACTATAACACACTGCACAGTGGGGCTGAATCAAAATAATTTGGAAATAACTCTAAACTGAAGGATTGGCGGATTGACGCAAAATTTGACATGAGCATAGCAAAAGAGTATCTGAGCTTATATTTTTACGCTGCTCTAGTTAATACATACAAAGTGATGCTTTAATCCTTAAATTATGTTTTAAAGTAAGCGAGTAAGCGAGCAGTTTAAAATTAAAATATTTGATTTTTCGTTAGCCTAGTCCAGTTTTTTTTACAAAATATTGAGTACAATTTTCAAAAATTTTCTTAAGGGTTTTTCTCGTACTTAGTCCCTTTCCACACCTACAATTTTTGTTTCTGCAATACATGTATTTGTGGGGAGAGGAAAGAAAAATGGCAACGATTCAATATTTCATGAAACTCTGCTGCGACTTTATATTGTTGTTGTTGTTGTTGCTTGCATTTTTCGACATGAGAAAAGTATACAGTCGTCAAAAACACAATTTTTAAAGTTTGGACACGAATGAAACTTCAAAAGCGAAGTTAAAAAATGTTTCAGAAACAAAAATTGCAAGTGTAGAATGGGACTTAGCGAGCAAGATTTTAAATATTGTGGAAACAATTAAAGGCTATACATTTTATGAATTAAAACTTAGACTATTTTCAATTTAAAAATTCCACAATTGTTGTATTTTTGTGTATTTTAGCCTTAAAGGGGCCATCGGTCTTAATAGAAAAAAATTTCCTTAAGAAATATATAAAGATTTTATATTTTTGTTTGTAAACCAAAAATCAAACTAAAATAGAAGAAACGCCAACTCTGAGGCCATATAGCGTCACCCGTTGTAAGTGAATAATTTAAATTTTGGATCAATTAACCGATTGATTTACAAATGGCTGAGTTATTTCTATAATATTTTGACTTTGCCCCACTATGTGTGTTTAATGTAGAACCTTACTGTATTACGCAGTTGTACAATATTTAAGCGGAAACAATTTATTTTTCTGCTTAATCATTACCTTTTACCTAAGACATCAAATAAAATATTGATAGTATGTATCACACGATTTCAAATTGTTTTACTGAGTTCTGTTCTAGTCGTAGCCGCACTGATGTTAAACGTTAAAGTCGCCAAAAGAAGTAGTCGTGGAGGAACTAGTTGATAAAATCTGTGGAATTATATTGAACGATCGGATAATAAAAGTTTAAAAAGCATTACCTATCACATATTACATTTTTTTGAAATACTGTATGACGAAGATATCCATGCGATGGGTACAGCTATTTAGACAATGCTCTGGGGTACACATGTGTATATATGTTATAAAATTGTAATAAATTTATTTTAAAAGTAGAATTTTTACACGACTATTGGCAATGTGGTAATACAAATATGTTGTAAAATCATGTTTTATGCCAGAAACCGTAATAAACCCTGCTGCTTAGTGCGTATACGTTGTGGATGCAGTTTCTTCTATATAAATATTAATCATACGTAGAGTTGTTTAATATTCACTTATATACTTGGCTTGTGCACACAGTGGAATAACAACATTTAAGTACTCGTCAATAGTTGTATTTAATAGTAGCTGTCATTAACAAATTTGGGGCCACCCAACCTAAAATGTAATTTTAATGCTAAATACCATTAATTGTTAGTACGTGTCAGCATACGATATATATTTGAATTTTTTTATTTATTGCATTGATAAATAAATTTGTGTCCCTTACTGTTGTTTTTTTAATTTGGTAATTTTTCATTTAGGCTACGTTCGTGTTAATATGTTATTTATTGTTGAAAGATAAAGTTACTTCTGGAATCATTTAACATTTAAATTAATAAAAATGAAAATATCATTCACATTTAACTGCTATACTCACAAAATAATTACGTTTAATTGAAAATGTTAATATTTTAAAGCAAAGAAAAATATTTAAAAATTAATCAAAGCGCTAGTCGTTAGTAGTAACTGCAAACAAAACTTTAACACACACCCAATCCAAGGAAGGGAAAAATAATCTCTTTTATCACTTAAGATTTGTAGATTCATAAGAAAACCATCTCTCCGAGACTCAGTCTACGACAAAAAACTTGTTACAAAATATTGGTTTAAATCATCACGATAACTGTGTAATATTTGTCAGTGTGTAAAAGCAAGATCTCTTTTCGTTTAAGGTGATCCATATTTAATAGAAAAAATTCTCACCATAACCGAAATATTATTATATTTCATATTTCATAAGTAATTAATTTGTAACTTTTAAATTTTATTCGTCAAAATATTTATTAACATACAAATAAATAATTATACGTCAGGTTTCAGTAAATTTTAATTAAAATGTTATGGACAATTAACATAATCTATACATATAATAAAATAGTAACTCATATCCGTCTGTCTGCTTTTCGTTTGTGTTCGCATCACATAAAAACTACTGGATGGATTTTAACAAAATTTTTTGGGGAAGTACTTTAGTATCCCCATCCCAATATATAATACTCTTTTCTGCAAAAATATCTTATTTTCAAGAGAAAAAAGAGAGAAAGCTTTGAAAAATGCAATTTCCGGTTGAAAGGTACTGAAAATTTTGGTTTAGAACTGTGATATTTTCAATGCGGTATTTTTAACATGGTTACATTTTCAACACAAGGATAGGACCTTAATATAAATAAATAAACCATAACTGAAGCACTATAAAAGTAAGATTCTTACAAGTGGTGTGGAATACCTTCAAAGCAAAATCGAGTAAAATATTGTCAAGACGCCCACGACGTGTAATAAAATAATTTTTTCTTTTAAATTATGTGAACAATTTTAAAGAGAATAATTCTTGAAAAAAAAACCGACTTCAAAACAGACAAACTTAAAATCATGTTTCTTTAAGACGGTAACTGTTGCGACACCCTGTAATTTCCGAATTCAAATTTTATACTAGTTATAGCGGTCGTAGCAATACAGGTTCATTGTAAATTTCAACCGTCTGTCTATAACGGTTTAAAAGTAATTTATAATTTTAAATATTTATACTTATTATAACAGACATAGTAATGAACATTCTGTCTAATTGTTAAGTGTTTATCAATAACTGTTTAAAAGATAGGGTCATATATATCAAATGACTTCACCTATTGGGACACCCTTTAAATTCAAATTTTAATATAAATACTTTTTAAAGAGGACTTTGTCATACAGATTCTCTTTAAATTTTAACTTTGTGTCCATATACATGAAATTACATCACCTATTGGGACACCTTTTAATTTTAATTTTAAATATTTATACTTGTTGTTATACCAGACATAGTAGTGAACATTCTGTCTATTTTTCAAATGTTTGTCTATAAAGGTTCCAAAGATGAGGAAATAATGGTCAAATTACATCAATAATGGGGACACCCTTTAATTTATAGATACAAATTTTATACTTTTTGTAATAGCGGACTAAGCAATATAGGTTCTTTGTAAATGTCAACTGTCTATCTATAACAGTTGAAAAGTTTGGCCATATATATTACTTTTACATTAACTATTGGGACAACCTTTAATTTCCAAATTCATATTTTACACTTGTTATTTTAGCGGACTTACCAATACAAGTTCTTTGTAAATTTCAACTGTCTGTGTATAACGGTTCAAAAGTTTGACCATATATATTTCAAAATAAACCAACTAATGGGACACCCTTTAATTTCTAATTTTAAATATTTATACTTATTATAGCAGACATAGTAACAAACATTCTGTGCAACTTTCAAGTGTTTTTGTCAACAGATGGGAGAATAAAGGTGAAATTAAGTCACCTATGGGGACACCCTTTAATTTTTAATTTTATTTTTTAATTACTTTTTGTTATTGGGAGCTACAGTGATACGCACTTTTTTTAATTTTAAATTGGTGACCTATAAGGTTTATAGTACACGTAAGAAACATGTATGTGGTATGGGGACACCCTTTAATTTTTAAAATTTTTATCTTCTTTTAAAATGGGACCAATCTGTAGCCATAACCTTTCTTTCTAATAGTGCAAAAATTTTTAAAATCGGTTCAGAAATGACCAAGCTCTGAAGGCACAAACATACAAAAAAAAAATGCAACACACAGACGAATTGATAACCTCCTTCTTTTTTTGAAGTCGTTTAAAAATAGGAAATTTTTAATTTTATACAATAGCAGAATGTAATGCATTTTCTAGATCGCTACATCCTTCTTCAGAATTCTTCGTTTGAATTTTCTCAAATTATTTGTTATATCATCAGTGTACGTAAAACTAAAAACTGATGTTCTATCAAGAGAATCAATATCTCTCCTTCTTATTACCTTACGGGCACCATTATCTTTGTAAATGGTAGAGTTTTGAATATACCAGATCGCCTAAAAGTTCTATTTTGTTCATGACTTTGCCTTTAATATTTACTATCTTATGTTTGTTTTTGCTCTGGCCAACCTTTGGTTAGCAATGAAGACAACTGAAATTATTACGGTCATATTGGTAAATATATTTTATTGTTTTGAATTTTCATATGAACAAATCTTCATATAAATTTTCATGCAAAATTTACTTCGCAAACAAATATAATAGTTATATATTAAAACTCGCAGGGCATAAGTATATTTACTTCATATTTTTTCATTGAGCAATTTGATAAATTATTCTTTCAACTCAGGCCTGCTAAGAATATTTCATTTGGATTTAGATATTCTATCCAAAATCTTTAAATCAGATAAGGACAAAGAAAACCCAAGTTTCAAGCCCTTAAGTTATCATTATAATTTAATTTCAATATTTCTATGCTAAGAACAGTAAGAAATAAGTTTAATTTTGCTTATTTATTTTCAATAATATAACGCACAGTGGGTTTTTTTCCCACTATACAGAAGTTTTTCTCTTTATTGTCAAACATAAGTGGCACGACCTTTCAAAATTTGTCTATTACTGGTACTGATATGGTCTGCTCTGTAGAAGTAAATTTTAAAATACAAAAAGAAAACTGCAGATTTAGGATCAGCTATCAAATAAATGCAAAGTTTTTTATTTATTTTAAGCAAAAGATAAAACAGTTGAAAAACAATGTTCAATTTGAATTTGTTTTTGGGCGGCTTTGTTAAATGATTTTTTTTTCACAAAGGATAAAAAACGAAAAAAAAAAAATGATTTGTTTGTCTTTATATTTGAACTGTAAATGGACAAAAACTTTTATAGAATTCGCTTTATAGAACCGAAATTTGTATAAAATATAGCTTTTTACAGCTTAAATGAAAAATGGTTTATTATGAGATTTATTTAATACACACTGCCAAAAATGCCTAATAGAATCAAAAATATTTTTTTTTTTTTATGAAATGTTTTTAGCCTAAGGGTTATTTAAGCAGAAAGAAGGGAAGTGTTTTTTTTCGAAAAGATTTCTTATTATTTTCAAACAGGAAATCCCATTAAATCAATAAGAAAACTTTTTATTTCCATTTTTTTACTAATTTTATGACCCAAAAAAATAATCCATAGAGAAAATCTTTTTGATTCTATTAGGATTACTTCTGAATTGTATAAAAAAAGTGATTTCTTATTAATTTCATTAATAGATTTTTTTAAAAATGTTTTCTGATTGATTTCATTAGTAAAATCATCTTTTTAATTTTCTTAATAAGGACATCGTTTTGATTATATTAGCTTTCTTCTTATCTCGTTTATATAAATCAACATAGAAACTGTTTGTTAAAAGATTAAATATAAAATATACATTTGGTGAAGTGGTTAAGAGCGTGTCTACTAAACGTGAGCGCAAGATGTTAAATAGTGTACAGTATTGCATGTTTTTGAAATGCAAATATTGATTGTATGAGTAGTCGAATATTACTAAACAGTAAATACAGACAACAAGAGAGCAAACAGTGCAAAAATCAGTGCACCTGATTTGACCGGACAGTTTTATCAAGTGCAATAAATATGCTGAGCATATCATATTGTTCACTAGTTCATTTTACTTAAATTTTCTTGATAGTAAAATCTCTGATTTTTGAGAGAAAAAATTAAATTAGATTTTTTTATTCATCAATAAAAGTTAAAAAAATTCAATCTACTACAGTTTTCTATTTTCAACCACTCAACGCGCAAATTAATATAAAATAACTAAAATACAAAGTAGAAACCCTTGCTTTTAACATCATACATTTACATACATGTTGTCTGCTATAACAGTATTTCATATCAAGAGACACTATTGAAACAAAATATGCACTACTGAAATTTTATTTCAAACAACAACAAATATTGCATTGGTTGGAAGAGGATCAAATGCTATTGTATGTTTTTATTTAAGAGCACAACAATATTTGTATACACATGAAATCAAGTGCAAGAAAAAAGAGACCAATTCATTATTGAACAGTATGAAGTTAGTCTAACATGACTTTTTATGCTCACGTTTAGTGCCTACAAAACGAAGCGCAAGAGGTTCGATGCCTGGCAGAGGACGAAACAATTTTCTCCATGGTTTTTCGGGTGTTAAAAATTAAGTGGTTTCAACCCCTCTATCCAACAATTCATCAGAAGAAGCTGCCCTGACCTTCTTCCCCCAGGAAAAATATAAGATAATATGATGGCAGAATGTTAGGCAGCCGCCACCAAAAAGAGAAGAGCTAGAAAGAAATCAAAGATTGATTAGCAAAAAATTTTGTAAGAGATGCCAAAAAAAGCAGAAGTTTTTTGTTTTCATTTCAGTTTCTTATTTTGAAAATTTTGTGTTAATTTTTGTTAAGAATATCAAGAAGAAAAAAACTTTTTGGAAAATAAACAACAAGAATAACTAATAAAAACCCTAAGTTTTCTTCTTCTTATTAAAATAGCAAGACTTCCTTCTTGAAAAAAAAAAAATCTTAGAGTTATCTTATAAATTGTGTCCTATTTTCTTAGGTATTTAGACACTGTTGTTTCTGTGCGTAGGTGTTTTAGTTCCAGATACAAAATTAATTGATGTTAAAATTAATGCAATTATACAGTTAATTAAAAAAGAAAATCTACTATTTTATTGAATAAATAATTGCATCAATTAAAACTTTAATTTCATTTTTATCTAATACTAAAATTAAAACCTTTGATTGCAGCACAAATTTTTTTTCTGTGTAGTAAATACCAAAAATCCAATTGGAATATTTTCTATTTTAGATTTGATTTCGCATTCAATCAAACTTGTGAGCCATTTTGCAACAAAAAGATTTCTTTTTGGTCCAGTAAAAAAATTTAAATTATTTATTTAGTTGCAGTACTTCCAACCTTTGTTCTATTCAAATATTTAATTACTCGTCAACACTTTACAACTATTTATAAAATATCAGAATTTCGTATCTATTGACTGTTGTTGCTGTTTTCAGTTTGTTGCTTTTCTAATTCCTCTTATAAAATATCCATTTAATTGCTCTTGGACAACTGTCATTAACAAACATTTGCGTTTACAAACTGTCACTAATGACACTTTAATGGCCCTGTGAGCTTAAGTGTGCCAAAAACTTTTCAAATTTTCTACCAGCATCACAGCCTTCTTTTAATGCAGCATTTGTTTAACATTTATGTTGTAAGTCTCTACTGCTAAGTACTTTTAAAGTTCTTAAAAATTATTTAAATGCAACAAATTTGAGCAAAACTAAAAGTGGGAAAAATAAATAAACTAAATATTTTTAAAGTTTATGTGTCAGTCGTTAGAAAACCCAACAGACATGCTAAAGTGGTGATAAAGAAAATATTTGAAATGGTCAACAAGGAAGTAATTTGCTTAGCAAATTTAAGATATGTTACATAAAAGTAAAATAAGAACATTTATAATATCAATATAAATTACTGAACCGAATAATAATAATAAAAAAATTTTAATGACTTTTATACAAACTTTTCAGACGAGTTGTTAGCTTGCCACACAGAAACAGCACCTCAATATACAGAGAATGATTTTTTTTTACATGTTGGTTTTAAAACATTTAATATGTTAGAAAGCAAAATAAAAATTTAAATTTTCATAAAAATTAAACACAAACTATATTATTTAAATATAAAACGTTTTAAAATTAAATTTATGTATTGAACGTTACCTTAGCTTTATATGAAAATTGTAGAAAATATAAAAAAATAATTTTTAACCAATATATAAAGAGAGCGTAATTTAATATAAATAGTGTGCAATGATAATCATCATTCAAGCTCTATTTCTTCCTGGTATGTCTACATAGCCAAGATAATTTTTTTTTAAATATCTTTACGATATACTAGTTACACAGTTACACAGTTATTTTGTAAATTTGTTACTATTTATACAAAATCGTAAATCAAATTAAACAAACATTATATAAATGATATGAAATTATACTACAAACCATGTTGACTTCTACCTAACCTAACCTTCTTCTTTTCTTAACAATTTGATAATATTTCACAATTTTCTAATCAATTATATATTTTTCATTTTCTTTCATAAAACTTTTTGCACGAAAAAATCATGCTCTTCAATTCTGCAAACTTTTATTTTAAACTCTTAAAAGTTTACTCAACAACTTGTACTTATTGACTCAAGTTATTTGGACTTTTACAAGTTGATGCCAAATTTCTTAGTAACATAAAAAAATTAAATTTTCTTCTATTATCTAAAAAAGTTAAGAAGAGAAAAGGAAATGAATAAAGAAAAACGGAAGTAGAACAGCACAGCTGACATGATGCAGTCAGCTAGCCCACACGTCACATGAGATTGAAGCAAAAAAAGAAAAATAAATTTGTAACAAATATCAGCAGCTCAAAAAAAAAAAAACAATAGTAAATATGTGTCAACTATTTTTATTATCTTGCTATATTGGTGTTAAAATATTTTACTACCAGACATACAACACCCTACACTATTTACAGAAAATTTAAAAACCAAACAATTTCAATATAAGATGGCAATACAGATATAATTAAAGTAAAATATGACTGGTTCTCATAACAACCGAGGCAGGCTCTCATAACAACGTTGATGCGGGTTAAGGGACACATAGGCACAGTTGGGAGTGAAGCTGCCCAGAGTAGCAATAAGAAATGGCCTAATGTGAGGGGAGGTTCTACAATGGGTGAACTAACAGGACCACATATTTAAGACACGTTACAGTGTTCCAGTTTACGTCATCATACCCTCTTATACTCTCTAAAATTAGTACCTAAAAACACTATTAATAATTGTGTCAATCCATATATTAATGGATATGAAGAATCTCGTTCACTTCAATAAAGAAGTTAGTAAGCTATCGTGTTAGGTACTGAAGGACTAGGGTCTGATCTCACTGATAGATAATCCGCACGACTATTTACAAAAATGCCGAAAGTTACGCTTACTTTTTTGCATATACCACCACTCTTATTGGCTCCTTAATATTCAGAGATTCAACCTAAGGCTCTTGCTCCATTGCAGAGTGCGCCAGAATCAAAATATTTTGGAAATAACTCAGCCAATTGTAAAGGACTAGGCCGATTGAAATAGTAAGCCGTAAAAAAAGTGCGAGGTACCCAACTTTGAGACCACATCGCTGACACTCCTGGAAAGTGTATGGTGCCCAGCTTTGAAACTTAAGCTCAGATACTCCCTTGCTAATTTGTCAAATTTTGGATCAATTGGCGTAGCTTTTTACAAATGGCTGAGTTATTTCCAAAATGTTTTGATTCTGTCCCACTATGCATTCAGAAGACGTATATCACCGATATAGTTCCCCTAAGAAATCCATAGCCTGCGCCACAGATTATCTTCGATCTACAGTGTATACCCTGGCATTATAGTCGTATATTTAGAGCAGTAATTCCATTCCTGTCGTGTTAGAAAACATGATCGCCTTTTTGTGCAATGTATGGTGGCTTAATTATAGATTTTTAGATTCGTATATAATGAACTAAAATCCGTTGATAGTAACTTTAGATCAATCTACGGCGGCTATTTTAAAAATTACATAATCTACACATAATCACCCCTATCGCGAATAATTATTCCCATGACAAAACTCCCAAAATTTCTATCGTGCATGATTTCTACCATTAAATACAAGTAAACTTGATATTGGAATCCTTCACGATAAAAAATTTGGAAGTTTTTTCATAGGTTTGAATGTTATTGAAAGGCATTTAAAAGAATCGATAATATCTCTCAAGCAACTGGAATTTTTAGATTTAAAAAATACTGCCAAGTTTCTTCAATATCTAGCGATATCTTTGAGGGAAATTATCCGATTTTCAAGAAAATTTTTATTATTTTTTTAATTTTTCTTTTTCTATAAGATTCAATAATTGAGCTTTTACTAGTGTTTTTTCCTTAAGAAATGGTGTATTTTATTTACAATATTTCATTATATTTTTTTTTCTCCACAAATTTTTAGTTTAATTGATCATATTTGTTTTAAGTTAAAAGTTTGTTTCCACTCCTAACTTTTTCATTCAGTTAAGTTTTCTATACACTCATCTTAAATCAACTGCCAAAGTCGAAATCAAAATTTTTGACAATATATAATTAGTTATTTAGTAACGAGTGATTTTTTAAGAGCTTGAGAAATTTTTTTAAAAAAAAAACGCATAAAATTTGCAAAATCTCATCGGTTCTTTATTTGAAACGTTAGATTGGTCCATGACATTTACTTTTTGAAGATAATTTCATTTAAATGTTGACCGCGGCTGCGTCTTAGGTGGTCCATTCGGAAAGTCCAATTTTGGGCAACTTTTTCGAGCATTTCGGCCGGAATAGCCCGAATTTCTTCGGAAATGTTGTCTTCCAAAGCTGGAATAGTTGCTGGCTTATTTCTGTAGACTTTAGACTTGACGTAGCCCCACAAAAAATAGTCTAAAGGCGTCAAATCGCATGATCTTGGTCCATTTCTTGAGATGAATTGTTCTCCGAAGTTTTCCCTCAAAATGGCCATAGAATCGCGAGCTGTGTGGCATGTAGCGCCATCTTGTTGAAACCACATGTCAACCAAGTTCAGTTGTTCCATTTTTGGCAACAAAAAGTTTGTTAGCATCGAACGATAGCGATCGCCATTTACCGTAACGTTGCGTTCAATAGCATCTTTGAAAAAATACGGTCCAATGATTCCACCAGCGTACAAACCACACCAAACAGTGCATTTTTCGGGATGCATGGGCAGTTCTTGAACGGCTTCTGGTTGCTCTTCACTCCAAATGCGGCAATTTTGCTTATTTACGTAGCCATTCAACCAGAAATGAGCCTCATCGCTGAACAAAATTTGTCACATTGGAACATTTCGAACCGAACACTGATTTTGGTAATAAAATTCAATGATTTGCAAGCGTTGCTCGTTAGTAAGTCTATTCATGATGAAATGTCAAAGCATACTGAGCATCTTTCTCTTTGGCACCATGTCTGAAATCTCACGTGATCTGTCAAATACTAATGCATGAAAATCCTAAGCTCAAAAAAATCACCCATTAGAAGCATGTACGACTTGCATACAAAAATGATTGATGTTTTATTGATTATACTAAAAGTTCACCAGAAAAAAAATTTTATTTTTAATTCAAGTATAAATTTTATTTATCTTTTTCAAAACTTTTTACACAAAAGTATATTTTGCAATTTAGGCTTTTATTTAAAAGTTATTTTTAGTTGATTTAGAAAATGTACTTCAACACTTCTAAAAAGTTTTCCTTTTTATTACAGAATTTTTTAATTAATAAAGTTTTTTTGGAAAACTGTTTATGCTATTGCTCGATATTTTAAAGACCCTTGGGTATAACGCAAAAAAGTGTAAGCTAAAACTGATGCAATAAAGTTTATTGAAATTTATATTACACAGTGCAACATGAAAAAAAAATAACCATATACGGACACCACTACGTGATAAAAGACCAAAAAAAAGACCCCTGTCTCCCAGTTTTGCCCAAAGTCCTCCAGGTTTTTTTTATGGGGCCTCGATGTCATTTTTGCAAAAAAATGATAATTTACTCAAGCTCATATTTTGCAAACCGTTTGGAATTTTGAAATACTCTCTGAAGCAAACTTCATCTTCACGGTCAAAATCGCAAAAAACTTTAAAAAATTCAATTTTTTTACCTTTTTCCCCTGTTCAGCTCCATAGGTAGCAAACAGTTCAAAATTCAAGGAAACAATCAACTACAAAAATGAACCCAAGATCTCAGTAAACAACTTTCTAGAACATATGAACTTCCTAGGAATGATTCTTAACACCGTTTAGGTAGCCGCAAAAGTAAAAAAAAGGTAAAAAACTTGAATTTTTTAAAGTTTTTTGCGATTTTGACCTTGAAGATGAAGTTTTGTTGATTTTATATGTTAACAATTTTTGTTCTTTATGACAAGAGCTACAACTTTGCCTCAGAGAGTATATACAAATTTCAAACGGTTTGCAAAATATGAGCTTGAGGAAATGATCATTTTTTTGCAAAAATGACATCAAGGCCCCACATCTTTGAGGGCCCATAAAAAAAACCTGGAGGACTTTCGGCAAAACTGGGAGACAGGGGCCATTAGTTGGTTTATTTTGATATATATATGGCCAAACTTTTGAACCGACAGACAGACAGTTGAAATTTACAAAGAACTTGTATTGCTAAGTCCGCTAAAATAACAAGTGTAAAATATGAATTTGGAAATTAAAGGGTGTCCCAATAGTTAATGTAAAATTAATTTATATGGCCAAAATTTTCAACTGTTATAGATAGACAGTTGAAATTTACAAAGAACCTATGTTGCTTAGCCAGCTATTACAACAAGTATAAAATTTGGATCTATAAATTAAAGGGTGTCCGCATTATTGATGTAATTTGACCAGTATGTCCTCATCTTTGGAACTGTTATAGACAAACACTTGAAAAATAGACAGAATGTTCACTACTATGTCTGGTATAATAATAAGTATAAATATTTAAAATTCGAAATTAAAGGATGTCCCAATAGTTGATGTAATTTGATGTATATGGACACAAAGTTAAAATTTAAAAAGAATCTGTATGACAAAGTCCGATTTAAAAAGTATTTATATTAAAATTTGAATATAAAGGGTGTCCCAATACGTGACGTCATTTGATATATATGACCATATCTTTTAAACAGTTATTGATAAACACTTAACAACTAGACAGAATGTCCATTACTATATCTGTTATAATAAGTATAAATATTTAAAATTATAAATTACAGGGTGTCGCAATAGTTTATGTAATTAGATGTATATGACAAAACTTTTAAACCGTTACAGACAGACGGTTGAAATTTACAATGAACCTGTATTGCTACGACCGCTATAATTAATATAAAATTTGAACTCGGAAATTACAGGGTCTCGCAATAGTTACCGTCTTAAAGAAACATGATTTTAAGTTTGTCTGTTTTGAAGTCGGTTTTTTTTTTGTAAGAATTATTATATTATACTACCAAGTAAACAATTTCAAAAAGCTCTATTTCCGATGAAATATAATGTAAAATTAAAAAAGTTCTTTTATTCTATTTCTTTGATAAGTTTGTTTAAATAGAAAATTAATAACAATTGAAACTACCGGGTAGATGGATACGAAGAGTACTGATGACAGACGTAGCTGTCTAGAAAATGCATTCTGTTTGCTGGTATCTAATATTTCTTTATCTCTTTATGATTAAGAACTTAATCCTAAATAATTAATTTATTAATTCAAAACTAGTTCAAATAAAATTCATATGATATGTATTAAGTTTACGACAATTCTCAAAATAAAGTTCAAAAATTCCAAAATTGTAATTTTTAGCATTGCTCCATATGGACTAGGGCTCATGAAATACTTTCAGCAATAATTGGGAGTATATATCCATGCTTTGGGATTTTTGAATATTTAGAAGGTATAGAAAAATATTTCGAAAATTCAGTGAGGCATAATGAGATCCCTCATTTAAGCTAGGAATAGGAATAAATTAATGCATCGTGTGTGCTATCAAGCTCTGTAGATTTAAGTTGAATATGAATAACATTTTTAATTCTTCTAGATTAAATACAAATAAATAATATTGTGTTTTAAATCTTTAAAAATGGTCATGCTGTTCAAAAAGCTGTATTTTACCTAGTTTTTTTTACTAAAGTACCTCTCCTACTGAACATTTAAATTCTCATATCAAATAACTTCATATGTTCGAATAGTACTAGAAGAAAAATAAATAATGACATTTTATGGTCTTTTCCTCTGTGAATATCAAAATGAAAAAGAAATTTGAAACTTTAAAGTTGACAAATGTCCTTCGAGAATGAAATGAAGATTAGTAGTAGCAAAGGCATAATCAGTAGCATCATCAAGGAAATAAAATAGAAAAATCTACAATATTGTTTATGTGGATGTGATTATGTGGCACTTCAGAGCACTGACGTGTTGGAACTGAGTTTGTATGTTTTCGATTTTTGTTTGCTTTTAGTGTTGAATTTTTTTCAAGTTAAATCAAGAAAAGAAAAACTTTTATTGTCACCAACCGAAATAGGTTATTTCATCTTAGGTATATTTTTTTTTCTAAAGAAAAGCACACAACCGTTTGCAATAGTTGGTTACATAAAAGCGAATCAAACAACACATGTTGGAAGGATCAAAAGACCATTTTAATCTGTTAACATTTTTGTGTGTTTATTTTGTAAACAATAGAATTCTTAAAACACAATTTAAGTCGGATTAAATTGAAACACAATAACGTTCTATGTTATAAGGCATAAGGGCAGTATCAAACTGAGCATAAGTGTTGGGGTTGCTGCAGCTTGTTCAAAGAAATTTACGCACGTGTACAAATATCTATACAAATATCACACAACATTACGAAAAAAATATTTAGAATTGAAAAGGTAATTTCTTAGTATCAATCATCAAATCAGTAATCAAAGCAAACTGCAGAGAGAAATAATAAACTGCTGTTGAAAATTATAAATTGAAGTTTAATTTCCCATTTTACCTCAATTAAAGGCGAGAAAATTATTATTTTAGAGCGATAACTTATCGAGACAGCGAAAAACTTGCAACTAAAGTTGTAAATCGTTTATAGTATTAGCAACTTTTACAGCAGCATTTTTGTTGCATGCAGTATGATATTCTGTGTATATTGTGAAACAGACTTCTTTAAAAATAAAATACATCGGTAGAAGGTGCACTGCATCTCTGCTTACTTTTTGGCTAACAGTGTGATACGAATTTGTAATATAGGGTGGTTAAATTTTAAAGGCCGATGTTGAGAATGTGAACCACACTTTAACGTCAATTTCTTTTCTGCATTTAATTTGACATTTCTCAATTTCAAACTAACTCAATTTGAACAATGGAGATGTTATCTCACATGGATCGAGCACGCGTTAAAATTATCCAGGCTTATTATGAAAATGTGCGTTCAAATCAAAATGCATATCGTGCACCGTGATTTTTTTCGGTCAATTTATCGTCCAAATGTGCGTACAATTGGAAAAATCGTGCAAAAATTTGAGCAAACAGGGTCCATAGGAGATGTGAAAACACAAGTGCATGCTCCAACAGCTAGTACTGCAGAAAATATTGCTGCTGTTCGCGATATGGGCCACACCTCGTCGTCGTGCCCAATAATTGCACCTCTCACGCTCGTCGTTGATGAACATTATGCATAAAGACTTGCATTTAAAAGCTTACAAGATGCAATTGACGCAAGAATTAAAGCCGCTTTATCATTCCAAACGTCGTCAATGGTCAGAATATTTGCAAGAAATGACAACGTTGGATGATAAATTTTCGAAGAAAATCATCTTCAGTGATGGTGCACATTTTCACCTCAGTGGATTCGTCAATAAGCAGAATTGCCGCATTTGGACGAATGATAATCCAAGAGTGAATGTCGAAAAACCAATGGTGCGGTTTATGGGCTGGCGGCATCACCGGGCCGTATTTTTTCAAGCAGTTACTGTCAATTGTGTTCGCTGTAGTGAGATGATAACGAACTTTTTATGTCCCGAATTAGAAGATATGAATGTGGACGACATATGGTTTCAATAGGACGGTGCCACTTGCCACACAGCTAACGAAAGAATGGCACTTTTGCGCGAAAAATTCAATGACCGTGTTATCTCACGTGGTGGTGATGTCAATTGGCCGCCAAGATCATGTGATTTGACACCGTTGGACTTCTTTCTTTGGGACTTTTTTTTTTGATAGAAAAGGTGTACGTCGATAAGCCAGCAACAATTCAAGATCTAAAGGATGAGGTAATTCGCCATAACCTCAATTATGTCTCAGCGTCATCGAAAATTTGGAGCATCAAAATAAAAGAAATGACAATAATGTCCTAAATAATTTGTGTGATAATCAACATCGGCCCTTAAAATTTAACCACCCTTTATATGGCCAATGCTCTAGCATTGGAACATCTATGCCATAGAACTCATGTTGTCATAGTGCATGCATTTGGTCTATGCCGTTTTTAAAGTGTCATAATATAAGGACATCATCATTGATAATATTAAACAATAACACATATAAACTATTATTAATAATATTTAAAAAAAAACCTTAAACAATTGTGCGTGCTGCGACCAATTTCTAAATATGAGTTCAAAAAAAAAATCCTGAAAAAGCTAAAAGCGGCGCTAAAAGCTAAAAGTAAATTAGCTTATTGACAAAAACTCAACTCTAATTACGATTGCAAGCTTCTACTTTATAGTTCGATCCTTAAGCCAATATGGTACTAAGGTATATAGTAATGGGGCACTGCCTCAGCTTTAAACTTCGAATAAATTCAAAGCCGCTAAAGCATTTTTTTGCATGACATATGATGACTTTCTCAGATCTTAAGTCAGATTCCTTGTATCAGCATTAGTTTTTGAGATATTAAAAAAAATCTATTGTTTATTAAGAAAATCATTAAAAAAAACAGCCACTAATTCTTAAAAAAATTTATAAGATTTTCTTGTTTAACTTTGCTCACGTAGGCTGATTTTAATACACCAACAATAGTCCGTGATCATTCCCGTGACTCTGGTATCATTCCTCCATAGTTAGAATGTCTACATGGAAACGTTCCTCTTGCTGTTCACTCAGATCATCAGAATTATCGGGGAAACGGTCCAAATGGCTGTGGAGGAAGTATACCTTGATGCTGATATTACAACCAAGTTGGAAGTGTGACAGCATCAATTCAATATGCTCCCCATATTAGTCGTATTAACTGTTTAAGTTTTCATCCTTCTTATTTGTGGACCATCAAAAATTAAGTCTCTTAGTTTCTCTGTGCTCAAATTATTAAAGTATTAAGAGAGTTTTTTAAAAGAATCACTATCCTTGCTTAGACATTTGACAAATTTATTTATAAGCCCTAGTTTGATATGTAAAGGTGGCAGTATATTGCGATCCCTGGACACAAGGGGTTCGTTTATTTATCACATTCGGTTTTTCCGGAACCATAGCTAACCCAATTATAGTCTCACTTTAAAACAAGATCTTAAGGTGCCATTAACCAACTAGGAAATAGCAAAACATTTAGCAACGTTTTTAAAGAAGCTTGCAAAGCACTAAAAACCTCTAGCCCATAACATACGTAATGATCGAGGTTATGTTCCACTAAGAAGGGGGAATATTGCTTTTCGCGGCCTGCCATTTAATAGATGACCTACAAGTGATAACAGTAACCGTTCATCATATAGTTTTTGCTGCTAAGAAAAAAGAAATAAATAGGGTTTGAACCTTGCCCAATTCGCCTGACTTTATGTATAAAAAATTCTCCATTAATTCGCCACTGAATTCATGGGTATTAGAATGGAGGTCAATTAAACATATTCGAAAAAATCTCAATTTAAAATAATTCAATTATTTCGTTAAATATTTGCTGATGCACCACTCTCGTTTTGGTGATCAGAATTGGTAACGTAGATCGATTCATTTAACACCATAGGATTTATTTTCATGAAGATGTTTGAAGTCAAATCTCTTCGTCAACATGCTCACAATCACTAGTAAGTTTAAAATTAAAGTTATTAATATCCAGTCACATCTCTACCCTATCCTGTATACCTTAAAATAACAACCACCTAAAAAACTATGTTTCGATCATTTGATCTGATTTAACAATTATGTTTTCAGAAGTCTAAACTATAATAAAAATTTTTATATCCAAAAATTATTACTATTTTTAACCGACTTCAAAAAAAGAAGGAGGTTATCAATTAGTCTGTGTGTTGGTTTTTTTTTTGTATGTTTGTGCCTTCAGAACTCAGTAATTTCTGAACCGATTTTAAAAGAAGTTCAAAATTTTAAAAATTAAAGGGTGTCCCCATATAACATACATGTTTTTTTACGTATATTATGAACTTTATAGGTCACCAATTTAAAATTAAAAAATAGTGCGTATCATCCTAGCTCCCAATAACAAAAAGTAATTAAAAAATAAAATTAAAAATTAAAGGGTGAACCATAGGTGACGTAATTTCACCTTTATTCTCCCCTCTTTTGAACCGTTATAGACAAACACTTGAAAGTTTGACAGAATGTTCGTTACTATGTCTCTTATAATAAGTATAAATATTGAAAATTAGAAATTAAAGGGTGTTCCATTAGTTGGTTTACTTTGATATATATTGCCAAACTTTTGAACCTTTATAGACAGACAGTTGAAATTTACAAAGAACTTGTATTGCTAAGTCCGCTAAAATAATAAGTGTAAAATATGAATTTGGAAATTAAAGGGTGTCCCAATAGTTAATGTAAAAGTAATATATATGGCCAAACTTTTCAACTATTATAAATAGACAGTTGAAATTTATAAAGAACCTATATTGCTTAGTCCGCTATTACAACAAGTATAAAATTTGGATCTATAAATTAAAGGGTGTCCCCATTATTGATGTAATTTGACCATTATGTCCTCATCTTTGGAACCGTTATATAGAAACACTTGAAAAATAGACAGAATGTTCACTACTATGTCTGGTATAACAACAAGTATAAATATTTAAAATTGGAAATTAAAGGGTGTCCCAATAGTCGATGTCATTTGATGTATATGGACACAAAGTTAAAATTTAAAGAGAATCTGTATGACAAAGTCCTCTTTAAAAAGTATTTATATTAAAATTTGAATTTAAAGGGTGTCCCAATAGGTGACGTTATTTGATATATATGACCCTATCTTTTAAACAGTTAGTGATAAACACTTAACAATTAGACAGAATGTCCATTACTATATCTGTTATAATAAGCATAAATATTTAAAATTGTAAATTCCAGGGTGTCGCAATAGTTTATGTAATTTGATGTATATGACCAAACTTTTAAACCGTAACAGACAGACGGTTGAAATTTACAATGAACCTGTATTGCTACGACCGCTAAAACTAGTATAAAATTTGCATTCGGAAATTACAGGGTGTCGCAATAGTTATCGTCTTAAAGAAACATGATTTTAAGTTTGTCTGTTTTGAAGTCGGTTTTTTTGCAAGAATTATTTTCTGGTGTTAATAATAAACCATTTTTTACTGATTTTTTTTTAATATTTCATTATTCATTTATTATTATGTATTTCTTTGAACTTTAAAAGTTACTCTCATACATTTTAGAGTTATTAAAAATCACATATGTATATTCCTCCTAAAGCTTTCTAAACATACCGTACTCGTTAATAATTATTAACCCACATCTATGAGAGTGTATGTTAATGCTTCCAACACAATGTGTTTTTATGTCTACAAATTGGCATCGAAATAAAGGTGTCTGTTCGTCTGTCTGATTGCATGTGTGCAAATGAATTGTGTTCTTTCTTTTGATCAAATATCTTGCTGATGTGATGACAAAAATAGAGCAGTAAATCTTAGATTTACTGCGACCACAACAAAAACACATACATACATACACATACATAGAAGTTAAACCTAAAAAAATCCTTTTTGGCCAACATCTAGTTGGCCATGATGCAATGGATGAATAAATATCAGGAGTAATTGATGCATTTGTGTGTAGCATTTGGCATCATCTATAATTGGCTGTAGAAAACTTGAACCCAATGATTTATGGCGAAAAGAACTTAAAGGTAAAATTCTGTGTGGTTTTGGTAAATAGGAATATTTTTTTCGTAACTAAGTTCTAAATTTAATAATGTAAAATCAGAATACAAAATTTAGAAATTTCCTCAACATGCTTAAGCATTCTTTAAATGTTAATTTAATGTCTGAAAATTAAAATATAAAATCTATAACTATAAATTTTCTCTAGGAAGTAAGATATTTTTTAGGGACAAAAAAGTATCATATATTTGAACAAAGATACCAAGGTACGTACCTCCTTACAAAACACACTGTGTAATTTTTTAAGTTATGGCAAAATAACCATATACGGACACCACTACGTGATAAAAGACCAAAAAAAAGACCCCTGTCTCCCAGTTTTGACCAAAGTCCTCCAGGTTTTTTTTATGGGCCCTCAAAGATGTGGGGCCTCGATGTCATTTTTGCAGAAAAATTATCATCTACTCAAGCTCATATTTTGCAAACCGGTTTGGAATTTTGATATA
Source organism: Phasia obesa (assembly GCA_949628195.1). Classification (NCBI taxonomy): domain Eukaryota; kingdom Metazoa; phylum Arthropoda; class Insecta; order Diptera; family Tachinidae; genus Phasia; species Phasia obesa. The sequence continues at coordinate 20,811,021 of OX451216.1, read as the reverse complement.
CTTTTTGAGGCAAAGTTGTAGCTCTTGGCATAAAGAACAAAAATTGTGAACATATAAAATCAAAAAAACTTCATCTTCAAGGTCAAAATCGCAAAAAACTTTAAAAAATTCAATTTTTTTATCTTTTTTCCCCTGTTCAGGTCCATAGGCAGAAAACCGTTCAAAATTCAAGGAAACAATCAACTACAAAATGAACCTAAGATCTCAATAAACAACTTTCTAGAACATATAAACTTCCTAGGAATGATTCTTAACACCGTTTAGGTAGCGCTTAGGTAGCCGCAAAAGTGAAAAATTTCCCGAAAATTTTTTAATTTCATTTGTTTTTTCTTTACTTCAATATTGAGATACTATAAAGCCTTCTCCCGTAAGTGAGTTGTTTATTGAGATCTTAGGTTCATTTTTGTAGTTGATTTTTTCCCTGAATTTTGAACGGTTTGCTACCTATGGACCTGAACAGGGGAAAAAAGGTAAAAACAAATTGAATTTTTTAATGTTTTTTGCGATTTTGACCTTGAAGAAAAATTTTTTTTGATTTTATATGTTCACAATGTTTGTTCTTTATGACAAGAGCTACAACTTTGCATCAGAGAGTATATCAAAATTCCAAACGGTTTGCAAAATATGAGCTTGAGTAAATGATCATTTTTCTGCAAAAATGACATCGAGGCCCCACATCTTTGAGGGCCCATAAAAAAAACCTGGAGGACTTTGGGCAAAACTGGGAGACAGGGGTCTTTTTTTTTGGTCTTTTATCACGTAGTGGTGTCCGTATATGGTTATTTTTTCCGTGTTGCACTGTGAAATTTTATTAATACTCATATACTAATTTGTACGTGATGTAAACACAGACAGACAAAAATTCTAAAAATTGCTGTTTTGTATTCCATGAACAGAATTGGTCCTGTTACTGTTTTATTATTCGTATAGATAATAAAAGGTAATCGAGTTTGAAATTTATGATTTTTAGTGAAAGTACTACCCAACAGAATAACCACCTTAATGCTGGAAACAAGATGTGAGACTACAATAATAACTTATTAAGAATCGATTACAGACTAAAAATTATATTAGCTTATCCGGAATAATTTCTCCAGGCAGTTTTAAAACTTCCGCTAAGGAAAGCACTGTATAATCTTGCGAATGCTGAGATTAAATTATTTCATTGTAGAAATGCCTAGATAGACTGATTGGTAGAACACTAGTCTATCATTCTGGGGGTTGCAGGTACGTTTTCCAAAGACTCCGAAAATATTTTAAAACAGCAGCTTTGCAGCCAGTCTGATTTGGGTACATATTCTTCATAGGCCTTAATTTTTATTCTTAATTTCCCCAACCACATTTCCAAATAAAATGAAGGGTTTTGTTAATTCTGGAATTGGGGATTGGAGAAAAGCAGTGTGGTTTTGGTTGGTATGGTTTTGAGTGGTTCATGGTACACAAAATACTTTCTGAATTAAAAAGTGTTTAAGCAACTGTTCAGTGTTAGAAGTGCTACGATAGAAAAAAATTGAAAAAGGTGCAAAGCTAAGAGAAGATTTGCTGTTCGTTAGCGCAATCCTAATATCAGTAGACTCGAGGTTAAATATTAACATAACAACTAAATAGTGTCTTACATCCCCTGTCGTTAGTTAGGCAACTGTTCAGCGGAAAGATTAATTTTTGAGTACCTACAGTAGCAAATAAGGTGAATAGTAGAGATTGACAAATCTCCTGACGAAAATGGTGTAGGGAAATTACTTTCTACAACCAAAATTATAAAAAATATATAAAAGAACGACCACCCTGTAATTTATTGACAGGATAAAACCGTCCTGTACATAAGCAGTAGTTTCTGATTGCCCATACTCGTTAGCAAAGGGAAGAAATTTCATTAGCACACATTATACATGTTGCTTTATTTGAATTTTACAATATGAGTTGCTTGTGCTGCATCTAAAACAACCACATAACTTTATACTTGGTGTGTGGGCGCCACTCTTGTAAAGTGATAGCAACAAATGTTCCAACGCAACTTAAAACAGCTACACACGATTGTACTACAAATAATATGGTAAGAGCTAAGGCCTTTAGATCCTTCGGCAAGGTTATTGTGGCCAGTAAAAAAAACGAAAATTGTTTTACCATAAGATGGATAACAGAAATGGTGAAAGGACACGTCAGTTTAAATCATTATGTGACCAACATAAATATGTGCACATATGTGCTACATACGTTGCTTGCGATTACCCAGCACAGACTAGCATATGACAGAGACATCCACAAATGTGGATAGCGAGAAATCAGTTGACCAGTTAAACCTCATTTTACTAAAAAAATTACCTCAGAGATTAAGAAAAAAGTATTTAAAGTCTAAGAGTGTCGTTAAAATTAAATATTTTCATACATAGAGTATGTGTGTCTGAAAATTTGTAGCCAAGCCTTATATTTTCTTTTAAAAAATACTTTCCTATTTTACAATAGCTGCAATAAAAATTATTTATTATTTATTATCCAGGGAAGAAGTAGTAATTATATTTAATGTTTGTTGGCAGACCAAGAAATACACAGCGGCAACAATTTTCCAACAGTCTGCAACTTAATATTTTAATATTTCTTTTCTGGCTAAATTTATCTCGGAGAAAATTGTAAAAAAATAAATATGAAAGGTGCTTATTAAGAACGGTAATGTAATTATTTATCTTTCATCTTCATCATTATCCTGATATCAATTTCAAATATAAAATGGAGGCCTTGATGAACTCTGTTAAAGGCTTTACATCAAAAAAGTTTTTTAATTAAAATTCTATCTTGACAGATTCAACTAAACTAAATTAAAACTTTACCTTAAGAGTAATATGTTTTAATATTAATATGTGTAAAAGTTACGATAAGTTTTTTGTTTTCTTGTATACAAAAAAATATATTAAGAAGTTGTTTTTTCTTGTGGAAAAGAAATTAAAGTAAGAATAATAAATTTCATTTATAAATTTTTATTTTAACAGTTTAGGTATAAGTATAGGAAGTAGGTAATGAACGGCAGGTCTTAAGTAACACCTAATACCTTTTGTTGCATCTCTTAGAAAGCTGCAGTTTGTATTGCTAAGACATTGTCAACAAAATACTGGGTTAATTCAACATCAAATTAAAAATAAACTAAAAGAAGGTACTAGAGCTACTGGAATTTCGAAGAATAGCAAATTAGTAGGAAGTCCTTGACCTAACTCCGTATTCAGATTAGTCATTGTGGCGTGCATGAAGAAAACTTAAAATACCAGTTTTACGTAGGCCTCCCTTGCCATATATTTAGGGATCGGTTTGAATGGCGAGGTTTCTGGACAATTTTTTTCTTTTCCAACTCAGCAGTTTCCGACCCTTCTCGCCAGCAGCATATCGGAATATATAAATAAATCATGCAAGTGCGAGTTAGACTCACACACGTAGGGTTCCGTACTATGTTTAGTACAACTTTAAAAATTCAAGTTGTTAATTTTTTCATGCCTTATGAGTCACCCTTTAATTTTAAGATTATAGTCGTAATCGCGAATATTGCATCACTGTTGGAACACCCTTTAAATTTTATTAATTGTTGTTATAGCGGCCATAGTAATACATTTTCTATAAAAATATACATGCGCCTACCTATTTTGGTTCAAAAAATAAGGTAATATACGTGAAAAACATATCACTGATGGATCACCCTCTAGATATTAGTAATTTTTACCGCGGCCGAAGTACAACATCTGCTAAAAACATATCAAGAGTCTACCTATTACGGTTCAAAAAAAAAGCTATTTACATATGTACGTACAAATCATGTCTCTGTCGGAACACCCTTTAATTTTGCTATTTGTTATAGCGGCCATGGCAATTCTCTTTCTATGAATATATCAAGATTATCACCGCCTTCTAGCTATAGCTATATTCTACCCATGTGTAGACTCACGATTTGCACACATGTTGTATTGCTGTATCCGTTATAACAAAATAGTGTTCTTTTTTGAACCATATTTATTTTTTCCAGCAAGTATAAAAAATAAAACTCTAAATTATAGGGTGTTCCCATAGTGACGTTATTTTTATGTACATGGCCTTATTTTTGAACCATAATAGGTAGACGCCTGAAACCTTAACAAACGGTGTATTGCTATGGCTGCTGTAATAACAATGGCTAAGAAATATGAAAATGGAAAAACTAATATCTTAATTTTAAAGTTGTTTGTTTGCATGTGAGTGTGACTCGCACTTGATTGATATATTTAGTAGTACCTCTTTGAAGAGTTCGGTTAAGCAGGCAGCTATAATATACAGCTTACTTGGGTCCACGTATTGGTCCCTTTGTGTTAAATCTTTGAAGAGATAGGTTAGCTTAGGTTAAGCAGGCAGCTGTATTACACAGCTCACTTGGGTCCACGTATTGGTCCCTTTGTGTTACCTGCAGAGAGAAATAAGAAATAAAAGTAAGATGGGGGGGGAGGAAAAAGAGAGGAAAAAAAGAGAGATAAGTTAAGAAGATAGAAGAAAGAAGAATCATGAGGTCGCCATAGAGAGCATATTGGCCGAGACAGCAAACAAGCGTATTCATGCCTCGCCGAGTGAGAGTGGGTTGGAGAACCAACCGAAGCTCCTCAGAAAAGAATTAATTCTTTTTGGTTCAGTAGTGAAACACAAGATAGGCTCCCGAAATACCGTTGTCCAAGATGTTGAAGTCGTTGGTATTCCAGGCAGAGGAGGTGAACGACCGTTTCCTCCTCTTCCTCATCTTGGCAGCTTCTGCAAAAGTCGTTGTAAGGGAGGGCCATTCTTCTTGCATGGGCTCCGAGTAGACAATGTCCAGTGACCGTAGATATCAAGTCACGCAGTTGTATTTTCGGCATCCGAAGTAATGATTCCGTCTTCTTCTGATCTAGTAAGGGCAACATCGTCCTTGCCGTCAAACAAGTTGACTTGACTTGACAAGTTGACTAGCACGGTTTTTTTATTTCAAACTTATTTGAAATGTATTTTAGAACAAGTATTGTATGAAAAGTTTGTAGTAATATAAATTTCAAATATAATTTATTTATTATAAATATGGGTATAAACATTTAAATATTTTTATAAAAAATACTAAATTTTATGATTTAGAATTTTATAAGTTAAAACTTACCTTTAGGTTTGCGTGTTTAAGCAGATTAAATTACATATTACCCTGAACTTAATGTGTTAGTGTGTATGTAAAAGCATAATGCACTCCACAGCAAGTGATACAAACAAGCCAAAGAAAACCTTTCATACATTTTTGCTGCTGACCAATCTTCCCTTCACTAGTAACAATGCAAAGTGCATTCCCTGTTGGTTTTTACTGTAAATATGGATTGAATTTGAAATTTCAATTTGTTCTGTGAACTGTACAGAACAGGAGGACAGTTAAACAAACAAAAGCAATGAATTTAATCTCAGTTGTAGTGAAATCTACATGAAGTACAATTCAGTGAAATAAATTTATTTAGAATTTGTTTAGTATACCAGTCATGGATGTACTGATATAGCTTTAACATGTGTGTGTAATATATGATTAGCCGAATATTAGTAATAAGTAAAAAATAAGCCTATTATTTAAAATAAGTATGAAGATTGTTGGAATATAAGCATGAATAGACCATTTACGTTTCAATACATTTAAAATTTAAATTTAAATATGCATTACAATACTTATGTAATTTATTAGATTATAACTCGTAACTCTTCTGCATAAGAACTTTGTTAAGAAGCTTAAAACAAAATATTTACGCCGATTTTCGTTTAAAATATTTTTTTTTCAATAAACGATTTCTCAAACTAATTTTACAAAATTAATTTTTTTTAGATATTTTTATAAATCAGAAATTTGTTTAATGAATTTGTGCTTAAAACTTTAACAAAAAAGCAACATATTAATCGTAAATTTTATGATCGTAGTTAAACCATATTATTATTAATATAAACAATTTATGGTAAAAATAATTAGTTTTTATTAAGAATGTCATATAAAATACATGAAGATTTCAATGCTACATAAATTAGCAAACAATTATCTCTTATATTATAAGTAACAATTAAATATGTTTATAAATTCCCGAAACAATTGTTTAATAATTTTTTATTATCTTTTTTTGAAAGCACTTCAACAAACAATATATGTTTTTATACATATTTTCGTTACGTATTGTGGCAACCTGGCTGAAGTAGCAGGCGGAGAGAATAATGAATTAATTTTGTTAAACTAGAAGAATTCATAGGCTGTTACACGTATGCATAAACTTAACAATTATTGTTTATTAATAATATATATACATATTTGGCTCGCTAAATATTAAAAATTTTTAAAAAATCGGGTAAAAATTGTACGCAATATTATGAAAATTTTATTTCCAAAATGCTTATAACTAAATCATTTTGAATTATTATTTGCAAATTTAGATACGATTTTGTAGGTGTTGACAAGACTTTTAAGATCATGTATAATTTTAAAAAATCGGAATAAGAAATGGCAAGCTGTAAAATAATTTTCAGGCTCGAGGTTTACAATTTTGAGACTACATAGCGCCTTCTCTAGAGGGTGTATGGTACCCACCTTTAAAACTTAAATTCACATACTCCTCTTTTATATTAATGTCAAATTTTGGATTAATCGGAATAGCCCTTTATAAATTACTATTATGCCAAAAATAATTTGATTTTGCCCCACTGTGCATTGTTACTTAAATATTTTTAACTTAAATATTTAAATATAAATTTTAGAATTTTATCCAAGGCTCGGTACCTCTATATAAAGAAAATACGTATCTGTATGGATTTTAACGAAACTTTGTAAGGAGGTACCTTAGCATCCTGATTCCAATATAGGTTACTTTTACCGCATAATACATTATTATTTAAAAGAGATAATAAAGAGAAAAAGCAGCAAAAGTAAGACGACCTTTTTTACCGATTTAAAGGTACTGCCAAAAATTTTTGAAAATGGGATATTTTAAACACGGTTGCGCAACAGATGGCACTGTTTTAAAATAATTACAAAATATGAATTACTTACTGCCATTTACTTTAAACACCTCTTACATTTCTTTACAATAGTTTTTAGAATTTTATATAAATTTTAGAATTCTATCCAGGCATGGGTACCTTCATATAAAGTAAATACATAAACCATAACTGAAGGACTATAAAAATTAAGAGTCTTAAAATTGGTGTGGAATATTTTGAAAGTAAAATCGAGCAAAATATTATCAGGACGACCACGAAGTGTCGGGCACAACTAGTCTAATAATATTATAACAAAATATTGACAATAAAAAGTTAATCTCTCTATTCGGTTTGTATAAGAGTGAAAATCTTTTAAAAACATAAAATCATGTTATTTATTAGTTTAGCCTGAATACTACAATCGAATATATTCGTATGTAAATTGCTGTTATTTTTTTTGTTTGTTTTTTGTTGGTTTTTGGCCTAAAAACACACAAACGATGTGTGCTCAAACACACAAAAGTAATTGTCAACAAATAAATACATATATTGTAAACTATTTTTTATTTTCATTTTTTGTTTTTTTTTTTTTGTTAATATATTGCGGCTTTGGCGTTGGAGTATAGAAACTATTAACGGTAATTGGAAATTTTGGTTTTGTTTTCGCAGATGTGTTGCTGTTTTCTATTGACTTTTGTGTCATTTTATAAATTGTATGTGCAGCAAGTAAAAAGGAAAGATTAAAATTAGGTTTTAAAAATATTCTACTTTCACAGGACAACAGTTGCAAAGTTGTTTTTTTTTTTATTAGCTATCGATATTGATAACTAAGGTTTAGCAGCTGATAATAACAAACTGTGTTGAGATTGCCCCTCAGTAAGTTTTGAAAAGACATCATGAATCGCTTAACACCAGAACAACTCTTTCGAAAAAAAAAAAAATTAATATATTCGCGAAGTTCACATAATCGGCCTAGTGAGCCAGGAAATCCTGCAGTTGTTGATCGTTTTCAAACTAATTTTACTCTTCTCGATTCAAAACCATAAAGACAGTGAAATGTGCCTACGGAAGAAAATATTGATGCTATATGGCTCGAATTTATTTTTTCCAAAATTAATCAACTAATTATCATAAACATTTGGTTTGAACAAGACGGCGCAACTTGCCATTCAGCGCATCTTATAATCGATTTATTGCAAAGTCAATTTGGTCACAGCTTTATTTTCTGAAATTGTCCTGTTCAATGGCCAGCTTGTTCATTTGATCAACACGTCTGGAGCTATGTTAGGTTATTGCCCAAAATACGGCAATTTTGCTTATTGACGAATCCACTGAGGTGAAAAAGTGCCTTATTACTGAAAATGATTTTCTTCGAAAATTGATCTTCCAACGTTGCCATTTCATGGTTCAATTTGAGTTAGTCCTAAATTGAGAAACGTCAAATTAAATGCAGAAAAAAAGGTTTAGGTGTAGTTCACATTCAACATCGACCCTTAAAATTTAACTATGCGATATATTAAACTTTGATTTCATATCTTATCACAAGCTTAATACATGTAAAGGGTGTTTTTATAGAGGTATAGAACTTTAAGTTGCAATAAAACAACGATGGATAATTCGATTGACATGAATTTTATTTATCCGAAAGATAATCTTGTGGCATTACATTTTAAATATGATTTCTGGCATATGACCGCCACGGCTGCCGCGGATGTAGTCCAATTCTGGACGTCCATTTTCGATGACTTTTTCCAACATTTGTGGCCGTTTATCGGCAATAACACGGCGAATGTTGTCTTCCAAATGGTCAAGCGTTTGTGGCTTATCCGCATAGACCAATGACTTTACATAGCCCCACAGAAAGTAGTCTAGCGGTGTTAAATCACACGATCTTGGAGGCCAATTCACAGGTCCAAAACGTGAAATTAGGCGGTCACCAAACGTGTCTTTCAATAAATCTATTATGGCACGAGCTGTGTGACATGTTGCGCCGTCTTGTTGAAACCACATCTCCTGGACATCATGGTTATTCAATTCAGGAATGAAAAAGTTATTAATCATGGCTCTATACCGATCACCATTGACTGTAACATTCTGGTCACCATCGTTTTTGAAAAAGTACGGACCAATCATTCCACCAGCCCATAAAGCGCACCAAACAGTCAGTTTTTCTGGATGTAACGGTGTTTCGACATACACTTGAGGGTTACCTTCACTTCAAATGCGGCAGTTTTGTTTGTTGACGTAGTCATTCAACCAAAAGTGCGCTTCATCGCTAAACAAACTGAGAATAAATCACTTGATAGCTGTTAAATCGGTCGCCATCTTGAAAAGTAATGCCAGCTTAAAGTTCTATACCTCTATAAAAAACACTCTTTATAAGAAAAATGTTAAATGTTAATTTACAGTCACAAATTATATTCTAACTTAAATTATCGAGTATAGTTACAAAGACCTTAACTTGTTGTAGTGAAATACACAGAGTCTTTGTTGGGAAATAAACCCATAAGCCCCCAGGTTTAATAAATGAAACATTGAAAGACAATTACAAAAAAAAAAAAAAAAACATTTTCAATTGTCTTTAACTTTCACTGAGAGAGCATTTTATGCTGGGTTTTGGTGTTTGTTGTAACTGTTGTATTTATTAAATCAATGTGAAGCCATAGCAGACTTATTCGCTAAAATTCAAACTACTGTTTTGGAAACTTATGAACTTTACAACTTGTTAATACAAGAACACAAAAATAAAGGAAATTAAAGTAAAACTAAAATTTTAGAGGTTTTTTTCCATATTTGTGTTTTAAAGAAAATAACAAAAAAAAAAAACTAAAAGAAAAAGCAAAAGCAAAAAAAATTAATACCGACTATGGCATTTTTAGTCTTTTAAAGCCATTGTCCTAACTGTTTTTGCTGGCAAAAGTTTTCTCTAGTCAATGGCTCAAATGCTTGTGATTGTGCCAATTTACAAAACGATTTTCTGAAACTGAAAATTGTTTAACTTTTAAATGGTAGACTGTATTCTATTAAAATTTCAATAAGAAACAACATGTTGTTCTATTGAGGTTTAATGTAAATATGGACTGGAAAAAATATATAACCAACATATGCTACCATTAGACCTCAATTACAGTTTATTAAATTTCCAATAGCCAAAAATGGGATAGTAAAAAAATAATTTAAATTATAGTTTTAATGAAAATCGAGTTTCGTTTGTAAAAAATAGAGGAATTTTAACTGACAATCAACATCTTTTATTTTACTTTTACACTAAAGTATGTAAAGTATTATGTAGTTGAGAAATATATTTTTAGGATAAAAGAGATAAAAGGCTATTGAAAAGGCCTCAAAAAATGAACCTATGATCTCAGTAAACAACGTTCTAGAACATATGAACTTCCTAGGAATGATTCTTAACACGGCAAAAGTGAAAAATTGTTGCGGCTACCTAAGCGCTACCTAAACGGTGTTAAAAATCATTCCTAGGAAGTTCATATGTTCTAGAAAGTTGTTTATTGAGATCTTAGGTTCATTTTTGTAGTTGATTGTTTCCTTGAATTTTGAACGGTTTGCTACCTATGGACATGAACAGGGGAAAAAGGTAAAAAAAATTGAATTTTTTAAAGTTTTTTGCGATTTTGACCTTGAAGATGAAGTTTTTTTGATTTTATATGTTCACAATTTTTGTTCTTTATGACAAGAGCTACAACTTTACTTCAGAGAGTATATCAAAATTTCAAACGGTTTGCAAAATATGAGCTTGAGTAAATGATCATTTTTTGCAAAAATGGCATCGAGGCCCCACATCTTTGAGGGCCCATAAAAAAACCTGGAGGACTTTGGGCAAAACTGGGAGACAGGGGTCTTTTTTTTTGGTCTTTTATCACGTAGTGGTGTCCGTATATGGTTATTTTTTTCCGTGTTGCACTGTGTATCTGTAGTTATAAATTATTTATTTTAATTAAATATTGCTTTGTAAATTTTTTTTATTTATATTATTGTTAAATTTACTTGATAATTTATTTGCATGCAATTTCCATTTTTTCACAACTTTCGTCCTGTTTTTTCATAGTTATATTTACAAATACACCTGCTTCCGATTAAATTAAATTAAAAAATGTGCTGTGTTATTTTATTACACCATCATCATTATAATCAGTGGAACCAGTGCTGAAAAACAAACAATATAATGAAATTACGTACAAAAGAGAGAATAACATGCCAATAATATGCACCAGTAAATGGCAAAATGAAAAAAAAATAGAAATAAAAACAAAAACAAACAAGTAAAATTATATTAAATATTTATTGGAAAACTTTATTTATATTTTTTATTGTATACTCGCAAACACATTTGTTATTATTTTAATGTGTAAGTACGAGTTTTTTCAGTTGTGTGGCGACTATATTTATTTTATCTATTTATGTAAACATGTCAACCTGCACTTTCTATTATAAACAAATTAGGATGCCTCCATTTTTATAGATAAAAAATAATAAGGGGTGAATTTATAACTTATATTTTTTTTTTCCAAAAAGAAGCCAATTATGTTGCAGAAAAAATTTTTAATAGATATTATCCTATTTCAAAGGTGTGGGCTTTCAAAAATAAAAGGTGCTGTCAAGTTGACGGTATACATTTATCTCAATAATATTGCGTACTTTCCCTAGTTTTTCTTTTTTTTTTCTCTTAGGAATCAGATATTTTTGCGGAAAAAGTATCCTCTATTTGTGATGCAAATACAGACAGACAAACGAACTGGCAGACAGACAGGCAGACAAAAATTCTAAAAATAGTTACATTTCATTTCGATTACTAACTGCACCAGCAATAAAATATTCAAAAAATTATTCATGTATAAAAATTGTCCTGTTACAGTTTTCTTTATCTGTAGAGATAGTTAAGAGTTTGTTTCAGTAGTGTGACGTAATAATTTTGTCTGATGTTTTCGTCAAGTGTTCATGTTTTGTTAATTTTTTCAAGAATATCTAGTTGTTCTCTACTGCTCGGATATAGTAATATTATATTTTTTTTATTTCGGACCAGCACTCAGGGGATGACCCATGCAAAGCATTGTGCCAGAACTAGGATATTAGGTTATGGGAAGGAGGATAGAGGGAGTAATGTTTGTGGACATTCGATTTGAATTTTCCAACATTGTAGTTGTCAGGAAAGACCTCTGTAGGAAGATGATTCCACAAGCGAACTGTACGGATAAAAAATGAATTTTCTCTGTAATGCATTGTGCGATTCACTGGCCAATCGACCACAAATGGATGAGCTCTTAATGAAAAGCGTGTTGTTCGCGAAAACGTGCGGATATCGGGAACTAGTTCCCTAATCTCATCAGAGCACATGCCATTGTAGTAGCGATAAAACAGCGAAACACAACCCACATTGCGTCGATGTTCAAGAGAGTCAATGGAGTTGGATATCCTACTGTCACCTATGAGCTTCTTCGCGCTCTCCTGCACGCGGTCAAGTAGTTCCAAAATAGACTTTGGAGCACCGGCCTATACATGAGAGTTGTATTCCATTTTTGGCCGGATGTAAGTGGTATAAATAGTAAGGAGATCGGATGAGGTGAAATATGTTTTACACCGTTTGAGAAAGCCGAGACACTTGAAAGCTTCTTTTGATACTTGAAAAATGTGCTTAGTCCATCGAACGTCACACTGGATTTAAGCAGCAAGCTGCTGCAATTTGTTTCCTTCAGAAGAGTCCTAAATTTGCAGAAAAAAATATTATATCTAATTTACACCATGAAATTATAATATGATTGAATTACGATTAAAATATGATTAAAAACAATTTTATGTGACCGTTCTTCGTCGTCTTCCTTGCCTATAAAAATTTCATTAAAATCTAAATTGATACAAAATGGTTTTTTACTTGAGATGGACGTTTTGCTATTTTTATTATATCTATAATTTTCGTTAAATACTGGATTTGTATATATAAATTAGTAAAACAAAAATAAGACTAATTTTGTATTTTACTTTCACTTACTTTTCTTAATTTAATAAATTCTTTCAAATAATTATTTTTATCTTCATCCCTGTCATTAAAGTTTGATTGAAACTTTAACTAATTAATTCAATTTCAATATTTTTTAATACACTTTTTCTGTTTAAAACGTTAATGGAGTGCAAAGTCCATTTTTTTAAACAATATATAGGACCCGGCTTATGAAAAGGTGGCTTATGACTCAAAAAAAATTTTTCCACTTTTTTTTTGGTTTCGATAGTTTTTGAGACGATCTTTCACGTGGTGAAAACTAGATAGTCTTAACTTGCTTAGAAGTGTACTAAAAATGTACAGAAAGAAGAGCACAAATGAAAGAAAAACAGAATTTTATTGAAAATCCCGAATCAAGGTAATAAATGGAATTGAAAAATTTAAAAACAGGATTGAACGCTGCAAAAACGAATTTACCAAAAAAAAAACTGTTTTGCACAAAAAATACTTATTTAGCAGTATTAAGTAGTTTTCTTCGTCGCTATCCTTGTTGAAACTTTTGAAGTTGCTCGTTTTTTCGAATCTCCTTCTGGAGATGAGGCATTACGTTTTCTTGAATTTTTTATTGCAGTCGAATCAGCACATCTTTTAATGATTCGATATGGCTCAGTATAACCAAATCAAGTTCATGTTTTGATAATTCTAAATAGTGATTTCTTGGAGTTTCTATCATCTATCGCGGTATAATTTTTTGGCATTTTTTATTACAGCAATCTTGCGAAATAAATTTATTTATTTTCTTTATCTCTATATAATTAAGAACTTAAGCTTAATAATTAATTTATTAATTCAAAAATAGTTCAAATGAAATTCATATAATTTATTTATTTTCCTTTTCTTCGTTATCTGTAATAGACAAGTCAAGCTTGACAGCAAACTTGAAACAATGCTTGAAGTTCGTCCTCGTAATTGATACCAACATCATCGAAAGAATCATCATCATTCTTTTCGTTTTCACAGAAGTATGTTTGAAAAACCTCGCTAAATTCTTCCTAGACAGACATTATTCACAAGTGACAGGTGTTCAGGTTTCTGGAATTTTTTGTAAAACAGATGTTAAACAATTAAAAAAGTCCAAAATTGAAAATATTCAAACATTAGAACAGAAGTTATGGAAAGTCAAAGTCGATTTGGGGATTTGGGGACCTGACAACGCTGGGTCAGAAACTGGTTTGTGCTTTGCATTAAAAAAACATCACTCTTTATATACACACAACGAACTTATCTCATTTATGCTCTTTTGCATTTTTCGGTTGCCTTTTGGGCATGACTGTTCATAATGGAAAAGAAAAACTACTAAGAAACTGACGAAATGCATTGTTTATCTTTAACAGCTAATTTTTCGAAATTTTGTTTTTGAGTCATAAGCCACTTTTTTATAGACCGGGTCACATATATTGAATTCTGCCACTTCTGTTCTGTTCTGTTACTTGTCACATATACTAGAGTTGCGACAACAAAAAAGTAAAATGAAAAACTTATAAATTAACAATGTTTTTTAAGTCTACAAATGAATGTTGAAAATGAAGCATAATTTATGTGCTTTGTAATAAATGTCTTTCCCAATTGGCCAAATACCCATACAAATTCTACATTGATGCATTTGTTCTTCCTATGACGATGAGGATTTACCTTTATATTACACTTCGCTGACTATATCTTAGGAACATATTTATAAATATTTCATTGTTAATCAATTTTTTATATTATACATATTATAAATGGCAGTATTTTCTAAAAAAAAAAATCTAGTCTAACTGAGGAGAAACTTTTAATGCTATCCCAAGTCTTAATTTTTTTTTTAAATTAAAACACTGTGGTTATTATTGAAATAATATAAACTTTGACCTTTTCAATTTTTTTTTAACCATAAATCTGTCTTCTTTCTTTTTCTTTTAGTAATATTATTTTCCTTTTTAAAAAAAACTTTCTGGTTTATGTGCTTTTTTTAGAGACAAAAACATACAACATGAAACAGACTTGATTTACTCCTTTTCCACAAAGCATAATGATTTATTGTAACTTTTATTTATTGTACAAAAAGCACAATACAAATGAAAGGTCTTAAAATAACTTTAATAAACGTGTCTTTTTCACAAAATGTGAAAAAGATGAGTAGGCTTAAGAATAACAAGATATAAGTCTTAAAATAAATATGTACATCTTTCCTCTTGCTTACACTAGAAATATTTATGTCTTTCTTGTTTTTAAGAGATGGAGATAATCGATAATTTCAAGGAATTTAAGAAATAAAATATTTTGTTGAATGAAGTTTATCGCCCATTAATACATTCTTTTGGATTTTATAAAAACATAAAATTAAGAAAATAAAGTTATAAAAAAGTGAAAATCATTATTTTCTCGAATACATTAAGAAATTTATAGTTTCCCTCTGAAATAATCAACTTATACAATATGAAATTATTAAATTTAGGAATTCGTCTTGGAATAATCATCTGGCAACTCTAGATAAAGGTTCTTCCCCCTTTTGGAACATCACAAAAGTTATAAAGAAGAAATCAAAACAAATACCAACGTTAATAAGCAACAGTACTCAATATGCTTCATGTATAGAAAAATGCAACATACTAGCTGAAACATTCAAAATGAATAATTTATACTCAGCAAATCTAAGCGATTCTGAAACAATACATGATGTTAACAACTGTATTCAGCATCTAGAAACTGACACTTATAGTGATTACCCTGATCTTGAAATAGCAGAACCTGACTTAAAAAATATTATTAAAAAACTAAAAAATAAAAAAGCACCGGGTATTGATAAAATTAATAATCTGTGCATTAAAAATCTCCCTAATAATGGTATAAAATTACTTTCGTCAATACTTAACTCGTTTTTAAAAAAGGCTTATTTTC
Organism: Phasia obesa; assembly: GCA_949628195.1. Taxonomy (NCBI): domain Eukaryota; kingdom Metazoa; phylum Arthropoda; class Insecta; order Diptera; family Tachinidae; genus Phasia; species Phasia obesa. Next base: position 20,795,165 of record OX451216.1, on the reverse strand, counting down.
CAAACTGTTGGAAAGAAGCTATGGTTATACCTATCGCCAAACCTAATAAGCCTAGCAACACAGTCTTATCGTCAAATTAGCCTTCTACCATCCGTTAGTAAGTTGCTAGAAAAAGTTATTAAAAATAAATTATGCTCATTTATTGATAATAATAATATGTTGCCAAACCAACAGTTCGGATTTAGAAATGGCCTCAGCATGAGATGTGTGCTTTACTTAGAATCAAAAACATAGTCAAATCAAATTTTATTAACGGAAAATCAACGGGTATGGTGTTATTAGATGTAAAAGTAGCATTTGATTCTGTTTGGCATGATGCCCTTGTTTTTAAAATGACAAATTTCAACTTCCCCACCCCTCTCATAAAAATAATAAAAAGTTTTCTAAAAAATGGTGAGTACAGAGTTCATATTGGCAAATGTTTCTCTAATAAAGTGGGTGTTACAGCTGGTTGCCCACAGGGCTCCTGCTTATCACCCATTCTCTACAACATATACACATCAGATTTTCCAGTTTTTCAACACTGTACAACGTCTATATTTGCTGACGATACAGCCTTATTATGTTCGGGAGTCTTAGCTGAAGATATAATTATTAATCTTCAATCATCATTAACTATTGTTCGAAATTATTTTACTAAATGGAAAATCGTCATAAATAGCTCTAAAACTTAAGCTATATATTTTACAAGAAAAAGAAAAGACTGTTATATTCCTCAACATTCTTTACGTTTTGCAACAAGCAATATTTCTTGGGAGCCTAAAGTTAAATATTTAGGTGTTATCTTAGATTCAAAACTTAACTTTAAAGAACATGTTGCTTATGTCATCGATAAAATAAATATAGCCAAGAGAATACTTTTTCCTTTTATCAATAAAAAATCCAAACTTAGTCGAGAAAACAAAATTATTATGCTCAAGGTCATATTTCATTCAATAATGTTTTACGGGGCTCCAGTTTGGGCAAAAATAGCAAAATGTCATATAAAAAACAAATCGCTCAAATCGCTCAAAATAAGCTACTAAAAATGATGTATGACCTACCATGGCATTTCTCTACTAGAAGATTGCATAATATAAACAGCATCGAAATGGTGGACGTGAAGATACAACGGCTTAAACTTAATTTCGACCAAAGATGTCAAATATCACAATATCAGCATATCAGTAATATCATGATAGCACCTTTACACTAGTTTATTTTATCTTTACAAATTTTTTTTTTCTTAAAAAGTTTTTTATACAATTTTTCTCTAGATCTTAAATGTCAATTATTTCTAATTAATTATTCAAAAAATTATTATATTTGAGTAGAAAAGATGATGCATATCTAAACTCTCTACATTATTTAAAACACATTTATAAATTACTGTACATATTATCATAAATAAAACAAATTGAATTAAATTATAGTTTCCCTGATACAAAACTAGTCACTGGACTGTTTCCTCATTTTCTATGAAACGAATTTGTCAGCTTAGCTTTGCTTTATCTTAGGAGGGACAAATGGGAACTACATATATACAAGTAGATACTCTGTATTACATAGGTGATATTCATAACGTGAAGGAACATGATCAGTACTAATAATTATAATATATGGCTTTATATAGATCCAAAAAACCATTGTAGAACAAACCTTTATAGGCCAGTCTAGTAATACTCTAAAATAAATATCACAAAATTTAAATAAAATTAAAACACAATATTTTTAACGGATCAAAAAAAACAATAAGACAACCAAGATAAAAATATATAAATTTTTCGAATATTTTATATTTACACTTAAATTAGTCATCACACATGTGGTGTACTGGTGTTACCAATTATTATTGAACGCAGTTTGTACTACTCCAAGTTTTATTAGTCAAAGGAAAATTACTTATTGATGATAATTTTTTTTACAGGCAAAATATGTTGGGCAATATTAGTTTCGTTAAATAAACGTATGATGAATATTTATTATTTGCCAAATTAACACTTATACGTCATTATACACAATCACTCAATTGAAAGCAAATTAATGTTTAACTACTGGTTGATGGTGGTCAATTTGACAATTCCTTTAAATTTTTTAAATTACCCTCTTCGGCCGAGCGCTATCAATTTAAATCATTCTTCTCATATTTCTATTGTTATTATTCAGCTGCGTTTTGGCTATTTCAGGAACCATGTGAGCGACGATATGAAACCGGTGGTGTAAAAATTAACACTCTTCAAGGTATACGTGGGGAAAGATTTTACCACCACGTCCAAACAGGAATAAGTATTTAATGTAAAACAAAATACCACTCATCACTTTTAACGTAAGGTTGTTATAGAATAATTTTGTCCATCCTTACCTTTTATTGCATTTTATGCGTACAAATGATATTGAGTTCAAATAAACCTAATGAGTTACCGATAGCCAGACTACTTAAATACGACAACGATATCAGCGACGTTGATGTTGAAACTGCCGATCGAGCTTTCTGCATTCAGGAAAGTGATGCAGAGAGATGTAAATGCGATGTTGCTGATGAATTAAAACAGACTTGTTAATTCTTGTTTATGCGGTTTTACCAAAGACGTAATCATTTTATCATACGTTCTTAATAAGAATAGAGCCTTAGTTTTTTATCTGGAACGGGCAATGGGAGTTTACTTAGCACCCAAATTTTGTGACTATTTTTGTGGAGTATTTACAGTTCATACCGTTTTGCAAAGCAAAATGAAATTCAGTATTTGCCTTTACTGTATTGATATGAAGAGCTGAATAGTTTTTGAGCATAATCGGCTGGGAGCAAGGGGAGTCTACTTAGCACTCATATTTTGTGACTATTTTTGTGGAGTCTTTACAGTTCATACCGTTTCGCAAAGCAAAATGAAATTCAGTATGTGCCTTTACTGTGTTGATATGAAGAGCTGAATAGTTTTTGAGCATAATCGGCTGGGAGCAAAGGCAATTTACTTAGTACCCAAATTTTGTTGCTATTTTTGTGGAGTATCTACAGTTCATACCGTTTGGCACATCAAAATGAAATGCAGTATGTGCCTTTGGCATATGCAGGCGAAGAGCTTTATAAATTTTGGGCATATTCGCGTGGGGCAAGGGGAGTTTACTTAGCACCCAAATTATGTGATTATTTTTGTGGAGTCCCTTCAGGTCATACCGTTTGGCACATCAAAATGAAATTCAGTATGTGCCTTTGGTATATGCAGACGAAGTGCTTTATAAATTTTGGGGATATTCGGGTGGGGCAAGGGAAGTTTACTTAGCACCCAAATTATGGACTATTTTTGTGGAGTCCCTTCAGGTCATACCGTTTGGTACATCAAAATGAAATTCAGTATGTGCCTTTGGTATATGCAGACGAAGAACTTTATAAATTTTGGGCATATTCGCGTGGGGCAAGGGGAGTTTACTTAGCACCCAAATTATGTGACTATTTTTGTGGAATTTCACTTCCTTAAGCATATGGAAGTGAAGAGCTTTATAAATTTTGGGCATAATCAGGAGGGGGCTTATTTGACACCCCAATTTTGTGAACGCTTTATAAGTCATACCGATTGACATTTAAAAATGAAATTTAGAAAGTTTGTTTGGTATATAGAGATAAAGAGATGTATAGTTATGAGCATAATCGGGATGGGGCAAGGGGTAGTTTAGTAACACCCCAAACCGAAAATAATTAATTTCTCGCTTCGAATATACTTTGAACTTTAATTCTTTATATAATATATTCATAAAATATCTGTGTCCCTGAGGTATGATAAAGAATTAAAGGGGCTAAGCAACTTAATTTGTCCCACGATGTCACACGAATTCGTTCATTTGTATAATTACATTTGTAACACAAACAATATTTTTGAATTTGAACTATTTAGAGATTATCAATATAAACAAAATTAATTTTTGTTCATTATAATAAATGTTCAGTTAGATAAAATATAGATTAGATTATTTTTATCTACTAATAAAGCATTTTTAAAGATAAAGATTAAAAAAAATAAACTATTATTTTTAGTTAAATTTTTATCACATTTATTAGGATGTAAATAAAGATAAGAAAAAAAATCATATCATTAATTTTATCAGTATAAGGAATTAAATAAAATTATTTGTTTCTTATGAAAGTCGTCTACAGATTTGACTAAAAGGTGTGTTAGTTATATAATAATCCACTTTTCTACAGTTTTATACCCTATTTTACAGTATTTAGGTAAACTCTAGGTTTGAGTGTATACCTTCAAGAACAATAGAGTCCTGCTTGATTAACTAAACAACAGATTTTTTTTTTTACTTTTACAAGAAGTTTCGTAGATTTAATTTTACCTGTCTTATTTTTTCTCATTTCCTCGAGACTTTCTAGACTTCAAAATCTTTTAATAAATTTATAAAAAATTTCAATACTACAATGTCTGTTAAATTTTTTAGAAAAAATAATAAAAATTCCTACTCGTATTTAATAATAATCAAAAGAGAAAAAGGAAGATAAATTCCTTGTATTTAAAAATGACTGACTGAAAATCTGAATATGTTAAAATAGATTCTATCAGTATCTTTTGTATGCCTTTTAAGAACTTTTTCTCTAATAGTGTTCAATTAAAGTTATAATTTTCCTAAAAAAAAAACATAATTTTGAAAATAGGAAAAATTTTCCTTTTCATTATTGCAGTATTATAAGCCACAGTGCCTAGATGAACAAAAATAATTAATTGCTCTATCGTCTGATGAATTTCAATTAAGAAATTGTCTTATTCATTGTATTTTAAAAGTTTTTTGCAAACAAAAAAAATTTAACTCTCTGTTCTTGTTTGCTTTTTTTGTTTTCTATCAAATAAGCCTTTACAATATTATTTTCGATTACATCTCTTTTTGACATTTTTCCTCTTTTTTCTTGCACTTCACAAAGCTTGACCGCCTTTTTCTACCCATTATTTATATGTTGCAACCACAAGCATTTAAATTAAACATTCATCAGCTCAATAGTTAACAAATGTATCAGAAGAGCATATACACAAAATCACATTAATGCTTTAAGCACATGTAAGTACACGAGTAATGCGATTGAATGGGTTGGCTGATGAATGTTGTCGAAATTAAAAGAAATTAAAAGAAGTTTCTTTTTTTTCTTTTGAATTCATATTACACTTTCTTCTTTATCTTTTTAATGGCTCTTAAAACTATTCTTTTGTAAAGGACCTTCACTCTTAATGGAATATATCCAACAACTTATAAGAAAGTTATTTCTCGCTGATTCGAAGATTAAACCGGAAATTTTATAATCTTTTTTTAGTTTTTTTCAGGAGGAAAGTTGTTAAGTTTTTCATTCCGTGTGTAATTTCCACAATATAAATTTCTGACCCCATAAAGTATATATGTATATTCTGGATCCTTATACATAGAGAAGTTGATTAAGCGATATCCGTCTCTCCGTCTATACATCTATCCATCTATCTGTCAGTCCGTCCATCTGTCCGTCTCTCCGTGTTGAAATGGCATTTGCCAAGGCGCCAGACGAGGCACAGAAGATTTAAGCCCATCAATCTGCCAGGCATAGATTCGAAATAAATCTTAGTCCGCGACATGTAGATCGCAAGGAGGGCACACAAATTTCGGAGTAGAATATACTATACTCAGAAAGCAATACACATAGAGGTACTCAATAGACCCACAGGGTGCCGACTAGTAACCAGTAGCAGTTAAAAGACCTATTAGGTGGGAGTCAATATGAAGAAATTTTTTTAAAGGATTCTCTCACGCAATTTAGATTGCAGGAAATTGCTAATTTTTACAAAAAGTTTTTTAAAAATTTTAAAAATAATTTTCCAAAAAATTTTTTACTAATTTTTACAAAAAATTTCTAAAAAATTTTTACAAAAAAATTTCCAAAATATTTTTACAAAAAAATTTCCAAAATATTTTTACAAAAAATTTAGAAAAAAAAAATATTTCTATAGGTGACAATATACACTTCAGTTCATTTAAATAACAACAGTAATAGTCATTGCCGAAAATTGACATTTCGATATATGTACCACAAATTGCTTTGTGTGTGCTTATATATTGTATAAAGTGACCACACTGGTTTAAGAAAATGTGTAAAGGAAGAATAAAAAAAGTCCCGCTACGAATGTAGCGTTCAAAACCTACTGAAATGGCAAAAAACTTGATTTTAAAATAGTTCATATGAATAACAACACTTGCTTATTTTTAATATTCTTAATCGAATGTGCTACGCCGATTTTTCAGTCTTACGTAGTTTGATAAATTGCACTTCATAAAATAAAAAAAAATTTAAATGGGACAAGGAAAGCCATTAACATTAGAAGAAAGAGGAAAAATTGAAGCCTATTTTGAACAAAAGTTGTCCTTTAGGAAAATTGGAGAGAAAATCGGAAGAAGTGCTCGTGTTGTCTTCAATTACATAAAAAATCGGGATTCCTATGGGAAAAACATGAAAGGAAGACCAGCAAGTGTTTTATCGCCAACAGACAAGCGTGCAGTTTTAAGAATAGCGTCTAATTCCTTTGATTCCGTACCAAAAATTAAAGCGAAAGCCGGAGTTCCTGCTAGTATTTCGACTGTTCAGCGCTTGATTGTGAATTCTCCGCATATCCAGAGAATGAAACTTAAAAAAGCCTGCATTAAAAGCCATTCACAAAGAGAAACGGTTGAATTTTGTTAAAGTTCACATGACGTGGAAAACAGAATGTCACATGGTTGTCTTTTCAAACGAAAAAAAAAAATTAACCTTGATGGTCCTGACGGGTATAATTTTTATTACCATGACCTGAAAAAAGAGCAAATAATATTAAGCCGTCGACACAGTCGCATTGGTGGAATTATGGTATGGGGTGCCATATCATACTATGGTGGTATTAAACTGCAATTTAAAACTACAAAACTGAACGCAGAACAGTATAAAAACCTTGTAGAAAAAGCTTTTGAGGAATGCAGCGACATTTTTGGACCTTTGCGTTGGATTTTCCAACAGCATAACGCTCCGATACACAATGCTAGAGCGATATTAGCCTGGATAAGTGACGCTGATGGAATGGCCACCTTACTCACCCGACTTAAAGATAATGGAAAATGTTTGGGGATGGCTTTCGCGGAAGGTTTATGAAGGAGGTAAACAATATGAAAACGTTCCATCATTGATCAATGCAATCGAGACAGCTTGGGACGAGATTTCCTTAGATTACCTGAAAACTCTCTACGATTCCATTCCAATTCCCATATTTGAGGTTATAAAGCACCATGGAGGCAACACTTATTACTAAATGTTAGAGAACATGTGAAACTTAATAGTTCTTAGCAAGAAGACCTAATTTTTTGAATATTTTTTATGTTTTCCAATTTTTTCTTTTGCGTTGTTATTCAAATAAACTATTATTTTTTTAATTTTCTAACAAGTTTTTGTTTTCAAAATTAATTAATTACATTTAATTACAAAATTTTGAAAAAAAAATGTCAATAATAAACAATAAAACAAAATATCTAAAAATAAAAATTTTTATTTATGTTTTGCTTGGTTGATTAAAAATCCGCTGTAACATACAAATTTTTTCCGTTGTTATTTAAATGAACTGAAGTGTACATACCGTATACGAAATTTTGCTAATTATTTTTTTAATTTTTTTAATGTGTTTGACTTTTAACTAGATGACTTTGTCTCTTTAATTAACCAATTTTTAACCTCTTTTAATTTTATGAAAGACAACTAGGATTGTCATATGACGTGATGATTTCCAAACTTATTATGCCATTTAACTTTGGATTTGGTGACATAGCTTTTTAATTTTTTTCATTGACTTCTGCTCAAGAGTTCAAACTGAATTAAGGAATGTCAAAATGAAGGATGAACATATTGAAGTACTCGTATAGTAAAAATAAAAAGCAAGCAACGAGTTAAGTTGAATATTTGCGATCTGGTTCATATCAGATGGCTGCATATCCCATATAGAGTTGAGCCGGTTATCTGGGGCAGAACTGCTTAAGCTCCAATTTAGACATCTTCTGAAAAAGCAACGAAAGCATTTGAATTTCATTGTGGCAATAAAACTGTTTACCCAGATAAGTGAATTCAATTAAATAGATAGAGTTTTCCTGGAATTTATTATAAGTAAAACAAAATAAATACTGGGCGTTCCCAAGTAATTTCCATTTAGCGACCTCCAGTTGCTACTGGTAATTGAGTTACGTGGAGCTTGTAATAGTTAAACTTCTTTCTTTAATGTATCAGATTTAAATATTAAAAAAATTAAATAAATAGATATAAAAAAATGTTTTCAGTATTGCTAAACATATTTTAAATAAAACTTAAAAGAAATTGCTTATGATTTTTTGTGACATTTGCAATGAATTGACTTGTTTTTACAAAAGTTTTTCATTGATTTTATTTTCATTATATTCTTTCAGTTTTAAATATCTGTTCTTGTTTTATTGCTGTTGTTGACAGATCAAACTAGTATGTAAGAATTAAGAAAAATAATTTTGTAACATTTTTAAAGAAAAGGTGGCTTATGACTCAAAAACAAAATTTCGAAAAATTAGCTGTTAAAGATAAACAATGCATTGCGTCAGTTTCTTAGTCGTTTTTCTTTTGCATTATGAACAGTCATGCCCAAAAGGCAACCAAAAAATGTAAAAGAGTATAAATGAGATAAGTTCGTGTGTATATATAAAGATCGATGTTTTTTCAGTGGAAAGCACAAACCAGTTTCTGACCCAGCGTTGTTAGGTTTTTATCCACAATTCCTGATTTTTAGTATACTTCTAAGCAAGTTAGGACTTTCTAGTTTTCACCACGTGAAAGGCCGTCTCAAAAACTATCAAAACCAAAAAAAAAGTGGAAAAATTTTTTTTACTAATAAGCCACCTTTTCATAGGCCGGGTCACATATTTTTTATACGAAATTTTTGTTTATCTATTTACTAGAGTCAAACAATTTTGAAAATTTTACTATAAATTTCATCTGATATTTAATTTTCTTCTATTTATATTTTATGTATTTTCTTCTATTTTAGCATTGTGTCAGACTCAGAAAAATAATATTCATTCGTTTGGTATTTAGAAGTGTCAAAAATCAGCTTGTTATATCACGAACTTAGGTTCAGTCAGCGTTGTCGGCCATGAAGAACGACAGGAACTTAAATACTGTACGCTTTTTATTTACTAAACAAAACAAAAAAAAATATTTTATCAAGCAAGTATTCAACTTTACTTGCTTGATAAAATATTTTTTTTTTGTTTTGTTTAGTAAATAAAAAGCGTACAGTATTTAAGTTCCTGTCGTTCTTCATTTCAAACTTAAATTTAAGTTTTATTTCTTCCAAAGACATGCATGTGAGTGAATGAATAAATGCTAGGTATATATTTTTAACGCATTACTAAAGTAAAGAATATATATACAATTAATTCTATTTTTACACGGTAGATTGGTTCCAGAAAAATCCGTGTAAAAAAGACATTGATTATATACAAAAATAGGTGATTGGTTCCTTATCTCCAAAACCTGTTAAAATTAGTGAAAACGAGAATTTATTTAAGAACAAAACATCATGTTTAATATACTAAATCATATAGGTAATGTGTATTGCACCGTTCATTTGCATCTTTAGTGTATGATGCAGATTTAATAAATTGTTTCGTATCAGAAATCAACGATTGTCTAATTGAATTTTAATTTTTTTATAGTTCTTACTGTGACTTCGTTTAAACCGAACATTTTGCTAAGAAATGTTGAGCCTTCTCCATTTCGAAGGCGATCAAAAATTTGCATTTTGTTTTCTAAACAAATGGCTTTACGTTGTAGTTTTTATTTGTAGTTTTCGTCGTCTTCTTGTAGAGGTGCATTGATAGTTCACAAAATATTAAATCACAGTTCGTTGGTGACTACTGTATTGGAAAGACGTATATATTTGTGTCTCTTACTTTGTTTTACAACGAGTGTTTATTTTTTCTCAACTAAGAATTGTTCTTGTCTTTTATGGCAAGACCTTTTAAGCGCAAAAGGGGTAATTATTGGACCCCTTTGCAGGCTCTTGATGATGATGGAGATCCAATGGACTCTGATGAGACGACGGAAGCTGTAATTAAAAATGTTAAGGAACATATTCCGCCAATAAAAGTTTTGGGTCAGGGTGGTGATTTTATTCAGAAAATATTGACTGAAAAAGGTATTGTAAATTATCGACTGAAAAGAATGTCAATTGGTACAAAAATATTTTGTGATACAATAGCCTCATATGGTATTGTTAAAACTTTGTTAAGTGAAAAAAACTGTCAATTTTTTACACATGATATAAAATCTGAACGTGTATTTAAAGTGGTTTTGTTTGGCCTTGAAACTAAAACAGAAGAGCAAGTAAAAGCAGAATTAACTTCTCGTAATTTACAGTGCACTCAGGTCAAACGCGTTGACAAAACATATGAAAACTTTGTTGATACAATTTACATTGTTTCTTTTGTAAATGGTTCTCTTAAACTAAATGATCTAAGAAGAGATCATAAATGTATTTTTCGTACAATTGTTAGATGGAAGTACCAAAGAAAAAACAAAAACAGAATTGTACAATGTCATAACTGCCAAATGTTTGGTCATGGCGAGAAAGGTTGTTCTGTAAGAACTAAATGTTCAAATTGTGCTGGTAAGCATAAAACAGTTGATTGTAAAGCTAACACTGCAAAATGCGCCAATTGCAATGGTAATCATAAATCATCTGATCTCACTTGCCCAAACAGGGAGATGTATTTGGAAATAAGAAGCAAGTTTACAAACAAAAAATCAAATAATAATGTTCGAAGGTCAAATAATAATGTGATCTCATATAATACCACTCAATTTCCTCTCTTACGCAAACAAAGAGAAGTACAACAACCACATATTAATCAGGAAGCAAATGCATCTCATAATCAAAGAGAAGTACAACAATCCTATGTTAATCTGGCAGCTAATGCATCCCAAAATCTTCCACATAACAACAACAACGTTAATAAAAATGATTTATTCACCATTGAAGAGATAACTCAGCTTTCGATGGAATTAATAAATAAATTAAGAGATTGTACATCTAAAGAACAACAGTTTAATGTTTTAACAGAACTTACTATTAAGTATTTATACTCAAATGTTAAATAATGAATACGCAAATGTAAATAATGCATTGGAACGCAAGAAGTATCCGCGGCAAAATAATAGAGTTTTTTAATTTAATTATTCATAAAAATATTAATATTTGTTTAATTACTGAAACCTGGTTGGATAGTGATTCAAAATTCTCACATCCTATGTTTAATTGTCTGCGCATCGATCGTCCAAACAGACGGGGTGGTGGTGTGGCAATTATTATTAAAAAATCAATTCGTTTTCAACAACTACAGTCCGTCAGAACTAATATTATTGAAAATGTAGGAATTGATCTCTCGTTAGATCAACTTAATTTAAAAATATTCTGTGTTTATTTTCCAGGTGGAAGAAATTCATCTGACATTTTACCAATTTACAGACGTGATATAAGAAAGCTGCTTAGTATTCAAGGAAATTTTATATTATGTGGGGATTTAAATAGTAAGCACCGCAATTGGGGATGCTTTAGAACAAATTGTTATGGTAATTTACTTAACGATTTGACTTTTCATTTCCCTTTTACTATAATGTTTCCAAATAGTGCAACACGAATTCCAACTTCTTCGGGGTCCCGTCCTTCAACATTAGATCTTGTACTTACAAATATCCCGGAGTATCTAACCCAACCTGAAGTTTTAAATACACTCTCATCCGATCATCTACCTGTTATATTTTTACTTAATGCCTCTGTTTCTTCTTTGGGAAATATGAAGCTAAATTTTAATAAAACCAATTGGAGAAAATACTCTGAAAAACTTGATTCATTATTTCCCATTGCTCCACCTAACAGAGATAACATTTCCACAGTGAATGAAGTTGATGAAATGGTTAACACATTTTCTAATGCTATCCTTAGTTCTATCGAACATAGTACTCCTGTTATTCCAAATTCACATACGAATTTTATAAGATTACCAAGCGAAATTATCAACCTTATTAGGGAGAGAAACTATTATAGACGTCAGTGGCAAAGATATAGATGGACAACGGATCTCGAAGAATACAAACGTTATGACCGTTTGGTAAAAACTGAAATATGGAATCATAGAAATCGGCAATGGAATGACAGATTACGTAGACTTGACAAGCGCTCTAAGCCTTTCTGGAATATTACTAAAGTTCTGAGAAAACGGGTTTCCAATATTCCCTCATTAGTGGATCAAAGTAGGGCTATAAATACTGATTCCGATAAAGCTAATGCGTTTGCAGAAAACTTTTTTCAAAATCATCATGTTTCAGACAACCTTGGTTGTCAGGCATTAGAACAACAAGTCGATAACGTGCTAATTCATAACAGTTCTCTTAACAATATTACACCCGACTCAGAATACATTTCAGTAGATACAACAAAAAGTTTATTAAGAGGTCTTAAACCACGAAAATCTTGCGGATTAGATAGCATTAAAAATGAGTTTTTGAAAAACCTCTCAGTTTGTGGAATAATATATCTAACATGTATTATAAATTCTTGTTTAAAGCTTCAGTATTTCCCAACATGTTGGCGAATTGCAAAAGTAATTCCTATTTTAAAACCGGGAAAACCCAATAATGAAACGGGTAGCTACCGGCCTATTAGTCTACTCAGTAGCCTGGGAAAAATGTATGAAAAAATTTTAAGAGAAAAATTATTTCTTTTTATTGATGAAAAAAATATTATTCCCAAGGAACAGTTCGGGTTTCGTCCCTTTCATAATACAACACAACAAATCAAAAGAATGTCGAATTACGTAAAAAATGAGCTTATAAACAAAAAGTCTACTGCTATGGTACTTTTAGATGTGGAAAAGGCTTTTGATACCGTATGGCATAAAGGCCTTGTATATAAATTAATTTCCTACGGTTTTCCGTAATATCTGGTAAAAATCGTACAAAGTTTTTTGACAAATCGTAGTTACAATGTTCACATTAACTCTTCATACTCAGAAAACTACAATATCGATGCTGGTGTTCCTCAAGGCTCTGTCTTGGGGCCTTTGTTGTACATTTTATATTGTGCAGACGTTCCTAAAAGTCATGTTTGTAACTATACTCTTTATGCTGACGATACTGCAATTTACTGTTCTGATGTATCACCACAACCTATTCTTGATAATATACAGCATTCTCTAAACAGCCTTTTTCAATACTTTGTTAAATGGAAAATTAAAATAAATGCTGGAAAATCACAAGCTATCTTTTTTACAAGAAAAAGAAGTTCTTGTAACCTACCCAGTTCAAATTTATCTTTAAATGGTGTAGATATTCCCTGGTCTAACAATGTTAAATATTTGGGCGTTTTTCTAGACCGACGATTAACTTTTAATGAACACACCAATCATATAATCAAAAAATTTAATATTGCCATTAAAATGTTATACCCTGTTATTAATAGAAAGTCCAATCTCAACACCGAAAATAAAATAACTATTGTTAAGACAATTTTTCAGGCTATAGCTCTATATGCATGTCCAGTTTGGGGAACATGTGCAGCAACACATGTTAAGAAAATCCAAATCAGCCAGAATAAACTTCTTAAAATGGTTATGAATTTGCCTTGGCACTATTCTACAGAAAGATTTCATCGTCTTTGTAATGTAGAATACATAAATGTGCGTATTCAAACTATAATAAACAAATTTCAAACTTCGTGTAATCATTCAAACAGCGATTACATTTCCAATTTATATTAGGTAAAAACTAATTTTTTCTTTCTTGTATGAACTATACATTCCTTCCTTTAATGAGTTATTGAAGGTTTTTATGCTCAAATTTATTTTCCTTCTCCGATAAAAAAAAAAAAAAAAAAAAATTATTAAAATTCATTTGCGTGTTCTTAAATATTGTTATAGATGTAAGGTAGCTTTAACCATCTCTCTTAAGATTTATTTTGTATATGTTTTATAAAAATGATTTTATAAATAAAAAAAAAAAAAAAAAATATTAAAACATTCCTCTAAATTTTTGATATGAAAATATTTCGCAAAACTTAAATTCTACAATTAAAATCTAAGCCCAAATGATTTTGAATCGTGCTAAATGGAATAAAATCGTGTAAAAAAAATTATTTTTTTTATTTTCAAACCGTATTAAATCAATACCATGTAAAAAAAAGACCTTGTAAAAGCAGAATTGGGTGTATTTTGTTCTATCATTGTAAATTTTTTTGTTACACAAATTATGTTTGAACCATTTTACTTATAGTTATTTCTGTTATTTGGCAAAAGTTACTAAAAACAATGTATTATCTGGAAGTTTTAATAAAGCTTATTTAATTTCAACACCAGTAGGATATGTATATCGGTATATGTCGAAATAATAAAACTCTTACTGGTGAAATTATATTTAACCTCCCCTCTTGTTAATTCGAATTTTTAATATGAAAGGACGATTGTAATCATTCATATAATCTTATATTGGTATATCTTACATAAATTTAAAGTAGCCCTACTGAATCCATAATGCTGTATTGGTTTTAAGATATATCTTGTTATAAAACAGAAATTTAAAACCATAGTGTCTAGCATTTTTACAATTAATTTAAGTTTCCTGTCATTAAGTTTCCTGCATAGCATATCTATATTGTTCAATTTTATTCGCAGTAAGAAAACTACATTTCTTAACTAGTATTAATTTTTTCTCCAGCGCTTTGGGAAATTATTATTTGTAGGAATGGACAGCATAAGCTGCCATATATCCCATTAGTTATAATTTCTGTTGTCAGGATCAAGTTTTCGTTATTTAATCAATACTTTTCTCCTCGGTTGCCTTCTGCATATGCAAATTAATGAATTATGGACAGAATTTGCTTGCAAAGCCCAAGAGAATATACGAAAATGAATAACTGAAACAGAATCGAAAATACATTAATAAAGGAAAAAAAAAGAAAATAATGTAGGATGAATGGCAATATTTCTTAGTTGAGACATCAACGAAACTAAGTTTGTGACAAGTAGTACGAATTTAAAATAAGCTACGAAACCAAAGAAATCATTAATAAAATCGAATATAATGCGTGATCCATTTCGAGGTTCCCTACTTAAAAAAAACACAGAAAATTAAAATTTATTGTTTATATCATTTGAAAGAACATTCTTTGGCATTTATTTTTTGACGATTATGTCTATCAAATGCTGGCCATTACTACGTCGCAGATGGTCCATCCATTGAGGCCAATTTTCGATAACTCGATCGAGCATGAATGACATGCTTGATCTTTTCCTCCAATGCCTGAATCCAAGCGGGTTTGTCCGCATAAACTTTAGACTTTACATATCCCCACAGGAAAAAGTCATAACGGTGTGATATCACACGATCTTGGTGGCCAATCGAAATGTTCGAAATGTCACCGAGATCAGGAGCTTCAATTTCAGACATCAAATAGTCGGTTACCATGGCACGATAACGGTTGCCATTGACGGTTACGTTCGCACTGGCATCATTTTTAAAGAAATATGGACCGATGATTCCATCGGCCCACAAACCAAACCAAACCGTTGTTTTTTCTGGATGAACTGGCAGCTCTTGAATCTCTTCAGGTTGCTCTTCGTTTCAAATGCGGCAATTTTGTTTGTTTACATACCCATTGAGACAGAAACGGGCCTCATCGCTAAACAAGATTTGCCTCGAAAACTTCGGATCTCCTTGGAACTTTTCATGAGCCCATAGAGCGAAGCAATGTCGCTTGGGAAGGTCGAGCAGCTTCAGTTGTTGCACAAGCTGTATTTTGTATGCTATCAATTTAAGATTTTGATGTAAAATACGCCAAGTCGTTCCACACGTCAGTCCGAGTTTCTGCTAACGGCGCCGAATCGACTTCCACGGTCAGCTATTGCCGCTATATTTTTTTCACATCGTGCTGGACGCTTAGTAGGGCGATTATTTTGACCACAAGTTGCGCGAAGTGCACGAAATACATTCCTCACAGAACGTGAATTTTCGTAATAAATTTGAACGATTTGTAAACGTTGTTCAGGAGTAAGTCTTTCCATCATGAAATGCCAAACAATACTAAACAAAAATAACATGACAGCATGACACGACTCACACGTGATCTGCCAAAAAAAGGCTATTGAAAAGTATCTCTACTTGAATCAGTCATTATTATATGTGTAGATTTCTGATGAAACCTTTTTTATGAACAGTTTTTTAGTTATTAATATTTTTTATTTATTAAATTTAATATTATGGTAATTATTCTTCAACGGAACAACATAAATGTTTTTATATCTTCCCTTCCAAACTCGCAGAGCAGAAACATGTTTATGTTCGGCTCACAAGAAACAAATTATGTTCATTTTAACAACATGTGGTTGTGATGAACAACTTATAGTTGTGTTAATCATTAATATGGTCACGATAAACAAGTTTTTGTCGCTATTTCATCATTAATGGCTACTACATGAAAAAAATGTGTCGCAAAAGTGTTTGAATTGTATAATTTTCAAATCACAACCATATCTCATATCGAAACGTATCCATATCTATACGTGAAGGAACCATTATATGATTGTGGTGACTACAACATGTCGGTAATTTTCAAAAAATATAAATGTTCAAAATTCTAAATTGAGAATAACTAAGTAGCAAAAATTCTTTACAATTTCTTGTTTTTTTTTTTTAACTGAAGCTTCAACTAACTCCGCAATCACACGTTTTATTTTGGACATAATTTAATTTCTCATGAACTACTGAAGATATCTTAATGAAATTTCACAGAGCCAAAGCAGAAGTTAAAGTAGTCGGAGTGCACAGCACGGATTAAAAAAAAAAAAAAAAACTTAAACGGATTTTTAAAGCCTTAATTGTTGGCTACATACTCCCAAACTGATTTGACAGCTCCCTAATTAGTAAAGACAGGGTAGACATTTTTATAAAAAAACAATTTTTGGGAAATTTTTTCCCCGTTCCGGGAAAAATTTTAAATTTTCTTTCACCATTTGAATAAACGAATACATCGATCCGTTTAGATTTAGATTTATAGTAAAATTTTCAAAATGTTACTATAAATTTCATCCGATATTTAATTTTCTTTTATTTATATTTTATGTATTTTCTTCTATTTTACCTTTATGTCAGACTCAGAAAAATAATAATCATTCAGAAAAAAATATAAAACAGTACAAAATCAAATTTTATATCGTTAAATTAAGCAAATTTTGTAACTCTAAAGTCATAAATCAATGCCAATCACGTTTGATTTGTCAAATATTTTTTATACAAACTTGCTTCCTCCTTAAGTTTCTCATTAAAGAGTTTTTTGTTTTGTTTATTTCCTTTTACGTGATGCTATTAACAAAGCTGTTTATTGCTTATTTTTCACGAACGTCGCTGTTGAACGTCGTTGTTTTCGAAGGAAATTTTTCTATGTTGTTGTTACTTTAAGTCACATATTTATGATATACAAAAGGTATTTCATTGTATTTTTTTAATGAATATTTATTACTGTTCTTTTGTCGTTAAATGAGCCCTTAACGTTGTTAAAGGATTTGCAAATATAAAATAGGCAAAGAAAATGAGGAAAAATTGCCAATTTATAGTAGACTTAGTCAAGGGTTAAGAAGAATTTGTTTTCCTTGTTTGTATTGTAAACTTAATTCTACTTTATTTGTCCTTAGAAAAGTATTGAATACAATAAATAGTAAATTTATTTATATGATATTTTTTAAAGCACAAATGAACTTCTTAATTCAAAAATAAGCAGTGGAACAATCTAATTTGCCTAAAGGTTCGTCAAGGTTTTGGAGGATATCAAAAGCTCTTAAGAAAAAAACCAAGTGTATACCTACACTAAAGCAAAATAATAGTTTGTTTGTAACAAATAAGGAGAAAGCTGATATATTGGCAAACAATTTCTTAACAAATCATAATGTTTCTTCAAATTTAAGTGACTTGGGTACAGAGATTAATACTCTAAGGCCCATTATTATAACTTGACTTTAGCTAAAGTTAGGATTTTGTTGGAGCGATAAGTAGTTTTTCGCTATAATAATGAGGATAATGCTCATTGCTATAACTTGTCCTTATAGTACGTGATAGTTAAAAGTGGTTTTTAGCTTACTTTTAATAACGAAAAACTGTTTATCGCTCCAACAAAATCCTAACTTTAGCTAAAGGCAAGTTATAATAATGGGCCTAAAAACTATTATTAAAAAGTTAAAAAATAAAAAAGAGCCAGGAATTGATGGAATCTCATACTTTAGCTTGAAGAAAATTCCAGCGAAAGGTTTAAAAGTTCTTTGTCTTATTTACAACTTATGCTTACAGTTTTGTTATTTTCCATTAATTTGGAAAGGGTCAAAAACCATTGCTATACCCAAACCTGGAAAAGACAGCAGCAATCCTAACAGCTATCGTCCAATAAGCCTACTAAACACTATATCCAAAATACTAGAAAAAATTATTAAAGAAAAACTAGTTTGTTTCATGGAAGACACCAATATTTTACAGCCATAACAGTTTGGATTCCATTCGGAACACAACACAATTCAGCCTCTTGTTAGAATAAGAAATATTGTCAACAACTCCTTCAATGAAGGTAAGTCCACACGAATGGTCCTAATGGATATAAAAGCGGCTTTTGATTCTGTTTGGCACGATGCCCTAATTCATAAGCTATATACAATTGGACTGGATCCTGCGATTGTCAAAGTAATCAAAAAGAACATTCAAAGTTCATATTGGAAATATTTGTTCACAGAACTATGATATTCCTGACGGATGCCCGCAAGGATCATGTCTATCCCCAATTTTATACAATCTTTTTTCGCATGATTTTCCAGCTTTACATGGAAGTAATTCATCTATTTTTGCCTATGACACAGCAATACTTAGTTCAGAAATATTACAGAGTTACAGACTATTTTAGGAAATGGAAAATAATGATAAACCCCTCAAAAACTCAGTCTATCTTCTTTACAAGAAGAAGGAAAAGTATATTTCTACCACAAACCAACATCATCGTTGGTACCGAATCTGTTCCATGGGTTGACAAGGTTAAATATCTTGGCATAATGCTGGATAAAAAACTTTTATTTAACGAACATATAAAATATATAGTAAACAAAATTAATACAACAATTAAAATAATGTATCCGTTAATAAACCGGAAGTCTGAACTAAATACACATAACAAACTTCTTATTTCAAAAACAATATTCCACTCTATAATGTTTTATGCGGCGCCTGTTTGGAATGTCACATCTGATTGTCATCTTAAAAAACTACAAATATGTCAAAATAAACTACTCAAAATGATATATAATTTGCCAATACGTTTTGCCACACAAACTTTGCACTCTATGTCTAACATAAAATTAGTTAAAGATAAACTCAATATAATGTCTCTAAACTTTACAAATCGCTGTAGCTATTCTAGCTATTTACACATCAATGCATTAGTTTGATAACTTTTAGCTCTTGTTTTTACCCTCTAACTTAACTGCTCTACTTATGGGTTTTTTGTTATATTTTTCCCTAAATAATTATGAAAAATAGTACATAGTGCTATAGTGCTGTAAATGATTAAGTAGAAAATTTTTTTATAAATTGATCTCTTAGAATTAAAATTTAAATTATTGTCAAAATGTAAATGTTACTGCAAGAATAAAAATTGAGAAAAAAAATGTATATGATATTAATTTAAAGTAACGAATAAAGGCTAAGAGTAAAAGGAAAGTGCTACCATCCATCACAAGAAGATATTGCTATAAAAATTTATACACCGATGACGTTTGAAGTCAAGCCTAGGTTTGTTTTGTTCTCTATAAGAAATTTCAAGAATAGTAATAATAATAATAATAATAATAATAATAATAATATGGTTTGACTAAAATCATAATTTAATAATAATATTGCTCTTGGATTATGGTTACCTTAATCATATTGCGAGCACAAACACAAATATATACATTAATATTTTCCATCAAACAAAACGGGCGCACAAACAGCCATTGGCAAGAGGTAACAGTAAAATATTTCCACTACATAAAATGAAAATGAAATGATTAAAAGTCATTCATTAGTTATAGTGGTTGTTGCCAATGTTGTTGTTGTTGCATGTAGTTGTTTGTGTACATGGTTGACATAGATAAAAGTGAAACTGTGCATCAGATGCATCATTATACTCTTCCACAAAAAGAAGTAAAAGAGAAATGTGCAAAAAAAAATGTAATAAATATTACAAGCATCATGAAATCAAAATAAATATTTTAGAAGTTCACGGCAAACGCAAGGACAATATTTTTATAATTAATTTAAGTGATTTGCTAAAATCTCATAGAAATGATGGGTGATAAAGAACTGAATAGTGATTAAAAATATTTAAAACTAGCTGTGCCCACACACATTGTGTGCATCCTGACAATATTTTGTTCGATTTTGTTTTGAAAGTAATTCACATCAAATTTAAATACTATTACATATTTACTTTATATAAAAGTACCCCTAGGGATGGGGTACTAAAATTCTAAAATTTATATAAAATTCTAATAATTATTGTACAGCTCCCTAAAAGGTGTTCAAAATAGTTTAATAACAATGTAATTTCATAAAGTAAAAATATAATAAAAATTTTATTCAATTGGCTATTTAGCAGAGGGTAATTCATATTTTGTGATTATTTTAAAACAGCGTCATATATTGCGCAACCGTGTTTAAAATAAATCCGCTTTCAATTCATTTTGTGATTATTTTAAAACCTCACCAGCTGTTGCGCAACCGTATATAAAATACCCCGTTTTCAAAAATAAAATATGCCTTAAACTGAGCAGGACCTTTAAATCGGTAAAAAATCGGCGTACTTTCACAACTTTTTCTCCACTTTCTCTTGGAAAAAAGATATTTTTGCAGAAAAAAAATAATCCTATATTGGAATCAGGATACTAAGGTATTTTGTTAAAATCCATCCAGTTGTTTTTACGTGTTCGCATCACGTAAAAAAAGGCAGACAGAAAGAAAATGAGTTACTACTTTATTATATACTAGCTGTGCCTGTCACGTCATGGGCGTCTTGACAATATTTTGCACGATTTTGCTTGAAAAGTATTCCACACCTATAGTAAGACTTACTTATATGTATAGAGTAGCACCTAAAAGAGAAAAATGTAACTAAACTAAGAACAAACTAATAATAACAGAATTTTATAGCCACACTCAAGTCGTAGTATTCTTACCAAATTTAAAAAATTAACGCTAAATAACAAAAATAGTGCAGTACGTAGTTCCTACTTAAGATATGCTACATATCAGTTTATATATTTTTTTACTTTATAAAAAATAAAAATATCCAGTTAGTTCAATTGCGTAGTTTCACTGTGGAAAAAAGTATTCTATATTGGGACCAGGATACTTAGGTACCTCCATACGAAATTTTGTTAAAATCCTTCCAGTAGATTTTACGTGATGCGAACGTAAATGAAATGGAATAGCAATTAAAAGTTTAAATTAAAAATATCTAAAAGTATATTCCAAAGACGAATGACATGTATGAAAAACTGCCATTATATACATATATGTATGGTGTAAGATGGGCCTATATATGTTCCCATCAATCGTTTTGTTCTAGCTTTTACCTACTTCGCATATTTCTACATCGATTTTCCTTCTCCAAGTATTTGCTGGGCATTTCCTTTGTCTACTGTAATGCAGGTTCCATTCTATGGCATTTCTCTTGATATCGTACCGTGACTTTTCGAAAGTATGGTCAATTATTATTATTTTTATTTATGCTATAGGCTGTTGATTGGTTTATTCTCAAAGCCTTGTATTGGAGATCATGCTCAGCCAGAATATTCGCAAGATCCTGCGAGGATTTTGATTCACAAAACCCTCTCACAATCATAAACGAAAATTTAGTATTTGTTCAAAGAGAGTTCAAATTGTTCTTAAACATACGAAGGATTGTCCCACTTTCTAATCGCGGTTAAAGTTATGTTCCGAAGAAAACAAAAATGGCTGACAACTTCTAACTAATTCTTCCTCATTATGAATAGTTCCTGAGACACCGCATTAACTTAAAGGCTTTTGATGTTAGTATATTTATTTAAAAGCCAGCCCCATCTCTATTTGTTGTTATACTTCGCAAATTTCATGCAGGGTCTGAAAATCTGTGCACTTAAAGGCAAATATCATCTGAGTACTCCAGTCAGTAACCGTGTAAGTTGATTTGGCTAATCTTTTTCGAACAACAAAAAAAAAAAATGATCCTAGGATAGAGCCTTGACACAAAGTGAATATTGCCTCGCTAGACTGATTGGAAGCTCGCTAGTCTATCAGCCTAGGGGGTTGCGGGTTCGATTCCTACCAAAGACTCTGGGTGTTTTCTGCAGCAAGCGAAACACTACCCAAAGTAAATAGATGCGAAGAGTGCTGATGACGGACGCAGCTGTCTAGAAAATGCATTCCATTCTGCTGGTGTCTAAAATTAAATTTTTCCAATTTGTCTTTAATATTAATTACCTACTTTGCAATTTAAATTATTCTACCTTAGAAAAAATAAAACGAACTTAGGCTTGACTTCAAATTTCATCTGTTCTATGTGAAAAAAAGTTTAAAAAAGCGTTTTGTTTGAAAGCTGGTATAATAAGTCTAGATACCATCCGATCTCGTTTTAGTATAGTGCTTACTGCCTATTTGAAAGTTTTGCACAGAGTAGTAGGTAATGTAGCTAAATAAATGTAATTAAATCAATAATTTTTAAGCCGATAATCTGAAAAACTGGAGTGACATAGTTGCTCATAAATGTATGTCATGTCCAATACAGCCTTCACGGCTAATACTTTCTACCCGTAGTCTACAACCGGCTACCCACTTCTATGTCTATGACTCCTCCTCAGTCTGTAATAACCCTAATCTTTGTTGTTTATCTTTTCTTTCTATTCCTTCTCTTATCTGCAGGTTGGTCACAAAGGGACCAACATAATGGACCTAAGTCAGGTATTTTTTCTCTCCTTTCCTGATTGTTTTCTTTCCTTCTTTAAGAAGCTGCCGGCTTAAGCTAACCTAACTTAATCTGAAAAAAATTGTCAATATCTTTTTTAAGATTTGCTCTTTCTGTGATCATTGAAATAAATAAGTATGATATTTATCAATTTCTCATTATAATCAGTTCTTAGTTACAAAAATTATCTCAGATAAATTTCGGCAAAAATTTAAAAAAATATAAAATTTGAAGCGGGTGTTATTCCAAGCTATTTTATGCCTTTAATATAATTTGCTGAATAATAAAAAATATTTTTTTAGTTTTCTAAGCTGTCGCAAAATACCTTAAAAGAAACTTTAAATGTGATTTATCCCCTTGTACGTAGAGCTTTTTTATTTCTGGTTTTCCTTGTATTCTTTCTTTTTGTAGTTTTGTCTCCCTTTTTATAAATCCCCAAAAGTAATGTGTTTCCATATACGTATCGTTTCGTTAAACTACTTTGCAAAATAGTTTATCTGCTTAAATGTAAATTCAAAGTAAAAAAGTAATAAAAGTTTATTTTCTACACACATGCATACATAGTTATATCCTACTTAGCAACATATTAATGTTTTGGCTTTAAAACTTAAAAAAAGCTTAAATACCTACAAAGGAACGCACATACAATAGTTGTTTTAAGCCCAGCAATTTTGGTTATTATTATGAAAACGGGCTTGTTATCTAGTTAGCATGATCTGAAAGCATTTCAGTGCATCGCAACAATAAGTTATAGAGAGACACTCGAGGAGCGATCTATATTACTAAAATTCAGAGATTAATTGGAAAAAGATACGAATAAAAATGTGCAGATTGATGTCACAGTGTATGAAAAGGGTGTTGTTTATAAAGGTATAGAACTTAAAGTTGGCATTACTTTTCAAGATGGCGACCGATTTAACAGCTGTCAAGTGATTTATTCCCAGTTTGGTTTGGCAATTCATCATGAATAGACTCAAGCCTGAAAAACGCTTGCAAATAGTCGTCGAATGGGCACAAAACGAGATTACCATTATTCCCGATTTTCATAAGCGATTTTTGTTTAGCGATGAAGCGCACATCTGGTTGAATGGCTACGTCAACAAACAAAACTTCCGTATTTGGAGTGAAAGTAATCCTCAAGTGTATGTCGAAACACCGTTACATCCAGAAGAACTGACTGTTTGGTGCGCTTTATGGGCTGGTGGAATCATTGGTCAGTACTTTTTCAAAACCGATGTTGGCCAGAACGTTACAGTCAATGGTGATCGGTTTAGAGCCATGATTACTAACTTTTTCATTACTGAATTGAATAACCATGATGTCCAGGATGTGGTTTCAACAAGACGGCGCAACATGTCACACAGTTCGTGCCACAATAGATTTATTGAAAGACACGTTTGGTGTTCGCCTAATTTCACGTTTTGGACCTGTGAATTGGCCTCCAAGATCTTGTGATTTAACACCACTAGACTACTTTCTGTGGGGCTATGTAAAGTCATTGGTCTATGCAGATAAACCACAAAGTCTTGACCATTTGGAAGACAACATTCGCCGTGTTATTGCCGATATACGGCCACAAATGTTGGAAAAAGTCATTGAAAATTGAACGTCCAGATTGGACTACATCCGCGCTAGCCGTGGCGGTCATTTGCCAGAAATCATATTTAAAATATAAAGCATCAAGATTATCTTTCGGATAAATAAAATTCATGTCAATCGAATAATCCATCGTTGTTTTATTGTAAGTTCTATACCTCTATAAAAAACACCCTTTATATATAGACGATAAAGTGATCAAGTTGTGTTCAAAAATATGAGTAATCACAGACCTTAAAGCTTTTGATAATTAAACTAAATCATAAATATATTATATATTTTTAACTTTTTGCAATTATCAGAAATGCAGGGTGAAGACAAGAATGTAAAATATTTTTCTTTTTTTGCAAAGAGACAAACTTATGTGGTACAGATTATGAAAACGTAGTAAACTGACTGTCAGGGTCTTTCTGAGTTGTAAAATTAAGAATAAGGGTCAGCATTTTATTAAAAAGTAGATTTACAGATATATTGAATTTTTTCTTTAATTCTTATTTTAATATTTGCTTAATTTTTCTTATAATTTAATTCTAGTTAGATGAAAATAACTTACAAAACCAATTATTATTCATCATTATTTAAAGTAGCAACAAGTTGAAGTACTTGTTAAAATATTAATGACTTTTTTGTTACTAAAATACTATTTACATTAAAGGATAAAAATAATCCGGTATAAAGCAATCACTACTTTTAGGCACATTGTGATACAGATTTACGTCTGTGTCTGGATTGTCGCCCTAATATCGCCACTGGATGAATGTGATGAGTCTATCAAAGGCATTATTGTGCCTAGAAATGAAGAAATGCCAAGTTCTTAAAAGATTTTCAGGGCTACCGTTTAGGTAGCGCTTAGGTAGCCGAAATGAATTTAAAAATTTTCGGGAAATTTTTCACTAGGTAGCGCTTAGGTAGCCGCAAAAGTGAAAAATTTCCCGAAAATTTTGAAATTCATTTCGTCTACCTAAGCGCTACCTAAACGGTGTTAAGAATCATTCCTAGGAAGTTCATATTATCTAGAAAGTGGTTTATTGAGATCTTAGGTTCATTTTTGTAGTTGAATGTTTCCTTGAATTTTGAACGGTTGGCTACCTATGGACCTGAACAGGGGAAAAAAGGTAAAAAAATTGAATTTTTTAAAGTTTTTTGCGATTTTGAAGATGAAGTTTTTTTGATTTTATATGTTCTTTATGAGAAGAGCTACAACTTTGCCCCAGAGAGTATATCAAAATTTCAAACGGTTTGCAAAATATGAGCTTGAGGAAATGATAATTTTTTTGCAAAAAATACATTGAGGCCCCACATCTTTGAGGGCCCATAAAAAAAACCTGGAGGACTTTGGGAAAAACAGGGAGACAGGGGTCTTTATTTTTTTTTGGTCTTTTATCACGTAGTGGTGTCCGTATATGGTTATTTTTTTCCGTGTTGCACTGTGTATTTGTCAACAACTTTAAACTAAAAAAAAAATGAATTAAATGAAGAATTTCTGGGTAAATTTATGTCATTTATCGACTTTTAATAAATTAAAGTAGTTTTTCCTTCTTTATTTTTATTTATTTTTTTTTTATTTATTTATTTTTTGGTTTGTTGTTGTTTGACTTTTAAATATCGATGTTGTTATTGTAAATAATGCACACAGTTGCACATCATTAAAACCATTATCACGTTGCAAAGCAATTGAATGTTTATTCGCTTATTTATTAATTCTTTCGTTCATTTATTTTGTGTCTGTCTGCTTTTATACGTCTATTTGTTTGTCGCATTGCTCCATGAGATCAAGTGTTTTTAAGTGAACTATTAAGTGGGTGTTTATTGTGTGTGTGTTGTTTGTAAAGGTGTATTATAAATTAATGAAATAAAAAATAAAACTTTGATTTATTGCTGTATCGATGATGTTGGTGAGAAAATAAGGAGTGTAGCGTTAAAAGATATTGCACGAACTTTTTGTTGTAATAAGCTTGTCAGAAAATTTATTTTTTGTAGATTTGTCTAAAAAAGGATTTAACATAGATTTTGAAAAAACTAAAACATTTTATTAATAATTTTTTTTTTTTTTTATTAATAAAATTTTTTGGGAATTTAAATATTAATTATTTAATATTATGCTAATTACCCATAACGTTTTATAATAAAAATGCAATTTATTTGTTGGAAAAAAAAATAAATAAACATTTTCTTATTTGTTGAACAAATTAAGCATAATGGATTCTCTGGTTATCCGAGTAGATATGCTATTTCATGCGTTCCCTACTTTACACTGAACCGAATTTCGTAGGTAATATTATCGAAAAAAATTAGTTGAACCTTAACAACAAAAATAGTTAAGTCATCATAATTTTAATTCAAATTTATGTATTATTTAATCGTATACAAAAAAAATGTAAGCAGCAATTATAGGTTTTAATTGTGTGTTATTAATTCAAATATATATTTGTTTAAAACAGAAGAGAACAATTTTTAAAATTAAACAAATAATTGATTCAATTAAGTATTTAATGAAAATTTAATCTGAAATAAATTAAAGCCTTTAATTGGTGAAAATATTTTTTGCTGTGTATAAACTAATTTTATTCAAATTAACAGAATTAATCTTATTAAAAACACATTACAATAAAACGTGAAAAAAAACTTCAAATATACAGTGAGGTGCACAAATGAGTACAAGTTGTGTACTTTGCGCACTTTTTATGTCATAGAAATAAGAGTAATAAAGCAAATTCAAAAAAAAAAATTTTTTTTAGTTTATTTAGTATTAGGTACTTAACAAAACAGTGTAAAATTCAAAACTTAAAGCATCAATTTCTAAGAAAAAAAAATAAAAATTAGGAAAACAAAAACAACCCCAATGTACTCAATTTTGCACCGTTGAAATATCTTGCAGAATACGAATATTTTTAATATTTAGTTCAAAGCCCTTTATTTTTTAAGACATCATTTACGCAATTTGGCATACTCTCCACCAATTTCTGTACAATTTCTTTCTCGTCCAAATTGGTAGGGCTGATTGGTACTGTCCCAACAGTCTCTTCACTATTGACTACAAATTCTCTATCGGATTGAGGTCGTGACTTTGTGCTGGTCACTGCATTAATTTAAAATTTTGCTCACCAAGCCATTCTTCTCGACTTTGGATGTGTGTTTTGGATCACCATCCTGCTGAAAAATTACTCCTTCTGCAGGATAGGCGCTCTTATCTATCAAATCGGGAAGATGAGACTGCAAAATCCTCAAATAGTCTTCTTTCTTCATTATATTATCAATTTTTTGCAGTAGTCCAAGGTCCCACCATGTAAAGCAATAACATACCTTTATGTTTCCTGCACCGTGCTTCACAGTTTGCTTCTGGCGCCTATGAATTTTTTCACTAGAGCGGCGCAAGCAATATTGTTTACCGTCGGATTGAAAACGATTGAATTTGGATTCGTCTGACCAGATCACACGTCTTCAGTCGTCCACTGTCCAAGTTTGGCAAATTTTAACCGTGCCCTTACATTTTTTTCCGACAATGCAGGTTTTTTGGTTTTTCTACTGCTGCAATATAACCGATGTCGCGAAGGGCCCTACATACCGTCCACCGAGTAACGGGTATTACGATTGCTAACGAAGCATTTTTTAGTGCTAAAAACTTATCTCTTTTCATTTCTGTTATTATTAGACATGCGTCAGCATTAGTTAGAAATTTTTTACGACCTCCAACTTGAGGCTTGTGCACCTCACTGCTTATAAAAATTCAAATAAAATCCTGTTAAACTAACAAAAATTTAGTTAAAATAATAGTAAAACATTTTAAGAAAATTTTAAAGCCTGAAAGAAGTTAATGCCACTAATTTATCCGTTGATTTGACTTAATTTTCGTTTATATTACTAAGTTTATTATTTTATTAAAGGCATATCGAACTGAAGAAAATTCACGATATAAAAATTAAAAAACGCTGTAAAGTTAAAAAAATTTCGTTAAATTTAACTTCAGAAAAAATATTGACTTAACATATACATATACATATGTATATAAAATAGATATTTTTTCCAATTTGTATTTTTTATTTTACACATTTGAAATCAAATGCCCGCAACACGAACTGTAAGCTTTATTCGTTTTTTCTTCTTAAAAGAGGAAAAAAAGCTAAAAAAAACATTAATGTTATGCCGTTTTATTGTCAGATTATAATGCAGATTTTTATCCAATGAAGATAAAGATCTTATAATGATAAAAATTTAGTAAAAAAATTAACTAATAATTTTAGTTCACCTTATTACATACATCCTATTAAAAAACAAAAAGAAATAGTCATATTGAAGAAATTTCTTCAATATAAGGAATTTAATAAAATAAATTTTTTACGAAAATCTTCTGTAGAATAAAACGTTTTTTAGCTGTATAATCATCTCCTTTTCTTCAATTTTGGTTTAGTGAAAAATTTCACTTTTTTTATATGAGAGTCGTAGAATTTATGAATATTTCGCCTAAAGACAGCAATGTAATTTAGGGCTCGTGCTACGTTTAGACTTTAATCTTGATTTTAGACTGTCGGCTTACTTTCTCATCATGGAATCTGTAGTAATTATTAGCATTTGTCCAATGCTTAGTTGCCCCATGTCATCCACATTTAACAAGTTTCTACATATAATATTAATTTGTATGTTTGATATTATAGCGCACACAGTAATATTTATTATAAATATAGGGGTAATATCGAAGCAGATCACTTCTTTAATGGGTCCTTTTAACCTCCCTCTGCCATTATTGATTATAACCAACCAAATAGTGGCAACCAAATTGTAATCATGGCCACCTTATTTTCATTGAGTCACGTGCTAACACCAGCTTTTATCTTGAATTTAGTGATTTCGTCGACAGTCTGGCTTTTTCTCTCATTCCGGAGTCTATGGTAACTGCTAGCATTTTTCTAAAGTTTAGTTCCCACATTGCATTCACATTTAACAAGTTTCTGCCCGAGATCCTAACTTTTAAGCTATCCGGTCATGAACATGCATAGTCTTCCAAGCATAGTTTGCATATACAATCTTCGATTTTCATCTTGGCTAGCTGATACTTGAAGTTCTTATGACCTGACACTAAGGACCTTACCGGCCTTCCTGCCAATGGGTTCTTTGAGCAGCTCGCCAGCTTAACGAAAGTATAAGCGAATTATTAAATTTTAAGCTGACTAAAAAAAAACATTTCCTTTATCCTTTATCTACAAAAACAAAAGACAATGACGGCTATGCAGAGCAATAAATGTGTATTTGTTTTAATTAAAAAATCCTAAAATATACGAGGACTTATAATTTACGTAAGACTAAAGTTAAATTAAATTTAAAAAACTAAAAAGTTTCTCAAAAATAATTATGCGAGTTCAAGAGAAATTTTTAAATATTTGATTCTGTATATTTTTTAGTTTTTAATAAAAAAATAATAATTAGAAATATACTAAACTAAAACAGAGAAGAAATTTTATATTTTTTTTTATTCTCTATTGGAATACAAATTTGGAAAAAAATTTTATTTTATTTATTTTTTTTATTAAATGTTACATTACAATTACAATTTATATTCTAACTTAAATTATCGAGCATAGCAACGAAGACTTTCACTCGTTCTAGTGAAACACCCAGATTGTTTGTTGGGAATCGAACCCACAACCCCAAGATTGATAGACTAGCACACTAGCCACTAGTCTACCGGAGAAAGTGAGTATTATATTTTTAACTATTCACTCCTTATATAACAGTTTTTATGTGGTTTTGTATCCTTATTTTTTTGTGTCCTTATTTTTAAAAACATTTGTTCTGTGTTTATGTTTTTTTTTATATTCCATTTTGTACTGACAATAAGTGTCATGTTTAATACAATTTATTGCTTTAAGTGAACTCCACTCATACGTGTTGCTGTTTAACGGCAAATGGAAATAAAAAAGTCACAAATGTGCAAATAATTTGTGATGACAAGTTAAAATTTATTGCAAATTATAGCTGATATTAATGATGTGGGTTAAGGTTCATACAATTATGCGTAGCAATACATGATGAATGATTCTGCTATGTGTTACACATCCAAAAAGTAGACTAGTTTTATTGAAACCAGAAATTTTCCACCTATGGATGTTGCAGATGTTGTGAAGTACTAAACCATTTGTTTTGTTTGAAATATTATGAAGCTATTTATCAACAGGAACAAGCTTTACGCAATAAGTGCCCAATTAAATATTGGAAAAAATTTCGATTACTCCTTAGACAAATAATTATATGTGCAATGCTTCAACTTTAATTTGAATTAAAAGAAGCAATGGAAATTGGGAACAGATATTTTTTTTTCAAACTTATAGTTAAAATAAATAAAAATAAAATAGCAAAATTATATTAATCTGTTTTCTTTAACATGAAAAAAATTAAAGCTTTAAATCTCCATAGAAAATATTTATATGTGCAAAAATTTTATTTAATAGATATACATATTCTTTTAGTTACAAAATAAAAGTTTTATATATGTTAATAAGAGATTGTGTTACTCTTATGTATCGTGACCAATTTGACATCACGGGGCATTGACTCCACCAGCTTTTTCCGGATAGACACAGAAATATTAATCCATTCAACCAATATGTCCTTTTTTAAACTGTTTCCCGTATCATATAGCTTCAAGATGTATGAATTTTGGGCAGAAGGTATTCACCATGGATCCCCAATGGAATAGAGGTCTGGG
This sequence comes from Phasia obesa, assembly GCA_949628195.1. Classification (NCBI taxonomy): domain Eukaryota; kingdom Metazoa; phylum Arthropoda; class Insecta; order Diptera; family Tachinidae; genus Phasia; species Phasia obesa. The sequence continues at coordinate 20,763,839 of OX451216.1, read as the reverse complement.
CTTAAAGCAGAACACTCGAGCAAATCAATTTGTCGAAAATTAAAAAAACGCCTTTATCTTCTTTACCATGTGGATCGGTGCATTATCCTGCTGAAAAGTCCAATTATCGCGTTGTAAATCACCAGCAAAATCAAGGTGTTCGCTTTGTAACAAACCTATGTAGATTTCTGCTTTCAATTTTCCTAGCACAAAGCCTATTTTGGGCTTCCCTCTTGATAAAAAAAAATACCGCCTATACATTGACTGATTCTGCACCATAAATTCGATTGTGGCATGCTTCCCGTGGGCGTCCTACGTCAATCTAAATTTTGTGGAGACCATCTAGTCGGTCCAAATTAAATTTTTGTGTCACTAAATATCACAAATTAAAATTTATTTTCCCAAAATTTATATTTTTCGTAAAATACCATATGTGCTGGCGTTGTTTTAAACATAGTTTAGGCACTCAATACTAATAATAATGGTCGAAATATTGCCTTCTTATTTGATGAACACGTTGTTTAGTCACATTTAGACCAAGTTCTACATTTATCTACCGACAATTAATGTGGCTATTAGTTGCTAACTGCTGTATGCGCCGTTTTCTCCTGTCATCAGTAGTGCATAGCCGGCCGCTACTTTTATTAATACCGTAGTCATCTGGATTTTTCAGAAAAAATTTTTTTCGTGTTACAGAAATAGCAATTTGTCCAACTTTTATGCCGGTTTGACTCGTTCCCTTGATTAATCCACTTTCTTTATCTGGTTATTCAGTTTCACGTGGCATTTTCCTAAATATTCCAAAAATATGATTTGTTTTTCATATTTTGCATTTGCTTATCCACTAAACTAACTTATGGAGCGACTTCAACGCTTTATGTGCTAATACGTTTGATTTGGCACCAGTTTCAAGTAAAATAATTCATTTTGCTCATTTAAATATTTTACACGGTGTTTTCGACATGCTTGATTAAAGATAACGGTATTACGAATGCGGTGCGAAGATAAACTTAACAAACAATAACAAAAGATAAAGTAATTATTAGAGAATGTGTATGCCAAAAACAACAACTCTACCGTTAGTATAACATAAGGTCCAAAGAAAAGAAATTTTGCACATAAAATCATTTGACTGGGAGTATTTTATAATTTTACCCGTCCAAAAGTTAGTAAAGCCTTCGACTAAATGGCCATCGAAACTAGCTTACCCCGTAGCAATCAATTTCAGTGAGTTCTTAATTTGGGCTAATAGCACGCTATTAGTTAAAAATTATAATTATAAAAGTTTTAATACCCAAATTTATAAAAAGTTTACGCATCCGAATTTTATTTGAACAGCTCTTTATACATATAAATTAATTATAAAATGAATTTCTCTATTTAAATAAACTGATAAATTTTATATGCTTGTTTTTATATAACGGGTTTAAAAGTTATTTAATTTTTGCTATCCATTTTCACTGGAAGGCACACAATATAACAGTAATTATTACCGTTGATTTCACACTTGTCCAGATGAGTTTATCTCTCTATAGTAAAAGTATTAAATGTATTGCATGTAGTAATTAACACGATTAAAATTCATGTGAATTCAGTTGATTGCTGTTGTTTCTTTTTTAATTTAATTTTGAAAAAATATTTAATATTACATAATTACTATTTTTATGAAGGCTCTCTAGGTCATACCGTTCGTCATATCAAAGGAAGGGAAAGGGGTAGTTTATTTGATACCCCAAACTGAAAATAATTATTATTTTTTTTTAATAATATTATTTATTTCTCATAACGCATAATTCCTTTTTTAAATTTATTATTATATAGTAATCCAAACAGATTACTATTGGAAATCATATCCATATAGCATATAGCTATTTCACTGGTGCTTACCCAGATCGTCAGTGGACTTTTTAAAATTTTCCGAATAAAAACCCAGATTCTTATGCTCAAAATTTAATAAACCAAATGAGAAGTTTATTAAATCTAGAAATCAAGAAAAAATCCAAAATTTCTAAACAAAAAATATAGTAACAATTTTAAATTTAAAAAATTAAAAAACTTTACATTTCTTTCTATTTTCTACATTAAGAGTTTCTATTGGATACCATTCATAATGTATCAAAAAGAGTTTCTGAAAAACAAAAATAAAAATTGAAAAAATTAAAAATTACGAAAATCGTATTTATGCACCGTGCGCATGCAATTACTTTTAAAATAAATAATATTATTAAAAAAAAAAAAATCCAAATATAATTTTTAAAAACATTTTTTTTTTTATTCAAATATACTTTGAAATTTTATACTTTATTTAATATATTCATAGAAATATCTGATTCCATGAGATATGGTAGAGTTAAGCGTAGGCCGCTGCAGATTTTTTCATTACATGTCCAACTGTCTATCCTTCTATCTAAGTCGCTTGCTGTCTGTATTAATAAAACAAACTATAATAAAGATCACTATTGTAAAACAAATTATTGTTAGAAGCGCTAGAATAAATAATCCATTTATAGGAAAATTTTCAAATTAGTTTTTTTTATCGTTTTTGCTAAAAGGCTAATGAGCACTGATATTGTTGTATTTTTTAAATGATGGTTCGTTCAATTTATAGGAATATTTTATGGTTTAAGAAATATCGGATTGTTAAATTTTAAGGGGCGATGTTGAAAGCGTACCACACCTAAACGTCAAGTTTTTTTCGTCATTTAAGTTGATATTTCTCAATTTCAGGCTTACTCAATTTGAACCATGGTCATTCCAAACGTCGTTAGTGGTAAGAATGGTTGCAAGAAATGGCAATAGTGGATGAACAAGTTGAAGAAAATCATCTTCAGTGATGAGGCACACTTTCTTTCACCTCAGTGGATTCGTCAGTAAGCAGAAAGTATCCATAAAGCGTGACTGTTTGGTGCGGTTTATGGGCTACCGGCATCATCGGGCCGTATTTTTTGCAAAATGAGGCCGGTCAGGCAGTTACTGTGAATGGTGTTTGCTATCATGAGATGATAACGAACTTTTTGTGGCCTGAATTGGATGATATAGATGTGGACGATATGTGGTTTAAACAGGAAGGTGCCACTTATCACCCAGCTAACGAAACAATGGCAGCAACAATTCAAGAGATAAAGGATGAGATAATTCGGCACATTAACGACATAGTGGTCGCGGCGACCACTTGGCTGATATTCTGTTCCATACATAATTGAACCATACCAATATTATCAAAATAAAAAGAAATGACAATAATTTCCGAAATTATTTGTGATTTGTTCAAAATCAACAATGGTCCTTAAAATTTAACCACCTATGTGTGTGTGTGTGTAAAATTATAGTCAAAGCGCTATTATATATTTTTTGCAAAAAACTTGCGAAATTTTTAAATCACGTCACTACTTTTTTTTTTATTATAATGAATGTCATCCTCTTGATCTATTCATATAAGTTGAATTAAAAAAATAATTGTTATAAATTATTATTGTTGTTCTTTTTTTGTATTTTGTATTCCTGACTCAAATAATTCATAATATCGGAATCAATATCAATGGGCTTGCATTATAATTGTCGATTTCGCTTAACCAAAGGGTACGTCTAATCACGGCTTCGCTTACCAAAGCTTTTATACATTGGCGGTTTTTGGCTGAAGGCAAGAACTTATTCTTCTGCGACATGTCCTGAAACAGCTTCGTAGGACGCAATGATATGAATTACACAGCACAACAAAATAAAAAAAATTTCATGTGCTCTTAAAACCACTATATAATTTTGATGTATCATGACTACCTTTGTACAAAAATGGTAAAATTTTTAAATTCTATGGATAGATTTTTTTTAAAAAATTTTTTTTTAAAATTGCAATTTTTTTGAGACGTTTCTTCAAATAATTAATGATAACTCAAAAACTACTAGTCCGATATTATTAAAATAAATTCAGAAAAATTAAGATTTGCACAGCCTTTAATTCGTCTATATATCGCGTTTCAATCGGATCAATAGTATCGGAGTTATAATAAAAAACTTAAGAAAAAAATATATTTTTTACGTAAAAATGGCAAAAATTTTCGTTTTAAAAAAATCATAAAAAATCGAAAACGGCAAAAAACTTCCAGATTCATTTTTTTATCGCATAGCGACATATAATAGCAACAAAATGAGATATCGACCATAAAAATCGATTGATTTTTTTCGAATTTATTCACATTTTAGTGAATTCGCTCATTTTCACAAAATTTTAGTTTTTTGCTTGATATACGCATTATATCGGGTTTTCAAATGTGTGAAAAACATAAATTTTCCAATTTCAAGGGGTGCATGTCGGATTAATGTTAGATTTGATGAGAAACTTCCACCCACAAAATTTTAGTCGAATTCGACAACGTTAACACGTAGCGCATAGGCCCCAAATCTGAAAAAAAGCGTTTAAATCGAAAATAATTGACAAATTTTTAGTTTTTGCAAAATTAACGCTATTTATTTCCCCTTTTGCAAAAAAGTGGATCCTGGTCCTTAGGGCAAACACAATGAGATTTACAATAAGCTACATGTCTTTAAGTTTTCGAGTTATTACAATTTTCACTGGCCATTATATGTCCTTGAGAACTTGCCGAAGACAAGGAGACTTAAGTGAGGAACAGGGCGAACGATTTCACCAAGATATTCGGACAATGGAGGAAAGATACCAGGGTCGCTGGGATGCACACATGATGGCAGATTTTTGCTGGAGTATTCAGAGCAACACTTCGTTATTCAATAATAGAAAATGTCATAAAAGAAAATTCCAAAGTTTGTAGTTTATAATATTTATTTATTTATTTCCTTATTTTATATGTTGTAATAAATTTAAATAATAAAATATAAAATAAAAGAAAATACATGAATAAAACAATGAAATGCATTTTCGATCTATTCCATCGATTTGACTTAGTTACATTTTTTTGTCAATTGCCTTCGGCAAGTAACTTGAAAACTGTTTAACCGATTTAAAAGATATGTAGCTTATTGTAAATCTCATTGTGTTTGCCCTAAGGACCAGGATCCACTTTTTTGCAAAAGGGGAAATAAATAGCGTTAATTTTGCAAAAACTGAAAATTTGTCAATTATTTTCGATTTAAACGCTTTTTTTCAGATTTGGGGCCTATGCGCTACGTGTTAACGTTGTCGAATTCGACTAAAATTTTGTGGGTGGAAGTTTCTCATCAAATCTAACATTAATCCGACATGCACCCCTTGAAATTGGAAAATTTATGTTTTTCACACATTTGAAAACCCGCTATAATGCGTATATCAAGCAAAAAACTAAAATTTTGTGAAAATGAGCGAATTCACTAAAATGTGAATAAATTCGAAAAAAATCAATCGATTTTTATGGTCGATATCTCATTTTGTTGCTATTATATGTCGCTATGCGATAAAAAAATGAATCTGGAAGTTTTTTGCCGTTTTCGATTTTTATGATTTTTTTAAAACGAAAATTTTTGCCATTTTTACGTAAAAAATATATTTTTTTCTTAAGTTTTTTATTATAACTCCGATACTATTGATCCGATTGAAACGCGATATATAGACGAATTAAAGGCTATGCAAATCTTAATTTTTCTGAATTTATTTTAATAATATCGGACTAGTAGTTTTTGAGTTATCATTAATTATTTGAAGAAACGTCTCAAAAAAATTGCAATTTTAAAAAAAAATTTTAAAAAAAAAATCTATCCATAGAATTTAAAACTTTTACCATTTTTGTACTAAGGTAGCCATGATACATCAAATGTATATAGTAGTTACTCGAGCATATTTTTGCTGTTGCCCTGTGTTATGATTGATGAATTTATGCACTAAAACAAAAGACAGTACCAAAATTAAGTGAAAACCCCGGCGGAAACTCGTATTTTACGAGCTTTTGGCCTCTTATTTTTTATATAAAAATAGCTATACCCACACACGTTGTGTGCGTCCTGAAAATGTTTTATTTTTGTTTTGCTTTGAAAGTAGTCCTCACCAAATAGGTATATACTTTATATAAAGGTATCCATCCCTGGATAAAATTCTAAAAGACTCTAAAATTCCGAAAATTATTGTAAAGCTCTGTAAAATTTGTTTAAAATATTTTAATAACAAATTGCAAATTTTTTTCAATTGGCTATTTGACAGTAGGTAATTCATATTTCATCATAATTTGAACAGCGTCATCTGTTGCGCAACCGTGTTTAAAATATCCTCTTTGAAAAATAAAAGATGCCTTACTTACCTACTGATTTTCACTGATTTGTTTCCACTTTCCTTTGGAAATAAGATAGCTTTGCGGAAAAAAGTATCCTATATGGGAATCAGGATACTACGGTACCTCCTCAAAAAATTTTGTTAAAATCCATCCAGTAGTTTTTACGTGATGCGATTGTAGACAGACAGACAGGTAGACAGACAGGAAACGAGTTACTGTTTTATTATATGTATAGATAACTGCTATTTTGACTGTATGTGAATGGTGTTTGCAAGAGCGATTAATTAGTTGACTGCGAATCTACAATAGATATGATGTGAACTTATTAAAATGATTTAAATTTAAGTCCCTGCGAATAACTTATATGGTTTTGAGGACAAAAGATAAGAATGATTTTGTTAAAAAAAAAAATTAATTTTTTTAAGCAAAACCCAAGGTGTATATAGCAAGTGCATTTATTACCTTAAGTTAAATTTTTCGCTGTATTTCTACGTGTCAAAATTTATTTACATTTTTTATAGCGCCTCACTACGGACGGGAAATATTAAGGCGAACATTTTTTATTTTTTTTTATATGGATTTTACAATTGTTCCACTTAAATGGTAGCTGAACTCTTAAACTCCATATAAAAACATTTGAAAATTTTCTCGTTAATCGAAATTTCGGGACATATCAAGGAAAATAAATTATTGTCTGAAAATCAATCAGGTTTTCGCTCTAAGCATAGCTGTGTATCTGCCTTATTGGATGTTTCTGAAAATATACGACGTGAACTGGATGAAGGAAAATTAAATTTCTTAATTCTTCTTGACCACTCAAAAGCCTCCGACTCTGTTGACCATAGCACACTTTGCAATAAGCTTCGGCATTTATTTAAGTTCTCTAACAATTCAACACTTCTTTTGTCTTCATATCTTTCGATTCGTTTGCAATTTGTATCTTCTAAAAATTTTCAATCATCTTTACAACCTTTAACGAGAGGTGTGCCACAAGGGTCCATTCTGGGACCACTACTTTTTTAAATTTATGCCAACGATTTGCCAAAACAGCTTTTGCATTGCTGTTTCACATGTTCACATGTATTCAGATGATGTACAGTTATATTTAAGCAGTCCAGTACGATATATTTATGAAAATATTGTTAGGGTTAATGATGATTTGGATAGAATTTTTCGTTGGGCAACAGCGAATGGACTTTGTTTAAATCACCATAAATCAAAGTGCCTAATAATTCGAAAGGGATCGCTCGATTCTGTTATCGATGTTAACATTCTAATAAATGGGGAAAGGACCAACATCGTTAATGGTGCAAAAAACCTTGGATTAATGTTTAATAATACACTTACTTGGACAAACCATGTTAATACCCTCGTAGGCCAAATTTATGTTAAGCTAAGGTGCCTTTAGCCGACACAATATTATACTCCCTTAGGGATAAGGAAACTTCTTGCAAAATCCTATCTTCTTCCAGGTTTAATTTACGGCTGTGAGCTTTTCGCAAACTGCGACTCAATTAGTAAAAGGAAATTAAACGTTTTATATAATAACATAATTAGATACGTGTATGGCTTAAGAAGATATGACCGTGTATCTAATTTTTCCGCTCAACTTTACGGTGTTTCGTTTGATAATCTTCTTAACATACGCGTCATATTATTTTTGCACAAGATTATATATTCCGAAGCTCCACAATATCTTATAGACAAGATTAGGCTTGCCAGATCACTCAGAGGAAGAAAGATTATAATTCCTTTACACCTTCTTCATGTATCTGAATGGCACTTCTTTATACACGTGGCGCGCCTTTGGAATATTCCTCCCCAAACTCAACAACTCAATAGCAACGCAAATAGCTTTAAACATTTTTTGTTTGTTTTTTTTTTGTACAAAAATGAATTGTAATTCTTTTAATTGTAATGTATTTGTTATAGTATAAACTTTTCATAGTTAATATAGCTTAAGTGTATGTACTTGTATTAATGTGTAATCCCAAAATATAATTTATAAACTCCACTTTCCTATACTTTAAATATAAGATTAAATCTTGTTGTATAGGAATTGACTAAATAAATAAAAAAATAAATAAAATATTTTGCCCTCCGCAGTGAGGCTACCTGATAAATGTGCCTTAATAGCGGCGTTGATATATACATATATTTTTTCACTTTACTTTGTTTCATCAGGAATGGTAAACGATATTTTGAAAGTTTGCCTTGTAGTGTGTTGCTTTTTGACACCCAGAAATATTTTTAAACAAACCACATACCTATTATTTTTCTAATGTTGCACTGTTGTAGGCTTGCATGTATTTAGTTGATATAAATATACTTTGGCAAAAACATAAAAAAAAAACTCAGAACTTTTACGCATTTTTACCATTTAAAAGAAACCTTATTAAAACATTTTTTTTTAATAATGACAAATGTTTTTTAAAAATTTAAATTGCGGCTTATATTTTTAAAAGAAGTTTTTATTCATTGTATAAATATTTATTATATGTATGTAGATAAAAGCAATTCAAATATAATTTACACATAAATTGGAATATACTTTAAAATTAAAAACAGATAAAATTAAATAAATAATTTATTTCTTTTGTCTTATAAATGCATCAATAACAAGGTTTAGGCATTTCCATTTGCTAAAACCCAGAACCAAAATACAAATAAAAACCAAAAGTTTTAACATCATGTATCAATGAATCAAACAAACAAGTAGATTAAGATTATATGATTACTAGCTGTGCCCGCCCCGTCGTGTGCTAGCTAACAATATTTTGTTCGATTTTGCTTTAAAAGCAATCCAGTCAGAATCTTACTTCTATACAAATATGGTTTATGTATTGACTTTATATAAAGGTGCATATCCCTGGGTAATTACTCAGGAACATAGGCTTTATATACAATTTTTATCAAATTCTAAAATTATCGTAGTGTTCTGTAAATAGTGTTTACAATTTCCTCCCGGCAAAAGTAAAAGGTTATACCAAGTTTACATTGGAAATGAGATATTTTCGCAGAAAAAAGTATTCTATATTTGAATCTAATTATTATGGTACCTCCTCATAAAATGTTACTAAAATTCATTCAGTAGTTTTTACATGATGTGAACACAGACAGGCTGACAAAAAATATAAAAACGGTGTTTTGTATTCCATTTCGATTACTATCTGCACCAGCAACAAAATTTTCAAAAAATATTTCATGTACAGAAATGGTACTGTTACAGTTTTATTATATGTATAGGTAAGATGATTTATGCATGGCTGCATCATTCAGTAATCATGAAATAATCATACATACATGCATTCGGTGCATACAAGTACGACTTTGAATTTTGAATTCATTCATCCTAAACATAACATACATATTCAAAGATATGAGTTGAATAAATGTTTCATTTATTTATTTATATGTGTGTGTGTGTGAGTGAGTGCGGTAAAGGTGAAGCAGAAAAGAAACATTTATTAAGTTGTTTATCTATATATATAAAGCACAAAATGTGTTTGTTTGCTGTAAAGCTATAGCTGCCTACACTAATGGAACGATCTTTCTTGAATTTTCTAGGTACCGCCTTCAAATTTAGCACCATTAACCTCTTTTTTAACAAACATAGTTTGGAGAAACACAAAGCGGATTGGAATAGTGGGTGTGCTACCTCTCATATAATCTAAAAAAGTATTATCCTGTATCTAGAGAACTGCAATAGCTAGCACCTTGCAATATGTCGCACCACTAACCTCCATATTACCGTAAATAGTTTAGCTAACCATAAATAAATAAGAACAGAGGGCGTGGTACCTCCCATACAAAGTGAAAAATTATTAATGTGTATATAGAGACTTAAAATAGGTATGGTCTTAAAGTAGGTACAAGTAACCCCCATAGCCATGAGTGTACTCTAGAAAAACATAAGCTGAATTTAAACAGTGAGCGTGGTACCCCCCATACAAAGTAACCAATTATTAGCCAGTATATAGAGAACTGCAATAGGTAGCGTCTTGGAATTTTGTTTCAGTAACCCACATAACCCACATAACCCACATAACCCACATAACCCACATATTAGGACACATTGTGGGCGTGGTACCTCCTATACAAAGTGAAAAAGTATTACCAAGAAAACTACAATAGGTAGAGTCTCGAAACTTCTCACAAGTAACCCTCACACTAATGTGCATAGTCTAGCAAAACACTGACTGGATTCGGACGGTGGGCATGGTACCTCCCATATAAAGTGAAAAAAAAATATAATGATTTTATTATTTATTTATATTTGGAAACAAATAACTGACCACAATAGCCCAAAGAGATGACAAAAATCTCAAAAACAAACAGCGAAAAATTAATATTGTGTAACGAGAGAACTACAATATGCAGAGCCATGAAAATTTGCACAAGCAACTCTCATACTTATGTACTTAATCCAGCAAAATACAGTCTGGACAAGGATAGTGGGACTTGTACCTCTCATACAAAGTATAATACTATTATCGTGGTCATACGTATAGTCTAGCAAAAAATAGTTTGGATGTTACCGGTGGGCGTCTTACCTTGCATAAAAACTAAAACAGTTTTGTTGTGAGAACAGCGTGCGCTTTCGAGTACGAGGTCGGCCATACTTTACTTCCAAGTGTTTACTGTATTTTTTGTGGATGGATGTACTGAAGCGCACCGGGGATAGCAAGTATTAAATAAAATGCAATTTAATATTCAATCTCAAATTAGTATTGAATTTCAACATTGATACAGAATAATCTTGTTGCATTGTATATTTTTAGTTTTTAGTAGTGGTTAAATGAATTCATGCGATTGCAGTAGTATTTTGTAGTATTTAGCAGTCGCTCATCCTGGGGCTTTTTTGATAATAAAAGCTCTAAAATATGCAAACATTTTTAAATTTAAATTATAATAATTTAAATTGTAGAAAACATATAATTTGCGAAAATTTTCATATGAATGTTAAAATTTTATATTAAAGTTGCAATGGATTTTTAACCGACTTCAAAAAAAGAAGGAGGTTATCTATTCATCTGAATGTTGCTTTTTAATGTTTGTGCCCGCAGAACTCAATCATTTCTGAACCGATTTTAAAAATTTTTTCTTTATTAGAAAGGAAATGCTTTTGATTGGTCCCATTTTAAAAGAAGTTCAGAATTTTGAAAATTAAAGGGTGTTCTCATACAACATACCTGTTTTTTACGTGTATTATGAACCGTAAAGAGCACCCTTTTAAAATTTTAAAAAAACTGCATATCACTATAGCTGCCAATAAAAAAAATTAATAAAAAAATAAACTTAAAAATTAAAGGGTGTCCCCATATGTGACGTCAATTTAAATATTTGAACCATTGTAGACAATCACTTGAAAATTGGATAGAATGTCCAATATTTATAATCAGAAATTAAATATTTATAATTAGAAGTTAAAGGGTGTCCCAATTGTTAATGTAATTTGATGTATATTGCAAAACTTTTGAACCGTAACAGAGAGACGGTTGAAATTTGCAAAGAACCTGTATATCTAAGTCCTTTATAACATCAAGTATATAATTTAAATTTGGAAACTAAAGGGTGTCCCCATAATTGATACAATTTTACCTATCTAGCCCTATCTTTTGAACCGTTATACACAAACACTTGAAAATTAGACAGAATCTCCACTACTATGTCCCGTATAATAACATTTATAAATATTTAAAGTTATAAAGGGTGTCTCAATAGTTGATGTAAATTGATGCATATTGCCAAACTTTTGAACCGTTTTAGACAGACATTTGAAATTTACATAGAATTTGTCCTTTAAAATAAGAGTTTAATTTAAAATTTTACATTAAAGGTGATGTTGTTTAACCTATATGGCCATATCTTAGGAACAGTTACTTTTTATTGCTGTGTCAGTAATAATAAGTGTAAAAAATAAAGGGTGTCCTCATATCTGAGGTAATTTTTCGTATATGGCTTTATCTGCTGAACCGTTATGGATAGACATTCAAATGTACCGAACGTACATTACTATGTCCGTTAGAGCAACAAGTATAAAATAATTTGATTTGATTATTTCTTACAGATTACTTCCTTTTAAATTTTTAGTTAAGAGTTGATGCACATATATTTGTTTTGTAGTCGGTTTATTTTTGCAAGAATTATTCAAAATAAATTTTCCTTAACGAGGACAAGTCGAAGTGTCTTAGCAAATTCATATAAGAATAACCTTTTATTTCCAAGACAAAACTATCGAGGAATCTTCTAACTTGCCTGCAGAAAACCACCAGCATCGTTAGAGGAAATCAAACCAACAACCCCATAGACTGTTAGACTAGAGAAGAATGGGTCTAATATAAGAGATTTTAATTATTTTATTTTACTCATATGCAAAAGAAACAAAAACTTCTTAGTGAAATTGTCCTAAAATATATTTCAAGAATAAAGGAGAAGACGAAGAGAAAACAGAGACTACGTAATTGAAAACTAATCTTTGTGAAATAATAAAAAGGCTGTTAAGATAAAAGCCTCATAAGCAGCCAAAAATATAGAAAATAACAAAAGACGATAGTGAGTAAGGTAGTAGTGATAACGAATACATGGACATAATGCTTCTAAGTATTATAATGTGCCTATGTATTATGTGCTAATATTCTTGTGTTTGGTTATGCCACATCTGAAATAACTTATTTGTAAAGAAGATTTAATGGTGTTGAGGTTACGCTTGATAATGGTAGAGTAGGATAAATAAAATAAAAATATTTGTACACGCAGGATTAACAAATGAACGTGTAAAACGTAAATAGTAATTCTTCGACTCTTCTTCAATTTTGTTAAGAAGCCAATACAGAAACATTTGTTATATATTTCGCAATATTAATTATTAATATTATTATTGTAGTAGGAGGGGGAGTATAGAAGCAGATGGCTTCTTAATCAGTCCCTTTTCGATCCCCTTTACCCCACAATGATTTTAGGCAACTAAATTTTAGTTATGGCAACCTTATTTTATATTTTATATACCACCAGTCTTGCCATTTCGTAAAATCACGATATGAAAAACTTGTTTGTTTCAATTAAAGCTGAGTAATTCTTTGCCAAATAGGCCGATAATTTCAGGATGTCTTCGCTTTGACTCAAATGCTTTAGACTAATGAGATCTATGACATCAATTTTTTTTTTAGAAATATTTGGTTGTTTTGATAATAATTGTTTTTTTCGGAATAAGCTTTTTGAAAGATTGGAAAAAATAATTTTTTAAATGTTTATTTAAAAATCGATTTAACGTGACAATTTTGTATTGATATTTACCAGGCCACCCACCATATTTGAAAATGTGTTATTTTTTCATTCCCTGCGCATTTTCGGTTATGTAGGGGTTAAAAAATAGGTTGTGCTTAAAAATTTTGTTTCGTTGTAAAGGGACAAATATTTTGTTCATACAAACTTTTAGCGTAGGGTAAAGAGTTAGTGGTTTTTTAGCGGTTCAATTCAAAGTTTACCTTGAAACTGAACTTTGAGTGGTTCTCATTCATTTATGGTGTCATGTAAATACGAACGAATATTCGATTAATCGATCAGTTTTTATGTTGTTTTGAACGTAATTTAGTTAATATATTATCGTAAATTCATTTATTTTACGATAAACGGATCAAAACCTTACTCTGATCTAAAATACTATTGATCAAGTTATAAACTCGAAAGAGTTTATATCTTGCAACTTAATTAATAAAATTTTAGTCCAGAGTCACGTTCATTAATCATAAAGTAAATGAATTTACAATATTATACTCTCGTATTAACTAAATCACTTTCAAAACAACATTAAAACTGCTCGATTAAAAGAATAAATACATTGTTTATTTACTATCTAACTGATTCAGTAACACTTACCCGATGTGCACACGTGACAAATTTTCATTATAACTTGTAATATAACGTTGGCAGAGCTACTTTAAAATTTTTATCAATTTCAATACATACACGCAAAGAAAAAACTTGGTTATGGTATGGTCACAGGAACCACATTATGTTCTCTGTAACAATATATGGGTGCGATGAACACATTTTAGTTGTTTGTAACATTACTTTGGTCCCAGTTAAAAAGTTTTGTTTAAAATTTTATCATTAAATGGTTATGGTTTTAGCTATTTTTAATGTTTAATCCACAACCAAAGGTTTTTCGTAGGTAACTAAAAGATTTTTAAAAATAAAAATTATTTGTTTGTTTATGTTATCGTTGTTTATTGTTTTGTGCTTTAATAAAATAAAAAAATCTATAAACAATTGTTTCGGGAATTCAGTTTAAAAATAAATATTTTATTATTTCTTTTTCGCTGTTGAATTGAGCGCGTGGCAACTCTCGGTGTGAGACTGTAATTTATTTATTATCGAAATCATGAAAATCAACATGGATAATATTACTGATGATGAAATGTTCGCAGATACAAAACGAAATTGGTCGATGATGTGATTTACCAGGTAACATTAAAAATAAAGATTTCTATACCTGAGCTGAAGAAGCTGATGAGGATACCAACTCAACCGTTGAGACCGGCGTTGACGTTGTTCTCAATCAAAGTTTAAATGAATGCTTTCGAAGACAAGACAGACTTTACTTTGTACTTGAAAGACTACATGAAAAAGGTGTTGGCTGAATTGGAAAAGAAATCCCCCGAAATTGATGTCTTCAAGAACAATTCTTTACTGGTAAATCCACGAACTGCGATGGTATGGGCCATGTGCGAATGCCGTTAAATCGATGTCCAAATTGTTCCCTCCCTTATATCCTTAAAACACGGTTTGGAAGAAGAAAAATGCTAATTAAATTTTTGTATCTATGATTTTATCATCTGTTTTTATATAAAATCATTAATAAAAAATAATAAATAATTTTGTATTTTAAAATGTAAAAAAACTGGCATATCCATTTCATATGACATTTAATATTTTAACCATACTATATAACCATACTATATATTTAACCATAATATTATAATGTTCAACAATAATATGGTTTCACTACAACCATAATATGGTGCTCTTAGATTATGGTTACCTCAACCATGTTTTTTCTTTGCGTGTAGGGGAGGACGTTGATGCATTTGTATTATGATGAATTTAAATTTAAATTTTTAATTTCTCGCAGCGAAGTTAAGATATGAAATTAAGCTTAAATATATGTTTAAAATTTGTAAAAGAAACCAAAAATCTACTTTTTTATGCATGCCAAACATTATTAATTGGTTTGTATTTAAAACATTAGTGAAAGAAATTAAAAATTAAAAAAAATATGAAAGAAATTAGAAATTAAAATCTCGTCCCCTTTTTTTACAATTATGTGAACGCTCAAGGCCATACCGTATGATATATTACAACGAAATTTAGTATATGTCTTTTGTATATGGAGATGAAGAGTTGTGAGAATTTTTGGCATAATCCGGAAGTGGCAAGGGGTAGTTTACTTACTCCCAAATTTTGTAAACGCTCTAAAAGTCATACCGTATGACATATCAAAATGAAATTCAGTATAGCTATGAAGAGCTATATAAATTTTGGTCGTAATCAGAAAGGAGCAAGGGGCAGTTTACTTAACATCCCAAAACCGAAAATAATTAATTTTGCGATTCGAATATACTTTGAACTTCTATTCTTTATGTAATAAATCCATAAAAATATTTGTGTTTATATTATAATACTAGCTATCCCCAGTGCGCATCGCTACACCCATCCATAAACAATACAATAAAAACACTTTGAAGAAAAGTATGACCAACCTTTAACGCGAAAACGCACGCTATTCTCACGTCAAAAATGTTCCCATCGAACCTGTTTTTTGATAGACTATACGTATTAACACGATAACAATTTTTCACTTTGCATAGTAGGTATCACCCTCGCCCTCCATTCAAATTCAGTCTGTGTTTTTTCTACACAATGTATCTTATTAAGGGGGTTACTGATGCATAGTTCTAAGGCGCTACCTATTGCAGTTCTCTAGATACAGGATAATAATTTTTTTCTTTGTATGGGGGGTTCCACGCTCACTGTCCCAATTCACCCTATGTTTTTCTAGAGTATACGCGTGGGTATAGGGTTTACTTGAAACCACTTTGAAGACCATACCTATTATAGTTCTCTATGTACACAATAATAATTTTTCACTTTGTATGGGAGGTACCACGCCCACAGTCCCAATTCATTTTGTATTTTGGCAGACTATGCGCTTTAGCACAAAGGTTTCTCTTGCAAAGTTTCAAGACGCTATCTGTTGTAGTTCGCCAGGAACACGATAACAATTTTTCACTTTGAATGCGAGGTACCACGCCCACTATTTAAATTCAGTCTGTGTTTAACTAAACTATGTACGTTAATATGGCGGTTATTGCTGCGAAATTCCAAGGCGCTAGCTAGTGCAGTTCTCTAGATACAGGATTATAATTTTTCACTTTGTATGGGAGGTACCACTCCCGCTATTCCAATCCAGTCTGTGTTTAACTAAACTATGTACGTTAATATGGTGGTTATTTGTGCAAAATTCCAAGGCGCTACCTAGTGCAGTTCTCTATATACAGGATAATAATTTTGCACTTTGTATGGGAGGTACCACTCCCGCTATTCCAATCCAATCTGTGTTTACCAGGCGCTACCTGGTGTAGTTCTCTAGATACAGGATAATTTTTTTTCACTTTGTATGGGAGGTACCACTCCCGCTATTCCAATCTAGTCTGTGTTTAGCCAAACTATGTACGTTAATATGATGGTTATTTGTGCAAAATTTCAAGACGCTACCTAGTGCAGGATAATAATTAATTAGAGGTTACAGGTGCAAAATTCCAAGGTGCTACCAATTACTGTTACCAATAAACACGATGATAAATATTTACTTTGTATGGGAGATGCCACGCCCACGTCGAATATCAAAAAAATAACTACTCTATTTTACCATCCGTGTATCTAATAACAAACTGTGAAAGTTTCAGAAAGATCGGTTCATTGGTGTAGGCAGCTATAGCTTTCCAACAAACAAACAAACATACAAACAAACACATTTTGTGCTTTATATATATATAGATATGTAATATTCTTTGGCTCCCTGAATCCAATTATAATTTAAAAAAAAATTCTTTTTTAGCTATACAGTTGTAATAATAGAAAATTAGCGCTTTTTTGCATATGGGCTCGAGGCTGAAATATAAAAATGTAAATATATACATACATATCAATCATACAATAACAAAATCGGCGTTAATGGGTTAAGGATAAATAGGAAAAATTTGGCATCGAAAAAGGCAGCAAACACAGAAAAGAAAATCTGTAAAAGTAACGATGTATAAGCAACATCCCACGACAATGACATCAGAAGTACTTGTACGTGCTGTAAAGTCACGTCAAAGTCTCTAAAATTATTGAATTGTATGTTAAACAATTATTTTTGTATTTATTCTATTGCCGGTATATAACAATGAAGTGTTACATAAACGAATCTTGTTTGACATTAAGTTAAGAGGAAAACTAAAACTATCAAACTTAACTAGCAGATGAAATTTCAAGAGAATATCCTCATGCCTAAGCGAAAACTTCAAATATTCACACAAACATACACTTTAAATGCATGTGTAGCTTACATGCAATAGACAAATAGACATTGCAATGTCTATAACGCCGGATTCATGAAATGTACTAGACTCATACTAAACTTATATCAGTGTATAAGAGTAATGTATAAAAACTTAAGATTTAATACACAGACATATGCATATAAAAAAGTTCTAAAACAGGGCCCTACGCTATTTAAGAGTATTTTAAAATCAGCTTTCAAAATTAAACTATTTTCATTTAATATCATTTGTATTATAACATATTTATGCCTTGAGATTTAATAATTAAAGTGTCCACTACTCTTTTTAATCCTTTTTTCATTCGTTTTTTTTCTTTTTTTCTTCTTTCATTTCCGCTAAATATACCATCGTCTCGCAAATTCTAACAGTTTCATCTTACAAATGTCATCTTTTTCAATAATATCTGAAGTTGCCGAGTTCGATCATTAGCATAGGTACTCAGCTTGTCTCTCCATACCAAATATTGCAAGTCCTCAGCTCAGAAAATCTGCTGATACTGTAAGGACCCAAACTTCAGAGAATTTGGGCCCACACAAAATATACTAATAAAAGAGATGAATAATATACAAGTGTTTGTGTTTTAGTGGGAAAATAGATTACATCGATTAAACGGGAGGAGGGAATAATATTCGCTATAAATATTATAAAATTATTGTTTAATTTCAGAACAGAAAAGTCAGCAGAAAAGTGTCGGAGCTAAGCAGAGGAAACGGCAGAGAGAGAGAGAGCAAAACCAGTGGAACAAAATGTAGTTGAGAAGCCAAATGCTAACAAACACACAGACAACGAATTGCAGCCACACCGACTACAACACACAGAAAAGCAACAGCAGGATCATCAAACAAAAGAGAGAATGCAGTCAACACAACAGCTATCGGTTCAAACTATACGCGGTTGTGTAGTGGTGTGGCTGTGTAGTGTAGCTGAAAAAGGCGGCTATAAAAGCAGGGGAAAAACAGCAACTGGGACAGCCTCCCTTTTTCCTTTTTTTGGGGAATTTTATATGAATAAGTAACAATAATGTAATAAAGATGATATTGTATGGCTAAGCTATAAATATATTTAATGGTATAAATGAGATAAGTTCAAGAAATGTACTTCGTATGTAAGGAAAAATTTAGAATAAGAATTAAAGTTAAGAAAAACATGTATTTTGATTTAAGTTTTTGGAAAATAAATATTTTTAGCTTTTGGCTTTTGGCAAATGGGACAGTTGATCGTGAGCAGTGAAAGTGACCAAGTGGTAACAAAGGCCGGAGAAAAAAATAAAATACTATAATTATCGAGCAGTGATAGAATAAATGTGGATTAAAAATACTAATCCTAGCCAAGCTATTACAGGGAAAGAACAAAGGATTACATTCGGTTTACCTGTTTAGAGGAAGGAGCGTTAGGCACTGGCTCAGGGCAAAAGAGTTAAGATAGTATTCCCGGAGGTTCACACCCAGAAACTCAGGGAAAGAGTAGGCCCTGGAATAATATTCACGGGCAGAACCAAAGAGTAGGAACCAGAGGCTAGGAGACTATGGAGCCGGCAAATGTTACCACGGAGGCCTACGAAATTCATAGACTGTGTACCTAAACCATAGTTTATATAAAAAAGAAACAAAGTAGACCACACACGGTCAAAAATTGAACACTGTGTTATTTTATTTATTTTAAAAAGGACCTTAGTGTACTGAGCTAAACCCGCACATCTAGCCCAGAGTAACCGGAGGTTCCTTATAATACCTACCCTCCCTAGCTCTCTAAGCATGGTATGGTTGCACTAAGTTGGTATTCCAGCTTCTTTTGGCCAGCCATCTTTTGGCGTATGCTATATGCAGCAATTACACTATATACCAGATCTAAATAAAAAGTGTTTTTTAAGATGTACACAGCATTATGCTTCAATTCTATTCTGTGATAGTAAATTTAATATAAAATCCGTTTTTTCGAGGTATAACTTAATTTAAATTTTTTTTAATATAATTTTGGGAATGTGGCGGTTTGTTCAGATAAACAAATGATCTTTTCCACCTCAGAGTAAATAATTCAAAGGCATTTAAAACGCACGATTTTGATAGTCAAAAGAAGAAGCGCATTCCTTCAGTAAGTCGTGTTTTTGAGGCGCTGTATGGAGTGTATAAATGTAGGAAATAATAAAACTAATATGTTTAATTTTTAATATTTTAATAAGTAGTTCATGTTATTACAAATGATTTCGTTTTTTATATTAAGTTTTAATTTTAAATTTGATATATTTGAAAAGGTAATTCAATATTTTTAGTAAGATTTTAAATGTTATTATTTCAAAGAAAAAAGTTTTATTTTATTTAAAAGTAATTATTAAAAATATGTCCGGATTTTAGCAACTTTGCAACTTTAGTTCTTTTTTTTTTTCAACTTTTAAAACAAACTCTTTTTATGCAAATTTTCACAACTTTAGACAATTTAAACAACTTGAAAACTGTGTCCGACTTATTTTACATCTTATTAACAACTATCTGCTCGCTCGTTTTTTTCTTTATTGTCTCTTTTGTTTTTCAATTTAATTATCAGAGATGAGTCTTTTTTAGGAAGTCCGTGTTGCAAAGTACCAAATGTCCTTAATAATACCCCATAACCCAACATCCCACATTCGGTCATCCGACCAAATCATCCGCCTCGGATGAAGCGCCCTCATCGTCATCATCCACTTGTGAAAATCGCCACAACTTCATATGATCGTTGCTGGTACTTGTTAAGTTTGGACCTTCAAAAGACGCAGCCTTTCGGACATCATAACGACCATTACGCTTTACCTTGGATATTTCGTAGGGCCCTAGATACTCGTTCGCCAGCTTTCTGCCAGCCAGAAATTGGGTTCTTTTGATGGCGACCAAATCGCCTACTTTATAATCAAAATTTTTCTTCCTCTTTCGGTCGAAATTACTCTTGTATTCGGTTTGAACTTTTTCAATCTGTTGTTTGGCTTCTTGTCTCAGTTTTACTCTTTCTTTGTCGAAATCGTTCACCAATTCGGATTCAAGAATATCGATGATATCGCTACATTTTTCAGTTCTCATTTTCGTTCCAAATAAGATTTCAAATGGAGAACGTTTTATAGATCGTTGAAGACTGCTGTTTATTGCTTTTTGAACATTGTTGACTTCTTTATACCAAAGTTCAGGTCTCTCAGATGAAAGTTTTGATATTACTGATAAAATAGTCCTATTAACGCGTTCAATTTGACCATTTCCTCTTGGAACGCCTGTAGTTACTAGAATATGGTCAATGCCTTTAGCTGTACAAAACTCTTCAAATGCTTTCGATGTAAACGCTGGACCTTTATCACTGACAATGCGCAACGGGTTTCCAAATATTGCTTCCCATAACTTCAACTTCATAATAACTTCATCAACTCCTGTTGACTTTGTTGGGTAAAGCCACACAAATTTGCTGAACCCATCTACTATAGCAAATATGTGTTTGTATTGTTTGCTGGTTGAATCCATTGGACCTAAATGGTCCACATGCAGGGTACACAGTGGTAGATCGCCTTTATCAATGCACTGCAAAAAACCTTCTTGTTTGCCTTGTTTTTTATTGAACAGAATACATTTCACACAGTTTTGGATAATTCTCGTAACTTTACTTTCAACATGAGGAATGAAATAATGTTGTTTTAGAAGAAAAACTGTTTTCGCTGTTGCAAAGTGGCCGTTTTCGTGAGCTTTTCTGATTATCTCATTCTCCATATGACGTGGCACCACAAAAACATTCTGCCCGTCAACTTCCTTACACAAAATACCCCCAATGAGCTTGTAATTACCATAAGGACCCAAATGAAGTATTTCAATTATTGCTTTCAGCGAATCGTCTGTAAGTTGAGCTTTTTGCAAACGACAGTTTAATTCTGACTCCGCACTGACAATGTTAACTGCGTATCTGCTCAGAGCATCCACATGCCTCATACGTTCTCCTTTGCGATGTTTTAAATTAAAGTTGAAGTCTTGCATATACATTACGTACCTGGAAACAGACGGTAATAAATCCTCTTTACTCGAAGATTGTTTGAACGCCAAACAGTCAGTAATTAAATCGAAATTAATACCCAGAAGATAGTGTCGAAGTTTCTTCATTGCTAAAAATGCAGCTTTTATCTCTAAATGATGACTATGCAGTCGTGACTCTGATTCTGACGTTTTTTTGCTAAAATAGTACACAGGGTACCATTTTTCGTCAAACTCCTGCATCAAAATCGCTCCAAAGCCCAAACTTGACGCATCTGTATACAGCTCAGTATTTGCCTCTCGGCAATATATTCTTAAAACAGGCTGATTCATTAATACCGACTTTAAAGTTTGAATCGATTTTCTAGCTTCAGCATTTATCACGAACACAGCATCTTTTTTCAGCAGATTTGTTAAAGGTCTGGCAATAACAGAATAATTTTTGATGAATTTTCTAAAAAACCCAGTCAAGCCTAAGAAAGATTGTATGCCCTTTATGTTGTGTACTTCAGGAAAATTTTTTACAGCCTTAAGTTTTTCCTCACTTGGTTTAACTGTGCCATATTCGATTACCATTCCTAAGAATTCTACGCGTTTCTGCACAAATCTACATTTTTTCCAATTTATTTCCAAATTATTTTCAGCAGCAACTTTTAAGACTCTTTTCAAATATTCCATTGCAGTATTTTCATCTTTTGCGTATACAATTATGTCATCCATATAAATTTGCATGATATTTTCATTGACAAGCTCTTGAAAAATTAAATTTATAAATCTTATAAATGCTGCAGGCGAATTACAAAACCCAAACGGAGCATAATTAAATTCATAAATACCTTGTTTAGTCACAAATGCAGTATACTTTTTACTGTGTTCTTCAATCGGGACATGTAGAAACGCGTTTTTGATATCCAAGACACTAAATACAACAGAACCTGACAAACTATCGATGAGGTCCTCCATATTTGGTACAGGAAAACGGTCTTTAAAACACACTTTATTTAGACGCCTGTAGTCAATGCATACTCTTTTCGAACCGTCTTTTTTGTCAGCCAACACCACACGACTACAGTACTGCGATTTAGATTTCTGAATTTTGCCATCATTAAGCCACTCTTTTATTTGCTCATCAACTATTTTTTGCTCAGGCTGGGCTAAACGACTTGGAGATGAATATATTGCATCATCCTTTTCCAGCATAATTTTCATTGACGTAGGACTTTGTGCATATTTCACTGGTGCATAATTTTTTTTCATATTAATAATCTCATATTGGAATGCAGCCGGCGCTATAACTTCGGATTCACAGCACATATTAATGTTCATAATTTTCTGGAATTCATTTTCAATTGAGTTTTCTATAATTGAATGGAATGTGTATCCTCTTTCGTCCGACGTGTATCTAAATTTACTTAACACATCCAAACCAATTACTACATCATAAGCTATTGATTTATCCGGCACAATAACCAAATTATGACTAACTGAATGTCCATCAAACTTCGAATCAACTCCTATGATTCCTTTTGGTATAGTTACAGCACCCCCAAACCCAACTATTTCGTTATTATAATGTTCAAATTTTGTTTTAATACTTTTAATATATATGCTTTCTTTTACTAACGAAATATCGGCACCACTGTCAATTAAAGACTCGTAATATTTTCCATTAATTTCAATATTCTTAAGTATATTTTTGTTTAAAGTGCAGTTCACTCTTGCTATATTTTGTTCTTTACAATCTTTAGATATATGACCGGTTTTATTACACTTAAAACATTTTGGTGCATTTAGGGTACACTCACTTCGTTTATGATCCTGAGCTCCACAGTTATAACATCGAAGAAACTTTACATTATTAAATTTGTTGGATTTATTACGAACTTCATTTACTTTTAATTCATAGTGGTTTTTGTACACTCTTTCATAAATTTCGTACTGTTCTTTTAGATCTTTATAACTTTTAGCACTGTACAGCCCGATCTTATTTTCTGCTTTGCCTCTTATACCATCAACAACGTACCGAATAATTGAACGCTCATCCACCGTGCCGAACGAACCAATACGCCGCATATGTAACATATATTCACTTATGCTTTCACTGTCTTTTTTCTTTCGCTCACGAAGCTGTGCATGTATTTCGGCACTAGAATATTCTTTATGAAATTCAGTAATTAAAAGTTTCTTGAGTGTAGCATAATCGCAAACTGTAACTGACTGCAAAAACAAATCCGCCTCTTTAACCACTTTATTGCGGGCAAACACAAATTTTTGAACATCACTCCATCCATACGCTTCGGCATTTGCTTCAAAATTTGTTAACCATGCATCAACTGTCATACCACTACTTCCTTCAAACACTGGAATAGTTTTCTCAACGTTTACACTATTAATCATATTGAAAGCCATTTGCCCCAACTCACTTTTAATATCATCAGCATTTGACATTATTTTTTCTTCGCTGCTATTTTGATCTTCAAATTTGTTATATTCTTCTTTTTTATTTTGGTCTTCACTGTCACTCACAGGTGTTACTATATTATTTTGTTCTTCGTTTTCTTCTAATTTCTGATTTGAATCTTTTGTAGCTGCTGAGCGAGTAGTTACCATATCTTTTAGAAAATTCATAAAAACATGAAAGCAAAATAAGGAATAACCCTTATTTGTTCAGAATAAATCATTCGTTTGTGTTTCTCTTATTTGTAAATATATTTTTTCGATCTTTGCCACTTTATTCTTTAATCATTTGTTTTTTCTCTCTTAGTTATTTATCGTAGGCAGAGTTATAAATTGAAATTCTCTTGTTGATATACATTTATTTTCGTACGGCGTTTTTTATTTTGTTTTTGCAATTGATTTTTTAAAACCGTTGCTTTTTATTCTTTACATGTACATAAATTTTTTGTTTCTTTTGGTTGAGCCCCCAAATGTAGGAAATAATAAAACTAATATGTTTAATTTTTAATATTTTAATAAGTAGTTCATGTTATTACAAATGATTTCGTTTTTTATATTAAGTTTTAATTTTAAATTTGATATATTTGAAAAGGTAATTCAATATTTTTAGTAAGATTTTAAATGTTATTATTTCAAAGAAAAAAGTTTTATTTTATTTAAAAGTAATTATTAAAAATATGTCCGGATTTTAGCAACTTTGCAACTTTAGTTCTTTTTTTTTTTCAACTTTTAAAACAAACTCTTTTTATGCAAATTTTCACAACTTTAGACAATTTAAACAACTTGAAAACTGTGTCCGACTTATTTTACATCTTATTAACAACTATCTGCTCGCTCGTTTTTTTCTTTATTGTCTCTTTTGTTTTTCAATTTAATTATCAGAGATGAGTCTTTTTTAGGAAGTCCGTGTTGCAAAGTACCAAATGTCCTTAATAATACCCCATAACCCAACATCCCACATAAATAGTAATTTGTATGGATGCCTCGGTGGCTGCACAGTATAGTTCGGTTTTTCCTGACCCGGATCTGAACCAAGACTATATATATATGTAGGTATTTAAATTAAAGCTGTTTCTTTTTTTTTTATTCCAGTTTTTATTAATATACTAGCTGATCCCGGTGCGCTTCGCTACACCACAAAAAACACAATAAAGAACATGAAAATAAATTTATGGTCAAGCTTAAACTCGAAAACCTCCCTAGTTATACTATAAAAATTGTTCAGTTTTTGTGAGAGTTACGACGCCTGCTGTTCCCATCCAGTCTGGTTTTTGCCAGACTATGCGAATTTTTCGCTTTGTATGGGAGGCACCACGCCCATTGTTCCAATCCAGCCTTCATTTTTTTAGTCTTGGCACATTATATGAGGGTTGCTTGTGCAAAGTTTTCAAGACTCTACCCATTGCAGTTCCCTAGATATAGACTTATAATTAATCAGTTTGTATGGGCGGTACCACACTCACTCTCTCCCAATTCATTCTATATTTTGGCAGACTATGCGCATTATCACAGGGGTTATTCGTGCAAAGTCTCAAGGGTCTATCTATTGTAGTTAGCCAGGAACACGATAATAATTGTTCACTTTGTATGGGAGGTACCACGCCCACTATTCCAATTCAGTCTGTGCTTAGGTAAACTATTTACGTTAATATGAGGGTTACTGGTGGGAAATTCCAAGATGCAACCTGTTGTAGTTCTCTATATACAGGAAAATACTTTTTCACTTTATATCCAGTCTGTGTTTCTTTAAACTATGTGTGTTAATATGGAGGTTACTGGTGCAAAGTTTCAAGCCCACGTTAACGTCCGCATTAGTAACAAACTATGAAAATTGCAGAAAGATCGGTCCACTGGTGTGGTGTAGGCAACTATAGTTGTCCAACAAACATATTTTGTGCTTTACACATATACATATATAGATTTAATTTTGACACCTTGCAAATATATGTATTTCTAGTTAATGTGAAGATTTTTATCACAAATATATACAATTTCACAAAAATATAATAAATACATAAAAGCGGAATTCAGTGTTCGATGCAAATCGTCTTGCCAAATTGCAAGTGCATAATGTCATAGCATTTTTGTGAAATCCAACAACAAAATACGTATTGTTTTTGGTTAAATTTTAACGATAAAATACATTTGCACTTTCGCAAGACCATTTGCATCAAACATTGAATACCTCTAATAAATTTTAATAGATATAAAGAAAATTCAATATTACAATGTTGACTTATCTTAAGGCAATAACAAATATATTCCATGTACGAATATGTCTGCACGACTTCGAAACTACTCCTCTCCTACATTCAATTACTTGCAATTACTACCATATCTCACATAAGTACAAATATACAGCACTCGTATGACAGTATGACAGTTTTTTTAAATGGAACTTGAAATCTTTTACAATGCACTAGTAAAGGCGAGCGAAATAATATTACAAAAACGAAAACTCAATTTGGCGTTGACAGCCATGAGAATCCAATCACTTGACATGTAGTAATGGCTGTATGAGTAATACTTACTGCCACCATCATCATCAGTATCATTCTCATCACCTCCATTTAAAAAATTAACCCATTCACTTTTAGACTTATCAATGCAGGAAATGTCAATAGTGAAACTGCACATAAAGAAAAACCATGGTTGAGGTAATCATAATTTAAGAGCAACATATCATAGTTGAATTACAAGGTTGTATTTATTAACGTAATCATAATATTGTTATGTTAGAACCATATTATTGTCTAACTTAAAAATAACATTTTAAAATATAAAATTTTATTATGAAATAAATTAATTAATATATCGAGATATATAAATGTAAAACATACCTTATAATAAAACACACAATTATTTTTTTTTAAGCATTCAATATGAAAATCGATTCAATTTTTAATTGTTCTATTTTGAAAGAAATCCGAGATATTATATTCTAATAACAATATTTAGTATTTTGTTCAGCCTTATTAATATTGTTTAAATTAAAAAGAAAATGGTCAAGCTTGAGGCCAGTATATTATTTATAAAAACAAATATTTTTATTTTTTCTTCCAATATTTCGAAATCCATCGGATATCATTATCAAGGACTAAAAAATAAGAAAAGGGAAAAATACAAAATAAACAATATAAACAATATAAATATTACAATAAACAAAAGACTTACAATGAGTAACAAATGTACATGATAAAAGAACGTCACACAGTTTTCACACAAAACATTGTACTAATTAGACTATTTAATTATCTTATTTATAATATGTCTATAGCTAATCGCAGAATTTTCTATGTCTGTTTTGAAATTAATTCTCTTTTCCTTAGGTATGTTGATTATGTGTAGCATTTCCTGTGTGTACCGTTTGTTATATTTGTTTTCTCTTTGCAGTATTTCAACATTCTCTAAATTGGGTTTGTGTTTTCTCTCTGCACAGTGGGATACTAATGCTGTTTTTTGAGTCGATATTTTATTAATGTTTTTATGTCCGATCTATGCCCCGCAATTCTGGTTTTTAATTTGTTCCCCGTCGTTCCGACATATACTTGCTCGCACATGTCATTGTCATTTCCCTCACAGCTGAATTTATATATTATGTTAGCGCTATCCATTTTGTCCAGTTTATTATTGGTGTTCGAAAATAATTGTTTCAATGTCTTTTTCGATGTGTGTGCAATTCTATTTTTCTTCGTTATATAAGTTAAGGTATTGTACGAAAAATTTCGTTTCAAACTTTATTTAATTTTTTTTTTATTTTTATTATCAATTTTGTTTGTAAAAATGTTAACAACAACGATATAACCGTAATATCATGCGATGATTCCTGGTGATAGTTGTTGTTGGCTTTTGTTTTGTAAATGTTAACAACAACGATGTAACCGTATTATCGTATGATGATCGGTTACGGTGGCGTATAATCATTGTTGTTGGCAATTGCTAATTTTATAATAAAAAATGTTTTGCGGAGGTTATTTGAGTTTTGCTTAATCAAAAATAAATCATTATTAATCTAGAAGTGAAAAAGTAAACTCGTTTATCGGATATTAAAATTTAAAAATTTTTTAGAGAAAATTTAATTTAAATTTAATTTAAAACGTGAAAACAAAAATTTAAATTTCACATAGTGAAAAAAATAGATTAATTAAGGAATTAAAAATCAATAAATTTTTTTTTTTTTTTAAATCAATAAAATTCCACATAGTGGAAAAATTTAAATTTTATAAAAAATAATTAACTTTAAAATAATTAACTTTAAAAAAATGTTAATAATAATAAGACTATAATAAAAAAGCTGTTAATTAAAATAAAAAGAAACAAAAAATAATCAATAAAAAAAACCCACAACTAGTTTCATTAATTTATATACGTGCGTTTCTTATTCTTTCTGTGATCTTTGGTACATACGTCATCGATTTATATATTTTATTCGTTTCTTTTTGTTCAATCGTCTTTTTCTTTTTATAATTGTTCAAAAGATTTTTAATTAGGCGTTTGGGAAAATTATTTATTTCTAAAATATCCTTTATTCTTCATTGGTTTTTAGTATGAAAAATCACATCGCTTATACTTAAAACTCTCATTATCAGATTATTTACAGTGTTAATTATCACATTTTTTGGTTGGCAAGAGTAAAAATTAATTATTCTACCTGAAGATGTTGGTTTCTGGTACCAATTAATTTTTATTTTATTTTTCCTTCTTACAACCAGGGTATCCAGGTACGGAAGTTTTCCCTCGGTTTGTTCTTCCATTGAAATTTTATTTTGTAATGAAAGGAATTTAATTGATCCAGAATCTTTTTTATTGCACTTGTTTTAACAATACAAAAATTTCGTCCACATATTTCGTCAATAATCTAGGTTTTTCTTTAAGATTTTTCATACAATTATCCAAAAGTTCTTCCATTACAACATCAGCGACAATAGGTGATGCCGGTGAACCTATTGGTAGGCCACTGTACTGTTTATAACATCTGTCATTATATTTAAAATACCTGTTGTCCTTTATGCAGAATTTTAAGATTTCCAAGAACAGTTCCTTTGGTATATTTGTGTGTTTCCTCATATCGTCCCATTTTTCCATAATAACTTTTATAGCGTAGTCCACCGGTATACTCGGAAAGAGTGATATTACATCGAAGGAAACTATTTTCTCGTCATCTAATATTGCACTATTGTTTACCTTATTCCTAAATTGCACTGCATACTTAATATTATACTTCGATGTCTCTGTGAGTTTTTTCAAAACGTTCGTCAATAATTTGCATAATCCACTAGATGGTGAATTAACTGATGCACAGATTGGTCGAAGAGGGTATCCTTCCTTATGGATTTTAGGAAGTCCTTATATTCTAGGTGCAGTTGCCGCGTCGTTTTTCAGTCTTTTTTTCTGTTTCATTAATATTGAAACATTATTAATATTTGTTTTTATAAATAGTATACTGGCCTCAAGCTTGACTATTTTCTTTTTAATTTAAACAATATTCTAATAATTTTACAAATCTAAATACAAAACTTCAAAAAAAACAAACATTATTTCTTTGATTTTAGTCGTACTGTGCTTACATACTAGCAAACTTATCATAATTTGTTTATTAATAATATATTATGGTTATAAATACAATATTATTTTGGAATACTAATAAAACTTTGGTTGTGGTTTAAAAATTGTGTAGTTCAAGCCAACCATATTGAAATTTTTGGGTGTGATAACCATTTAGTGATCAAATAGTAACAAAAATTTGTTTGTCGTGGCCATAGTAATTATTAAAACAACTATAAGTTGTTCATCGCAACCATATATTGTTACGTAGAACATAGGTTGGTTCTTGTATAACCAACCTATGTTTTTTCTCTGCGTGTGTATTGACTGACAGTTACCAGCACTAGTGACTTACAATACCACAGGCAATACTATTTACTATAGACATTTAACATGTGATTGTCAATGAAAATGCACTACTTATGCTAATGACTAGGTAGTTATTTTGGGACCATATGTAGACATTGGAACTAGTGATTCACTAGTACACTTCTACTCTACACTTTTGGTACTTTTCTGAAGTATATGTATGTAATAAGATCCCGTTATGTGATTTTTAAAAAAGATTTAATTATAAATCGTGAACGTTATTAGATTTTTATTCCATCAATGGCAAATATATAAATGTAGGCGCTTTGATAACAAACAGTCTCCATAATAGTTGACAAAAGTGGTAACTTGGAGACACTTGTCCCCAGGTTTTCTTCAGGGATATGACTATACATATGTATGTAGAAAGAAACTAAATAAAAAACCTAATTTATATTTCAGCATGATTAGCTTCTTATCGTCAACAAAAGAGGAAAAAAGGAATTACAGAAATACGAAGAAAAAAATCCATTGCAAGTTCAAAAATAACAATGGAATGATTTTATAATTTGAGCATTTAGTTGTGGATAATATTTGTATTACATTGTCATAAAATTCCTGTGTTAGTTACATGAAAGTCCTGTTTAAATACACATAAAGAACATTTCAAAGTTCGGATGTACTAGTCGCTATTAAAAAATATAGTCTAATATGTATTTGATGAAAGATGCTTTAAGTAAGAATGCTGTCTATATTCTCAAAGACGATGTTAGAAAATGCAATGGATACATATGGTACATACATATGTGAATTTAATA
Organism: Phasia obesa; assembly: GCA_949628195.1. Lineage (NCBI taxonomy): Eukaryota > Metazoa > Arthropoda > Insecta > Diptera > Tachinidae > Phasia > Phasia obesa. The sequence continues at coordinate 20,732,940 of OX451216.1, read as the reverse complement.
AAACACAAAAAAAGTTGCATTATAACCTTTTTTAATAAAGGGTTTTCGAATAAGAACAGAAATATTTTTTCAACTTAGGTGATTATATTAGTAATGTTTGGATTATTTTTACTTACTTTTCTGATAATAAGAGAAAGTCATGGCAGGGAAAAAAACAAATAATGGAATTTTATTATTATTACCTGAAAGAAAACTAAATTTTCTTTCATTTCCTACAGAAAAGAACAAGCTGTCTTCTTTTCTTTGCCTCGTCTACTTTAATTCCTTGACCTTAGATTGTGTACAAATAAACAAAATTACTTGAAGCACAAATGGCGAATATATAAACAATTATTGTAGCATGTTCAAACGTGTACTCTTTGTTGATTATCCACGCTGCTAGTAGCAGTTTACACGTAACAACAACATCACTATCACAATTATTTCAGTAGCATCCGCACGCTATTCCTATTTATTTCTGTTTTATTGTTCTTTCAACACATTTTCCTTTTTTTAACTTCTTAAATAAAAAAAAAATGATTTAAACAGTGACTAAAAGCATTTCGTTTCTAATAAAATTCGAAATGAAGAACACTCGGAAGGACAACCATTAAAAAACAAAACGGCAACAATACCCCTACATAGAGATCTCTTTGCCCTAATTTCAATTATTGTATTAAGGAAAACTATGAAATGTGAAATTAAAAACATGAAAGCAGTGAAGGGTAAAAGTGGATATAGTGCGAGAAATGTAAACAATAACTGAAGTGGCTAAACGCAGAGATGGACAAACTTATGTGCCTGATTGAGGTCAAAAAAAGACAAAATATTATGGGAATTATAACAATTTTGAAAAAATTATTAAAATTATAAAAGGGTTCCCTATGTTAGTCTGTAACTGGCCTGAATATTTTGAGCTTTCATAAAATTGAAATAAAAGAAACCTGTACTTTATACAATGTATATGTTGTTACAGAAATAATTTATTTATTTGTATAAGTTTTCCATTCCGTGTGTAATTTCTACAATATTCATTTTCTACCCCATAAAAAATATATATTATGGATCCTTATATATATAGAAGTAGATTTGGGTTGAAATCAACTTTGCAAAGGCACCAGCAGAAAATTTAACCCCACCCAGGCAGATTGCCAGGCATAGTTTTTTCGGTTGTAATGATTCTCTTTTGCTTTTTTTGTTAAATAAATATTAGACCGTGACCAGTAGATCGCATGGAGTGCATGGAGATCTCGGGGGATCAATAACCCTCTGTGAGGGGCGATTTTGTCTTTTTTAAGTTGATAGGGTTTTCCTGCTTTGATTTTTATTAGAAAGCAATACACATAAAGAGGTAGACGATATAACCACAAGGTGCCCACTGGAAACCAAGAGCTGTCAATAGGTACATTTGGGTGGGTTAATATGACTACCACAATGTGCTTTAGTCTTATCATTCTAACGGATTGCAATTTTAACAAGAAACTATCGATAAAATTTATACAAAAATTTTCGATAAAATTTTTAGGAAAAATTTTCGATAAAATTTTTAGAAAAAATTTTCGATAAAATTTTTAGAAAAAAATTTCCATAAAATTTTTAGAAAAAAATTTCCATAAAATTTTTAGAAAAAATTTTCCATTAAATTTTTGAAAAAAATTTTCGATAAAATTTTTACAAACAAATTTCGGTAAAATTTTTACAAAAAATTTCGGTAAAATTTTTACAAAAAATTTCGGTAAAATTTTTACAAAAAATTTCGGTAAAATTTTTACAAAAAATTTTCGATAAAATTAAAAAAAATGTTTAATAAAATTTTTAGAAAACACTTTTATTAAATTAAAAAAAAGAATGGTCATATCTTTATATTTTATTTGTAGTAATGAAATTGAAAATCATAAAATTAAAAACCGAATGTATATTATTGTGAATTTGGGAAACATAACAGAACAATGGAATATTTAACATTAGTATGGTGAAGGGTATATAAGATTCAGCATAGCCGAAAATAGCACTCCTACTTGTTTAAAATACACTTTGTAAAACAATATATTTTTCTAATCATTGTAGTATAAAAAAAATTAAATTTAAATTATTGAGGAAATTTTATTTTTCAGTTAAACTTTGGCACTTTACTGTGTAACAATGAAACATTTTTTAATACATAAAGGGTCTATTATATTCCAGTACAGGTATGTTACATAAGCGAATTAAGAATTTATTGGAGGTGTTAAAAAAATTGAATTATGTTGTACAAAACGTCTTGTAAAAACTATATTTTTCCCGCATTTATTTTTAGATGTTAAAATTAAAAAATCCTTTTGCATTCAATTAAAAATATGAATTTTATTGAATGATGTTATTTTCATCCTCTAAAAGAGACAATAATGTGAAATAATATGAAATTCAACAAACTAATGTCTAAAAAATAAAATATTGAATTCAAAAGACTTGTTAAAAAAAACTTCCATTTTGGAGCCATATTGCATAAGTTATGAACCAAATATCGCAGAAGGTAGAAATAAAAAATATCCTTTTTGAACTTAAAATTAAAAACATTTTTTAAATTAAAAGAGGACTTCAAAAGTGAAAGATTTTTAAATTTGTTGTTCAATTAGGCGTGGTGTACGCTATTACGATTGTGATTTTTGCAGTAGTCTTTTTTCATATCCTGGATCCGTAACTATAACAAATCTAATTAACCCTCCGATGTCCAGTGCCTTATGATACGATA